>CM035143.1:85427660-85827660 GCA_020205605.1 Panax ginseng
TAATAATAATAATAATAATATAATAATAATAATAATAATAATAATATCATAATAATAATAATAATAATAATAATAATATAAGACCTATCACAACTATTTTTCCAACATAAGACTACCATTAAGCTACCCAAGCCATTCTAATTTATTAGTTAACTAAACTACCGCCATAACTTGTAGCGGTGAGCGATTATAACACATGAGCAAATGAGTGGCAAATGAGTAATTTCTCATGTCGCCTACAACTCATATAAATGCGGGGGAAAATCCATTTCAATCTGTGTTATCCAATGTTGCGATCAACGGTATAGATTGTGGTTGTTGAAATAGTATTTGTGACAACCGATTGCCAAACATTTTAGTTCCGGGCCTCCGACCCAAATAAACTCAACCTCAATAAACCTGATTATTATATCTATGCTTCCCAATGTTTCCTAGATAGAAGTAGGATATACTTACAAGTACTCCCTCACTCCGAGAATGAAAGTAATGATTGATTTTATGGGAATTTAAAAAAAATGTCAAATGATAAAATTATTCATATTTAAATTCTCATCTAATTGCATATTTTTCTTTACATGACTAGTGATATTATATAAATATTTATAAATAATAAAAATATGATATTTAATACTAAGGATATTACGCATAAATTATTATAAAAAAATAGATTATTTAATATATGTAAATATTTAACTTGAGATTACATAAAATAATAAGAACTTTTATTCTTAGACGGAGGGAGTAACTTAAATCATGAACATATTTTTAAGTCTAAAAATAAAACATAAAAAGAAGAATAGTAATGGTATACCCCTAGCTATTCCTAGTTCTCCTTTTACCTTTTTCCAAATATATTATAAAATTAAATTATAATACTATCAGTTAGGACTGAGCAAAAAACAGGTATAACCGAATTATCGAACCGAACCAAAATAATTTAACCGAATTTTTTTGATAATTTAACCTAATTGATAAACGAATTCGGATACCCGAATAATCTAATAATATGTTCGTTCGAATAAAATAAATAGAAATAGATATTCTCCATAATCGAATATTATTTCGAATACTGAATACGAATAGTATTTTTAAAATCAGTCGAATATATAATACGAATACAGATATGATATTATGACTTGAACTATTTTTTTAAATATTAGTTTTTTACATAATCATAGTTAATATATTGATATATACATTAGTTTACTAGAAATATTTTTAAATAACAAAGGTATATAATTTTCTTTATAAAATATTATATTATATGCTATAATAAATTATATAAATATATATACGTGTTATACTAATTAAATATTACAAATACAAAGATAATAGTTGGTAAAATAATTAATTATACAAATAAATTAAAAGTTAGTTTTAAAATATTATCTTAATTTTTCAAATTAAAATTTTATATTACTTATGCTTAAAATAAATATGGGCCTTTATAGGTAAAAACATAAATTGATCGAAGAAAAGTTGGTTGATGACAACTATCTAGGATTGAGCAAAAAATCTAGTATAATCAATTACCGAACCGAACCGAACCAAAATAATTTAACCGATTTTTTTTATAATTCAATATTTGGTTCTATTCAATTTTTTTACGATTTATAATTAATTTGTTTACGTTTTCACTTTTTAATTAGAACAAAGTTTTGCAAAGTTCAAATAATAATATAACCGAACAAAACACTTGAGTTAAAATAATAAGCCCTAGACTCTCAACCGAAGTCTCAGATCTCGAATTCTCTCTCGACCTCGAGACCCAGATCTCGAACTCTCAAACCCACCCAGATCTCGAACTCTCTCTCAAACTCAGATCCTTCACACCTCCTCTCTTCCGGCACGACCCTCTCTCTCATCTCTGTATAAACCCTAGAAATTGTATCGGCATCAAAGCAAGCCCTAACGGTTCCTTTACAATCCGATCATCTTCGAGCTTACAAGTACCTCTAGATGAAGTTTCATTGAGGAGAGAAAAGTTTAGTTCGAGACTACGAGATTCGGCCCCTTTTTCGACGATTAAAGGCGACGAAGAGGATCGTCTTTGGTGAGGCACGGCGAGAAACACGTGGAACGAGGAAGGGAGGATTCAAGGAAGTTTTAATTTCTCTGTGCTCACTTAGAAAGGGGAGTCTTGGGCCGAAACTTCTCGACAAATGCTTATTGATGATTCCTTTGATATCTGCTTCTCAAGGTTCAATTTTCTTGTTCAATTTCATTTTCCTGAAACTGTGTTTTGTTGTATTTGGGTCTTAATTTTGAATTGCAGAGTTTTCACTAGTTTTAACGTGGTCTTGTGTGTAATGTAAAAGTATAATTCCACTAAATAAATGCTTCTTCATTCAGAGATGGAAGTCCATATAGCAATTTTGTACATCCCATCCTGGTGATCACATCTTCAATTTGGTTTGGCTTATGTTTGACCAATTTTTTTCTTCTAGTCATTCCTCATTGGCTTCTCTCCTCTTCAGTCTTACAACAATTTCACCTGTTTATACTCTTGATAAAGTTGAACAACATTACAGACAATTATTTTCCCCGATTCATGAATCTTGTATGCCAAAAACATTTTTCGGATCGAGGTTGTCATCGGCAGAAAAAGAAGAAATTCATACACCTTGCACACAATTCTAGTATCAATGTATTTACATACAACCATTTAACATTTTGTCAATGTGTCAATATTACATATATTACACAACAAATTTATTGTATTGTCTATCTCCCATGTCTGTTTCCTTATTCAAATGTTGCCCATCAGGCATGATTTTAAATTCATTGAAATGTAATTTCTCTCAATCCAGATTCTGTTTGGTTGCTGATCATGGAATTCCTGTTGGTTTCCAAATGCAGCTGCTGAGTTTTATCCTGCCCGAGTCTATAATATTTATGTTAAACGAGTTTCCAGGGAAACGAGGAGGGTCTGGACATTCTATAGAGGTGGCCAGATTACTGAAATTGGATTGCGATCTGATATATTTCGGATTTAGGGTATAATATTATTTATTCTTCTGCATTGTGAACACTTAGATGTGTTCCTTCAACATATAATTTTCTAAGCTAAAAAGATTCAACTTTGGCAGGTACCTATATAAGTCTCCGCTTATTTTGGCGGTGTCGACGCTTCGTCTTTGGTTTTACAAGCATTTATTTCTGTTTGTATGAGCTCATGATGATAGTGAAGAACTTGCTTGTAAGGTTACTTTTCCCATCTGATGTGGCATAACTTTGGATTATCATAATATTAGTTGCTCTATTATGTGCCATACAGTATTTGTGATAGATTTTGCTTTTCTTGAACCACTAATGATAGGTTTTACTTTTCTTGAACCACTAATGACTTTGACGCTTAGCAGTTGCACATGGGTTAAGGGTAGAAAAAATTATTCATTTCATAATTTGCTTTCCTTTGATATATGGTGGGGAATGGGATGACAAAATTTTCTTTATCATTTGTTAACAGTGTAATCTAGCCTACCTTTATTTCCGTAAAGTAGCAACATTTTTGGACATCTGAAAATAGAAAGTTGACATTGTACAAAAATTCATCCTAAATAATTTTGTAAATGAGATTCTTTATGTGGGATGGAGGGAGTACTATTTTTCTAATTGGCTTGTTACTATTCTATATATTTGTGGGTATATATCTTTTTCATACGTGTATGTTATTATTTAATCAAAGATTTCTTCTTTAACATGGTTGGTAAAACAAGGATAGCGGACCAAATAAAAATATTAATGAGGCTACTCATATTGTTGTGCCTTGTTTATCCACCTCTCTTTTGTTATCTTTTTGTGCCTTGTTGAAGTAGTCATAACTTTTGTGCCTTGGGACTACCTTAGTTTCAGTAACTTCAATTCTTACCATAGAATTCTAGCTGATATGCAATATACTATTGCACGCACATTTCTAAAACTTCGTTCACTTTATAACCTTTTTGGTTCTTGAGACTGGAAGAATTATATGGTAGAGATGTTATACAAGTTGGACGTGCTAATAGTTGTATTTTTATTAATGAAAGAACAACGTTACTTTTACTTGTACAACATATATGCAGGTTTTTGAATGTACATATATGCAAGTTAAGTTAGAAAGAGTTCATTAGTTTATCAATCTACTTCCTTTTAAAACAGATTCTTGGACCCACTCCTGATTCGTCAGAGCCGTTCAGAAAAAGAGAATTGATGTAGGAGTTGAATAAGTTAGAATTTCAAATCCCTAGAAAAAAGTATGAGCTGGTCTCACAAGACTTCAATGTCCTTTGGCCCACAAAATGTCCTTGGTAGGTTAAATTAAGTTATTGGTATTTCTAATTTTATTATTAAGTTTCGTAGTCCTAGTTGGTTAAGTCATCATATGCTCATAGCTGTTTTGTTATTTGGAATTGTCTTTTGTTATAGTTAGAAGAGTTTAGTCTTTTAAATAGAGTTAAAATCTCAAATTTTGTTAATTGAATAACAGAAAGTGTGTTAAAAGCTTTGTGCTTTTTGTGTTTCTACCGATCTTTTGCAATGGTAGGTTTGTCCTTCATGTTTTCTTTTTTTCTCTTTATCTTCTAATACTTATTGTTCTCTTAGAGCTCCATAACATTTAATTTTTGACTTGGACTTAAGCATGTTATTCCTTGATGAATTCTTCTGTTATTAACTTACTATTTTAATTTCTTACAATTCATCTTAACTAGATTTTTTTGTATAACTATAGGTCATCTCTTTAGCTATGCGTTTAACTCCTCATATTAAATTCCAAGGGTACCTTGTAGTCAACTGTTGTACACCTTCCCATTGTTACAGCTTTGGTTAAAAATGCATTCTGTTCTAAATTTTGTAGTATTATTATCTGTCTCATTGTAACTGCTACTCTGGTTAAGCACATAGTACACTTGAATTAGAATTGTTGATTTTGAGTATATTTTCTCCTGTATTTGTAATATATAATATTACTTCATTTCCTACTTTTTTGCTTCAGAGGAAGAAAAAGAATTTGGTGTCTTCTCACCCCAGTTTGACAATTATTTATCTGAATCAAATTCCAGTAAAGAGTTCAATACCCTGGGAGGCACTTCTCCCCATTCTGTCACCACTTCACACACCAAGAATCCTTCATCCAAAAATTCATCAGAAGTTAATGATAAAAATCTTATTACAACTACTCCTGCAACTTCAAGTAGTGTAGGTAGTATCAAGTCTTGGTCTTGCATGAAAAGAGTGTGTTTGAAAATAGACTTGTCAATGGATGTTGCGATCAAAAGCTTATGATGATTTACTCAGGTGCTATATGCAAAACAACCGCTTCTATCGACTGTGGTTCTTAATTGTGGCCATGGTAATGAACTAAATCTTCAACCTTTCTCGATTGACGATTTGAAAGTTGTTTAGTAGGGATTAATTCAAAGATCATTCATGCCTCAATTTTTATTGTTTCCTATGTTGCAAAGATATTGTGAAGATTGTATCATCTACCCAAACAATAAATTATGTGAATGCCCAGTTTGCAACCCACACATCCAAATGGGTTTCCAAAAGTTTGTTTAGTTCTAGAGCATTTCTTGGAGGAACATTTTTACAAGAATATGTAGCATCGAAAGCTTTATGTACTTGAGCATGCCGATCGTCGAGATGGAAGTCCATCAACATGTATGTCCAATTTAATCATTATTTGTTTCTTTGTTGGATGATGAAGCAAACCCACGAGTTTCTTATAACCTATGGTGCTTCTTTATTGAATCACTTTGAGTTTGTCTAATTTTATCTTTCTCATCTTTCAATTCATACTTACGCATTATCTTGTTTCAGAGTTGCCAAGGAAGCTTCCGACATGGTTTTAGCAGATGATAATTTCAAAGACAATTGTTCTTTCATTGTTGGCGAAAAGCGTGTCTATCTACAACAATATGAAGGCCTTCATCAGGTCCATTTATCTTCCTCTTTGCTTTTGTAGCTTTTAGATCAGCCAACTTTAGATCAAAATAGATATTTGCTTCATTTTCCTGACTTTGCTATTATTTTTAAATATGTGCAGGAAGACTGCTTCTACGACTTACCTTACAATATTGGGTATCAAATTTTCGTGTTACGTTTACGGAAGACAAGGGACGAAATTATGAAGTGTACTCTGTAGATATATACTTTGATTGAAGAACCGTGGTAGCTTTAGATGGTTAATTGTAAAGATAATAAATGATTATGTAGTGGATGATTTTATTAAGTTAATCATATTTTAATTTTTTGTATTTTTGCCATTATTTGCTATGGGGACATTGAGCCAGTCAAGTACACAAAAAGAATGTCAAATTTTGATTTGGCTACAATATAATTTGTTACCAAAGCATTGAACACGTTTTAATATAGCAACAATTTTTTATACATTTAGCAACAAATTTTCGTTGCTAATGGCATTAAAAATATAATATTTGGCAACGAAAAATCAACCTAATAACAACGGAGAGAATATTGTTGCTAATACTAAAATAAAAGGACAATATTTTTTATCGTTGCAAATCATATCAACTTTCGTTGCACATATAAAGAAACAACAACATATAATGTCGTTGCTAATCGATTTACTTTCGTTCTGCTATTGAAAAATAACCAAAGAATAAACATTTTTGTTGTTGATTCAAAGATAATGTCGTTGCCAAATAATATAATCAAAGAACGAAAATCGTTACTAAAAAGTTTACATTCCGCAACGAAAACAAGCTTAGGCAACAATTTTTATAATTTACTGCAACGGAAAATGTCGTTGCAAAATGGTGTCAATTGCAACAAAAATGCATGGTCGTTGCAAAAAAAAAGAGTTCATTTTGTTTCCAATTAGCAGGCTTTTGCAAAGAAATGGGGTTTTTAGCAACGACATTTTAATTATTCTGCAACAATACATTTTGTTGCTAAAGGATCGATGTCTCTGTACGAAAGCCAATTTTCGTTGCAAAATATATTACTTTTGGCAAAGAAAAAAATGTGTTCGTTGTGGAACAATTAGCAACGCTCATTGCGCAACGAAAGACGCAACGACAGTAAAGTCGTTGCCAAAAGCCTTTAGCAACAAAATTTGGCACCTTTAGCAACGAAAATTGGTTGTTCTTTGAAGCCCAATTTTTTGGCGCCCTCTCGCTGATCCCGATTGATCACGGCTTCGACTTTGGATGGATCTACCAAAATTCCATTTTTATCGATCACGTGCCCAAGAAATTGCACTCGGTCAAACCCAAAATTTGCATTTCAAAACTTGGCATACAACTTTTCCCTTCTCAATACTTCCAATGTTAATCTCAAATGCTCTTCATGTTCTTCCTTGGTTTTCGAATAGACCAAAATGTCATCTATAAATACCACTATGAACTTATCCAAAAACGGCTTGAACACACCATTCATTAGTCCCATAAATGCTGCAGGAGCATTCGTAAGACCAAACGACATTACTAAAAATTCGTAGTGACCATATCGCGTTCTAAACGCTGTCTTCGGTACATCCTCTGGCCTTACCTTCAGTTGATGATAACTGCTTCTCAAGTCTATCTTGGAAAAGTATCTCGCTCCCTTCAATTGATCAAACAGGTCGTCGATCCTCGGTAATGGATATTTATTCTTAATCGTGACCTTATTCAGTTCTCTGTAGTCAATGAAAAGTCGCATCGATCCATCCTTCTTTTTCACAAACAACACCGGCGCTCCCCACGGTGATACGCTCGGTTGAATGTACTTCTTGTCCAACAATTCTTGTAGTTGTACCATTAATTCCTTCATCTCTACTGGTGCCATTCGGTATGGTGCCTTCGATATTGGAGCAGTTCTAGGCGCCAAATCGATTACGAAATCTACCTCTCTATCTGGTGGAAGTCCTGGTAAATCATCTGGAAATACGTCAATGAAGTCCCTCACAATCGGTATTTCTTCTACCTTCGGATTCTCTTTTCGACTATCGACTATGTAAGCTAAGTATCCTACACAAATTTGTCTCAACAACTTCCTACCTACATCATCGTCGTTAGACAACTCGCTTGTTCTGGCGACTTCTTTACCATAAAATATAACCTTTGGCGAGTCATAAGGTTAATACGCTTCTTTTGGCAATCAATTACAGCCCCGTAATTGAATAACCAGTCCATTCCCAAAATAACATCAAATTCCCCAAGTCGAATAAGGATAAGATCTACGTTCATGATATTACCCTTAATATCCACTCTACAGTTCTTAAACATGTACTTAACAGGAATTATCTCTCTATTTGCAATTTCTATATTCATGGGATATTCCAACTCATCCATAAGCAAATCTAAACTATTAGCAAAGTCTTCGGATATAAAGGAACAAGTAACACCCGAATCAAATAAAATATAAGCATTAATTTCATTGATCGGAATGATACCGACACCACATCACGAGACTGGATTGCATCTTGCTTGAAAGTTCTGGCGGTCGGTCGGTTTGTTGCATGCGGTCCGGTGATGGTTAAGGAATTTCCACTGTTATTTTCACGGTTACCTTCTGGTACTGCTCCTCCTGATCCCTTCTTAGGGCAATCTCTTGCTAGATGATCCTTCGAACCACAGTTGAAACAAGCACCCTTCTTTGGGTTTGGACAGTTTGGTGCTATGTGGCCTTCCTGACCACAATTGTAGCACACTCGTTTCCCTTTCATACATACTCCCAAATGAGCTTTCCCGCAGGTCGGGCATGCTTCAATTCGTTTCTTCTGATTACCTTGTTGATTTCCCGATGATGAGTTGTCGTTCCACCTTTTCTTCTGATTGAAATTTCAACCTCATGTGCCTCTTCCACTGGCCTTGTTATTAATTTCACCTTCACTCTTCTTCTTTTTCTGATCTTGATTGTACTTGGTCACTGCATCGCTTCCTCCTTCGGCGAGGATGGCCTTTTCCAGTACTCCAGCAAACGTGTTTAGCTGAAACATTGATACCTTGCTGTACACCCAAGGCTTTAGTCCTTGCTCGAATCTTCTGGCTTTTCTTTCGTTCGTGTGTACTTGATACGGGGTGAACCTCGCTAACTCGTTGAATTTGGCCGCGTAGTCAGGTACACTCATGTTTCTCTGCTTCAGTTCCAGAAATTGAACTTCCATCTGATTCTGCGAACTAGTTGGGAAGTACATCTTGAAGAACATCTCTTTAAATCTCTCCCACGTAATTACACCTTCACCTCCTTGCACTTTGTTTGCTTGCCACCAGTAGCTAGCCTCAGACTTCAGCATAAATGTTGTAAAAGCGGTCTTTTGGTCTTCTCTAACCCTAGCAACGTTGAAAACCTTCTCCATTTCCATAACCCACGTTTGAGCCTCGATTGGGTTCATGGAACCTTTGAAATCTGGCGGTCCCACCGCCTTGAAGTCTTTAAACGTTGTGTTTGGTGGAGCTTGAGGTTGATTGTTCATTGCTCCAGTTAGTAAGTTAACTAACTGTTGAACGGGATTTGCGTTGGCATTATTGTTATTATTGGTTGACTCTTCCTGAGCCGGTTGACGTTGTTGTCTTCTCCTTGGCGGCATTTTTCTGTTAAATAAACGCTTTATTAGAACTTTATTTATTTCTCTAAATAGTTAAGGCATTACTCAACAATTTAACATATCACTTAACACATCATCTCAAATAACTTGATATATTTTCATTCAAATCAAAGTTTTAACATTAAACGATAGCATAATTGCTATTTACATCAACTATCCTGGAATAAAGAATCCACAGGATTTAAAACATTCAAATATTCTTTCGTTCATAAACACGTCAGAATTTACATCTAAAACTAATTAAGTTCTTCACATAATTAAATAAATCATATCACTGTCGATCAAGGTACTGATTAGCCTTGCTACGCTCCTCTTCTAAGATGCGATGCATCGTCCTACGATCCATCATGTATAATGGTAGTCCTTCGAACTGGATTGGGTACCTCAAAACTCGATCTTGGGTCTCATTCATTGCCTTGTTAAGTGTAGAGTACATTTCCCCAATCTTCGCTTTCTTTGCATGACTATCATCCTCTGCACGATTAGCTCGACGCGAATCTCTTACCCAGCCTTCCTCTGCTATGTTCAGCCTTTCGGATGTTTCCTTCAATTCCTTCTTCAGTTTCTCTATCTCCTCGGTCTTATCTTCAGTTTGACCCTTCTCATGGACCAAATCCCATTCTACATTTGTCAGTCGAGAGTGAAGAGTCAAAATCTCCTCTCCTTCGCTTTCTAGAGTAATATCTTTGAATAACTTATTTCGCTCAGTCAAATCCTAGACCTCATCTCGTAACTCCACGTTAAGGTCGTATAACGTGTCATACATCTCAGCATCAATGGTGTACCATGGTAACTCCTCTTCTTCCTCTTCCTCTTCCTCAACAAATTCCTCATCAGGATCCTCCTCAGGATCAGTCTCGGGCTCATGCTCCTGACCAACAACGGTGATCAATGGAGATGACTCCTCAGATTCACCGCTTCCCTAACGACATGAATGTCTCTGGGCTCCTCCTCCTCTTGTCGATACTATAGGTACACGGGGTTCTTCCTCCCCAGCTTGACTAGCTTCTCCAACATTCGACATCCTGACAACAAAATTTTAAGTTTTAGTTACTAAGTCGTATCATTTAACGCATACTTAAACACATAAACACATAAGGTCTTTTATTATCTTTAATGAATTACATAAATTCATTTATTATAACTCGATAAGAGTTTTCCATCACTATCTTCGTTCTATAAGGCTACTACCTAAGGTTGTTCCCCCACCTAAAGTTCATAACCTACAGCTCTAATACCAACTTGTGACACCCCCAAATCCGAGTACTTCTATTCCACGGGATCTGGTGTTCACTGTACAAATATCATCTATCTATTTACCATAATAAATGCAAACCATGCAATAGATAGAATAAAAATCTTCCCCTTAAGGGTTACAACATCTAAATAATAATAATACAATCCCAGGTTAAACTAACCTTAAACATCTGTGCGGAATCATAAACAAATAAGTCTTAAATAACATCATTAACTCAAGTCTTAAACATAAATACATCATCTAATAAAAATAACAAGTCTTCATCACTTGCTAACTTTGCCCTTGCCTTTACTAGTGGAAGGTTCATTTGTTCTTTCGTTCTTAATCGCAATGTTATTATTAAGCAAGAGTGAGCACTATTTCCCACAAGTATAATAATGAAATAACAATTATAATAACATGAGTAAATCAAAAACATCCGAATGAAAGCTCAACTTTTGAATCAAGAATGAATAACAAGAATCTAAAAAATTTTGAGGGTCATAAGACCTTGAACTATGTCCCAGGTTATCAAGGGTTATACTTGAAATCTTTAACGATCGTAAGACTATGGACCTTTCTTCTCGTATTTGGGGGATCAACCCTTAGTACCATCTTGCAATAACAATATCTTAACGCTAAACGCATAAGTAAATCCCTTTGCAAGGTTGTTCATCTCGGGTTTGACATTCGAGTCCGCACTCAAAGGAAGTTTGGTTTGGATAATTCAATAAGGGTTACGAAATTTAGAAACGTTCATCAACTAAGGACTAGTTGAATCAATAAAGTTCACTAGTCGAATAAGGTTCAACAATAATGATATTCGATTTGAATAATAATCTCAAAAGTATACAATAGAACAATTATTGTATAAGCTGAATCATGCTTTGAAAAGATAATAAATCTTTAATATAACAATTGAACTTGAATAATAGTAACGATAATTTACTCGAGGTAACTAATAACTTGAACAATAATGACAAGTAGGGTTAGGAAACTTGCCTCGTCGTAGAAGCTAAACGATTACTACTTAGTTTCACCACCACAAATCCTACACACATACCATATGTATTCACGACATTCATTAGTTACATTTTTACTTAATTATTTAATATAAACTCCACTTTATTTAACAAATCATTACCTTCTAATTTAATTACTTAATTAAATTAGAATATTTTCATTCTCTTACTATTATTACACTCGAATAAATTATTTTATAATAATTTCCATCGAATATTTATTTTATTCCATAAATATCTCAATTAAAATATTTACTTTATTTTATAAATATATTTTAATAATAATTTTCATCGAATATTTATTTTATTCCATAAATATCTCAATTAAAATATTTAATTTATTTTATAAATATTTTAATAATAATTTTCATCGAATATTTATTTTATTCCATAATATCTCAATTAAAATATTTAATTTATTTTATAAATATTTTAATAATAATTTTCATCGAATATTTATTTTATTCCATAAATATCTCAATTAAAATATTTAATTTATTTTATAAATATTTTAATAATAATTTTCATCAAATATTTTTTTTTTTTTTTTTTTTTTTTGTGGTAAGGGTAATTTAGTTTAGTAACGCATGGCAGAAGCTGAAGTTTACCTAGGCTCATTTTCTTTCAGCAGCTTCATATTCATGAACATAATAAGGCCAAATTAGGCCAAAAATCAATCATGTAAAATTATACATGAATATGGCCATAACTTTCAATTAGTTATTTTTACAAATTTAGACTTACCCAATCATTGTAATACATATATAATCATTACTTAACCCATCTAGCATGATTTTTAACAAGTTACAACACATAATTTGCAAAATCAACACATTTACTTCCAACGTTCTTGATGTTCTTGAAGGTTTTGAAAATAAAACATGAAAATTGTCACTACGGATTCGTTATAACAATCAATCAGTTTATTTAAACTTTGGTCTCTTCAGATCAACATGCATAACAACATACGAATATAAAATTTAGGGATAATATACGTTCAATACATGAAATATCACGTATAAGGCCATATGGCCAAAACCCAAACTCAGAAATTTTTGAAATAAAGAAGTCATCATTTACTGAAACTTATGATATGGAATCATATAAAATATATATAAAACATGTTATGCTACTCGAATTATTACATATATTCCTAACTCAATTTCGCAATTTACAGAAATTCCACAGAACTTGATTGAAAGCCATTTTCATAAAAAACTAAATGACGTAAAAGTAGAATTTGGATTGGAGAGAATTACTCACAGATTAGTGTAGATAGGGGGGGATTAAACTTTCTCAATAAATCAAACAACTCACAATTGTCTCAATTTCTTAATTCTCTCTCTCTGTGATAATTCTCTAGACTTAGCAATAATGGAATGAATGAAGAAGAAGACGTCGCATATAATAATTAAACTGACGTAGTTGTGGTCAGTTAACCAATTCGTGGTTAACTGCTCTCAACTACTACTAAGGCCTTGTTTGGCTATTCAATATAATTCATTCTCATTTAATTTGATAAACTTCTTATACTATAGTTTAATTAATGTCACACTCCTTATAAAATATCTCCAATATTTTATTTAATATATTTTAAATAAAATATAATAATTTCTCATAAATCCACATAGTCACATAAATAATTTTCTCATTAATAAATAATGTCAAATTATTAACTCTCTAATTAATAATTAAATTAATTAAATAACATCATGCTTAATTAAATATTTCTTTTAATACAATAAGCTCACATAATTACATATTTGAATAATAATTATTCTCTACATTAATTTAATAAATGTAACACATATAATTAAATTAATATACCACAATTGCATCAATTAATTATTTAATCTAATAATTAAATCATCAAAAAATATTTATTTAATTCAATAAATATTAAAAATTAATTTACAAAATCTCGTTCGTCACAAGGAAGGTGAAGAACAGAGCTTATGTCGAGGGATTGATATGTGAGGCATACAGTTTCGATAAGATATATATGTTTATCTCACACTAATTTTCTGACAAAGTCTTGACAAAGGCCAATCGAGTCTCGAGATATGATGATGGGGGAAATGTTAAACTAAATGGTCGGCTTTCTGTATTTGGTCTATCGGGTCGCGCTTATGGAAAAGAGACGCACAAATTCCTCTTTGAGCAAGAATTATATGATGCACATACTTACATTATTCTCAATTGCACGGGGAGATTGACGAATTTGTGAGGCACACATGTAAACTTGAAAATTTATCCCTTAACTTTCAATGACACGTAATATACATTCCAATATGTTAATGTTTATAACATTTTATAGATTGTACGTTGATGAGTTAAAATTGAAGCATCCCAGCATAACTGATAAAGATAT
This sequence comes from Panax ginseng, assembly GCA_020205605.1. Taxonomy (NCBI): domain Eukaryota; kingdom Viridiplantae; phylum Streptophyta; class Magnoliopsida; order Apiales; family Araliaceae; genus Panax; species Panax ginseng. The sequence continues at coordinate 85,441,823 of CM035143.1, forward strand.
TCAAATCAATCGTGATAAAAAATTTGCACTTTGGCTAAAGGACAAAGTAAGTTCATTTTCTTAAGCACGACATATATATATACTCCATATTAACTATGACTTCATTTAATAAGATGGAGTTTTTATAGGTTTTGACTAAGGGATCAACGATTCCATCTAATGTACAAGTCCTAGCTATGGGACCAGACAGGGACCAAGTCAGCTGCAATGGTTATAAATAAATGGTTGTGAATTTCATACAAAGGCATATGGGTGCTGTAAAAGAACAACGAACTCTGGAGTGTGTGTCCAAGGAGATTGTTCCAATGAGCTTGGTCGTGCCTTTTATAGGGAGTTGGAGGAAATCGTAGAGTTGTCGTACAAGGGCACGTACGGGGGTCATATTAACTTGTTCAAGTGTCGTTAATTTTATTTAAAAAAAGGGATACGTGTTGACAAACACGGAATCGTCGATATTGACCTGCATAGGTCTACATACTCTAACGAACCGTTTATTTTACCAACTCAAACTGTACAAGTATACTGTGACGCCCCCAAAATAGGTCCACATGACACATTCTGAGTCGCTAGATATCACACTATAGAAATCAAATACAAACTTTATTTATAAACCTGTTGAGCTGTCGTGTAGAATACGACCACAGTTAATCTGTGAGTTTTAATACAAATATATGAAACTCTTATGGTGCCTCGATCACAACACCTTACAATGGTACTTTACATAAAAGTACAATCAATAACTATTTTAGAAATTAAAATCTTTAGAAAAAGGCTCAAGGAAACCTTCATACATGGGAGGCCATGCATCTAAGTTATGATAGATATCATATGACTCAATAATTATCCTTGGTTGACCCAATAGACCCCAAAGAAAAATGAGAAGATTATTGTCATGTTCTTTCCAATAGTGAGTCTTCTCTTGACATATAATTATCTCCATTATCTCCAATTGAGAATTATATTTCAACCAAACTCCAAGATTATATAGGTAGTGCTTATAGATATAATCAGCAAGTGCATGAGCACAACCCTGTCTTATGATAACACGAAGTTGTCTGTCATTAGACATCTTGTATGATAGTGGCAAAAATGCCCTTCCAAAGTTGGGTTCACCTCACCCTATTCGGTTCACCAAAATCAACGGTTAAAATGGCGTATAAAATACGACACAGTTATCTATAATTCTCAATAAAATTATTTCCATACTGTTTTAGGAGAAACCTCAACAGCTATAGACAATCGTTCTATTCTCATGTTACCCCCGCTCGACCCAGCGACACTCTTATTACCTGAAAGGAATTGTGAAGCAAAAAGGGTGAGCACAACTAGTCCAGTAAATCATGACTAAAGATAATTAAATTATCAATAGCCTTCGTCAGTAATAAATAAGAGATTTAGAACATATAGTAGATGATAAAACTTTTCAACCATAGTTGGAGCGGAACGAGCAATCCATTAGAAGATCAAATAGACCATAAAGTCTATTATCTTCTCCATGTTAAAAATCCACCAACAATATTTTACCCCTATAAAATCAATCAACAATTCATGTCCACAATCATGTGAATAACTCATAATCATAATTGTGGTTCTAAATTCCTCTTCGCACCCAGGACGAAGATAATTTTCATCACTTATCTTTACCTGAAATATCAAAGATCATGGTTATACCAAATCACAGTTCTTGTTCATAATCATACTAATAAATTCATCTTTGCACTACGGGCCAAAGATATTCATTAACAGTTCATCCTTGCACTACATGCTAAAGACATGCAACTATATTTTAGAAGAGTCAAGTAGAGCATGATATCTACTATCTTCTACGAATTAAAAGTTTATTATCAATATTTTATCGCCGAGACTTAGCACAATAAATAATTCACATCACCGAATTATCCATGCACTACAGGCCAAGGATATTCATTAGTATCACGACCACAAATTATCCATGCACTACGGGCCAAGGATAATCGTGTTTTCATCAACGGTCATGATCACGCCATAAAACAATTTATCTTTGCACCCTTGGCCGAAGAGAACCCATGGTCATGATCATACCAAAAACTGTCCATCAATGCACTACGGGCCAATGAGGACTTTTACCATATTATTTACAACATTACGGTCATGATTATACCGAATGATCCTTGGTCATAATCATACCAATCAACAGTCCATCTATGCACGTAAGCCAAACATGACTTTCATCACAATATAAGCATGAGGATGATGACAATGATATAAGCATTAATCAAACGAAATCAAGGATAAATATTAAAGACTTTAAATTTATCCAGAGTTTAAAAATATCCAAATTGCCAACATGATACTGCTTTGTGGAGTAAAATTCAAGAATAATATTATACCAAAAATAATTTGGACCGAAAACGAATCAATTTTTATCATGAATAGTACCCCGGGTGAATAGTACTCAAGTGAATAGTACCCCGTGAATAGTAATTCAGGAATAGTATCCTGTGGATAGTACTCTGACATGAAAAGGTTAAAACTTATCAAGAATGCTCAGAATAATATTTTCATGAAAAGATATTGGAAGAAGCGCAAATATCAAGGATATTCTACTAATTTTATGGAGTATAGAAGCCAAAACTTTAACAAAATGAGTGTAGAATTCAAAATTTGAAACGAAATAATATTACTTACATACTACAGAGTATGGAAAAAAATATTATTTCATACGAATATTGAACAAAAATAATATCCCTTACGACTGTTGAACAAAAATAATATTCTTTACAAATATTAAACGAATATAATATTCCTTACGAATATTAAACGAATATAATATTTCTTGCGAATATTGAACGAAATAAAATTTCTTACGAATACGAAAAATAATATCGTAAGCGATTATAAAATAAATAATACCCCTTACGAATAAAAACAAATAATATCTCTTACCTCAGAAGAAGACTGGATACTGGAATAGTGAAGTAGCAGACTTCTCTTCTTCTTTCTCTCTATAGCTTCTCTCTATATAATTGCTCTTGTGAGTCTTAGTGAATTGGTGAGAATGAAGGAAGAATGAGCTTCTATTTATAGGAAAAATATAGTTTCGATAATTGCACATTTTGGGGCTCAAAATATTACAAAGATAATACCTTCATCTTTTCCTTTATTTTTTAATTTAGTCCCGCAAGTATTATCAAACTTGCACCACCTCCCCCTAATAGTATATCATGTGAATCAATAGTACAATAACGTGACTCAATAGTTCTATACATGTGAAAAAAATAATTACAGTATAGTACCTTCATCTATACCTCCATTTTTAATTTAGTCATGCAAGTATTATCAATCTTGCACCACCTCCCCTAATAGTACATGCATGTGACTCAATAGTACACATATGTGAATAAATAGTTATAAGCATGTGAATTAATAGCAATTAATTGCTCATTTATCCGATTAATTACCTGATTGGTCAATATAACCTCCAGACATCAATTATTATCGAAATAAATGTCGATTTCTACCAACACTAATAATTCCAACACAATGGAACTATCAATTTCATCTTTAATCAACACAAACTTATTCATCATTAATATTATAACGCATAATATTTAACAACCAGATCATTCCCAGGAAAGAGGGGGCATTCCGATAAGGATTTCTCGCTATTGGCGCGCAATTAAGTGACCAAACCTCTCTTGATAGAACTTTCTAGACATTGTCAATATTGCAAATAATAATATGAATAACTTTGTCGTCTTAATTATTGATTTAATAATAATAAATATTATGCAGATGATATTGTGATAATAATTGAATCAATAATATGAGAGATATTATGTTGTAATTACTGTAACAATAATTGTGTATAACTGAGTGACTTCTCACGTAAGCTTCAATAATCAATATCGTGTGCTACTATGCAAGCACGCCAGACATCTTTTTCTTTTACTACCGGTAGTTCAACAATTTTAATCAGAAAACTTTTGCCATTTATAAAAAGATATTTATGTCATTTTCTATCTACGACAAAACTTCCGTTGTGGGGTTCACCAATAATTATGCCGTCGTACGAATATTCCCTTTTAAAATGAATATTCCTCGACCAATCGAATATTCCCCGACACAACGAATATTTTATATCAACTTGATTACTTTGAAAAAAATTCACATATCACCCTTAACTTTAACCCTTTCTCAATTTAATCATTTACTAAATAGAATAATAATTATAAAAATTGAATACTTTTATTTCGTAAAATTCGGTGTCTTACATATACTACACTCCTAGTCCTGTTAGGAAAAGGGATAGACCGCCTGCAGATTGGCAAGTTGTAATTCATACTCCCGCGCGCAGTCGTGTAGAAGTAGTTGATGGTGAGATTTACCAAGAGCAAATGCTTCATAGATAAACTATAATAAATGTGGAGGACAACAATGAAGTAATCTAGTTAGATGGTGGAGATGAACCACATGAATTAGATCTTGAGTCAATATTTGTGTCAAATGACATTGATACTGAGGAGGAAGAGTTATTGACTGACATTGACACTGAATCTGAAGCAGATGATGGTTATGAATCTACAATACACATACAAGATGATTCTGACTCAGACATTGACACTTGAACAAATGAAATGTATGTTTAGCATTACATGTTCTTTATATCATTGTCGTGTTTATGTACTTAACTATTTAAATGCAATTTCCTATCATTATTGTCATTTTATATTCATATATGCATGTAATCAAATATAACTCATACTAACATCTTGAAATTTGTAATATATAGATGGCTTCTGAAACAGTGCAAAAAAAGTGCGGCTTAGGTAGGGGGCCTAGTCATGTGCCAAAGGCCCCTACTAATCCGGATGATCAGATTCTTATTCAAACTCGTCCTCCTCCGAACAGCACGTACGTCCGCATCATTTATATACAAGATATATAACTAATGTAAATTGCTTTAAATATTATAATATATCTACTTATCTTTGATGTAAATTGTTGTATATTATAGTGATTTTTCAAATAATAAGATAGTCAAGTGCATTTCACAGTTGTGCTTACAGAATTGGCCCACACCTGTGATTACGTGGGCGAGCACACCTATCGCCCACAAGGATGCAGTTTGGGTTGAATTTTAGGTATGTTTTTTTTTAATTATGACAGATAATATAATATTCTAAGGAAAATTAATTGTTTAGTAGTGTTGGATTATATGTTAAAAGTACCGTTTTAATATTATTATTGTTGTTTTATTTGTAGAAAAGGTATAGATGGGAGGACGCGCAAGCTTCAGTGATACAAACACTATTCTGGCAGAAGTGCGTCATCCGTACCAAAGACAATTTGAACAAAGAACAACAAAAATTCCTTCACAATGCATCGATCGACCATCTAGGCCAGGGAGAGAATTACATGCACGAGCATAGCCCCTTGTGGTGCACCCAGTCCATATGGGATGAGATGTGTACCCAATGAAGAGCTGAGAGCTGGGTCAAAAGACGCAAAACTGCCGCCAATAAAAGATCCTCGGGTGTACCTGATGGCAAAAAAGCGAAAGGAACCTACAGGGGCGGAAGTATTTCACAGTTGCAACATATCACTGCCAGGGTACATATGAATAATTTTAATATGTTTACAATCATGAATTGTAGAATATCACATGTTTACTTAGTAATATTGGAATATATTTTGTATAGGAGTCTCAGTCTCAAGGTCAGCCTATCCATTGGTTGGATGTGTACGTGGCCACCCGTGATGGTCTGCCTGATGCTATCCAGATAGCGGTAATACGTTTTAACAACTTTGATCTTGTTTATCAAGTTTTACGTCATTCTTTAGAATTTTACCAATTTATTTTTAACTATTTAATTGTTAACATGATGACAGGATACTTATAAGCGTTTATTGAATGAGCGATATCCTGAAGGCACCCCACGTCCGCCAATTGATCAAGAATTATGGGAGAGGGAGTCTGTAGTGAAGAAGAACTACGTCAAAGGTCAAGGACAACGACAACGCCCAACCTTCAAAAGTGGCTCAGTACAAACTCTGCTACCCAGTCTTCATAAATATCGAGTCATCCATCTATTCATACTCTCACCGATCGAGAGCTATATGTCGAGATGGCGATCTTCTTCAGATATCATGGGGCATTTGGAGGCTCGAGTCCTCGATGAGTTAGGCGATGCGAGTGCATGCGCAGCAGCAGATCATAAGAGGGGAGGTAATCAATCTTATTTATTACAATCAAATTAGTGACTTATATATATATATATATATATATATATATATATATTGTTGTGTTTAATTTGTTGTATATTGTCGTAATACCAGTATCAACATATATATACTATATATATAACTTGTTTTATTATTTTATTAATTACAAGGTGATCAACGAGAAACTAATTTGGACAATAATTCATGACGACCGACTTAGTCTTATTTTGTAGTTATTTATGAATCTTGTACTGTTATATTCATTCTTTGAATGACTGTATGTTACTTAAAGATTAGATTTGTTTATATTTATTCAATTCATATTGTTTTTAAAGGTTTATATAGTTTATATACTAGTTTGGTGTATGTGTCGGTATATGGATGGATGTTTATATTGTTGCGCATGTGTGTTGGGATATAAAGCAGGTACAAAACAGGTACAGTTTTTTGGGAAATCTGCAAAACATGAAAATTTTGGTTTTTGGATTTTTAGCGACTGCTAATCACATTAGGGTATTAGCGACCTCTTGCAGTCGCTGCCACATGGCCCACGTCAACCTTTGGCCCTGAACCATGCTGACTCAACTTAGTGACGATTTTGAATGCTAATATCGATTGCAGATACGTCGGTCCCTAATAGTGGTCGCTAATGTGCATTCCAGCGACCAGATTTTATATGACGCCTATCTACGACCGGGACCGATCACAGATGATTAACATCATGCTTATACTATATCTATATTATATATTATGCAAACATGTTTTGCATGTTAATTAATATGACGCGTATTTTATATATATATGTGTGTGCTTGCGCGCTAAACAAGATGAGACAATTAATAACAACCCCTTAAAAGATTTCATATTAAGTCCTAAGCGTTCAAAGATATATCGAACGTCGCCTTCTAGCATGATAAAAATAATAGAGTATTGGTTAATTATTATAAGTTTGTTGTGTCACCACAAGGCTTATCTTAATTTTTTGAGATGTTATTTTTGTAACATTTCAGAATTTTAATTATAATATTAAATATTTATTGAGTTATATAAATATTTAATGGATGTGTTTATCGTTGAATAAACATATGTTTAATTGATTTGATTTTTTGGTTAATTATTTGTTAAATAAATAATTAATGAATTAAGGAAATTATTATTATATTGATATTTCAATTTAATGGTTAATTATTTGTATTGAGTTATGTGATTAAATGATTTAGTTAATTAATTGTTATTTGAATTAATTAAATTAAATATGAAAGCTTGATTAAATAAAGTGTGACAAATAACTATATTATAAGGAGTTATTAAAATAAATTAAAGTAGTTTAATTTAGTTTTATCCAAACAAGGTTAAAGGATATTAATTCTTTAAATTTAAAGGTTTTTGCCAAACAAGCCTTTATCGCTTTTGGATTTCTAATTTTTAAATTTAAATAAAATAAATAGCATAAATAAAATATAATTAAAATAGTAAATATAATATATTTATAATATATACGCTTTTAACCGATGTTAGTTATTAGGATTATTAAGGTTATCGATTTTTTTTCCTTTCATGGCTTAAGTTACGTGACTTGGTATTTGGCTATATTGAGAAGAGAGTTCAGAGAGTTTGATAGAGCTTGACAGTGTAACTTGAGAGAGATTGAGAGGAAGCTTAAGGATTTCAAAGCTAATTCAATGGGGTTTGCAAGGAATTATCACGCTAATTGAAGGTATTTTCCCTAATTATATATTTATGCATATACGAATTCACGGCATAGTTTGTTTGTGTTCTGTGAAATCAAAATTGGTGAACTGTGGATATATACTTGGTAATTGTGATCATACATGCTTATGATGCTAGAGTTATGTTTCAAACAAGAAATTTATATACTAATTTCGTTTTAAAAGTAGAAATTTTATCAGTATATGTATTTTCATATGCTTCATGAAAAGTATCAATTGTAGTGGCTAATTAGTATGTGAAACTGTAAATTTAAGCTTGATTATGTTAGCTCATTAAGAAACAAGCATAACGTAATTTGAATGAAGTGATTTGGCCAAGTATTGAAGTCACAGTGTTGATTTTTGGGATGAATATCAAAAATGGAGTTTTATATGAAAAGCTTGGAATTTGAGAAATTAAAATAGTTAGAAGTGTTGTTAAATTGTTTTAATTGAAGGAAAATGTTAGCAATCATGTTTATGATATTGTTATATTTATTTTACATGTTATTATTACTGTTTGGTGGGTGAAATTCGTGTTAGTTGGCTTAATCGTAGCCATGTTCTATATAAAGTTGGAGTAAATGTATGGTGTGACCAGCGATCTCTTGGCTCGGTAAGCAAGTATGCAAGTAAGCAAGTGGTTATAGAAAAATGTAAATCCAGCCAAAGCGCTTGCTTCCGTTCCGATTCGAGAAGATAAATCTGCTAATTCTGCAGACTTTGAACGTTCAATGTAACTTAGCTTAATGTTAGGTTAATGTGAGAATCATGTAACAACAAGGTTAAACAGAGTCATGTTAGGTGGATTGTAAATTCAAAGTTGTAAAAGTGATTAGTAAATTATGAACGTGTTATGTGTAACTTAGTTTATACAATGAATGTTAGATAAGTGTTGATGTTAACACTTGGGAATTCTGAAATATATATGGTAGCATAAGACTTGTACTAAAATAACAAGTTTAGCTAGTAATGCGTTTTATATTGGAAAGTGAATATTAGTATGTCTAATAGATGTTGTGGTTTTAATACTGTCTATAGGTGAACGTGAGTTTTAATATTTTACCTTACACTCGAGGCAAGTTTTCTAACTCTACACTTTCGTTGAGTTAGTTCTATTATTACATTGTGTAACTTCATTCTTTTGATTGAGCAAGTTTATAAACCTATCTTTTTACATTGAGCAAGTTTCTTGTATCTAGTTATTTATGATGACGCAAGTTCCAAAATCTCATCTATTACATTGAGCATGTTTTAATTCTAAATTATTGGAATTCTAATCATTGTTGACTTACTCTAACTTGTTTATAGTTCAACAAGTTTCTTTAGTTTATTCTTTTATAATAAATGTTTCTTGAACCTTAATTCCTTGTGTTGAATGGTTCAATCACTTTGTATATTTTATTACCATGTGGAGTAAGCATTGTTTCCAGCTTGCTATCAACTAATGCATGTTCGGTAACTAACATTTTAATTTGACAAGATTATAGACATAGCTTATTATTGTTCAAGCCAAGGTTTATCATTTCTTTATTTTGATCAATACTTATGCTCTCTAGTTATTTCAAGCATGAGTCTAGAATATAGTCAGTTCACCTATGATTCTCAAATGTTCTAAGTTATGTTGTTATTAAACAACTATTGTGTTATCAAGCATTGTTGATTCAACTAGTTCCCTAGTTGATGATCGTTAAACTTTAAATTACCCTTGAAAGCTTATCCAAACCAAACTTTCTTTGGTGTGGACTTGTACTCTAAATACTGAGATGAACAACCCTATTTTTAGGGGTTTACGCTTAGCGTTGAAATGTTTGTGCACAATACATTGTACAAAGGATTGATCCCCCTAAGTACGTGGAGTCCTTATAGTCATATGACTGTTAAAGTTAAAGTTGAAAGATTACTTATAACTATGGACATGGTTCGTGGTCATTAAACCCTTGGTAGTATATTTCAGAATGTTAATAGAACATATCATTCAGTTCTATTGAGCCTATTATTTGGCAAATGTTATAAAGTTATTTGTTCTTATTTCAAGTGAGCTTTGTTTGCTCACTCTTGCATATTTATACACTTATTGCAGCTAAGGTTGAGAAGGTAAATGAACCTACAACTAGCAAAGGAAAGGGAAAAATGTACAAGTGATGAAAACTTATAATTTTATTTTATCGTTATGATGATAGACTTTTAATAATGATGTGATGTAATAATTTAATTTCCGCATTTGAATGATTGTAATTAAAGGTTAGATAACCTGGGAGATAATTTTTATTAACGTAATCCTGTATGGGCAGGTTTTATTATTCAATTTTATTATGATTGGGTAGTTAGATATGAATGTTTTGATTAAGTGAACACCAAATCTTGTGGAAATGAAGTACCCAGATTTGGGGGTTACCCAGAGTTGGTATCAAAGCCTTAGGTTATGAACCTTCGGTGGAGAAAAGCCTTAGGAAGTAACCTTTGAAAAGATAGTGGTAATTAACTTTTATCCATTTTTAAGGAAGAAGTAATAAAACACTTATGTGCTTATGTGTTTATAACTTATGTGCTCGTGAGTGTCGAGTAGTAATGATTAATAATTACAACTTAAAATTTTGTTGTCAGGATGACTAATGTCGAAGAATCCAGTCAGGCTAGAGAGGAGGGACCTCAGATGCCTATAGAGGAGGAGCCTCGCGATATTCAGGTTGCTTAGGAACGACTACTGCCACGGGAGTCAGCCCCGTTGGTCACAGTGGTTGAAGATGAGGATGATGATGTGGAGATGGATTAGGAGGATCCCGTTGAGTTTCCACAGGAGAATGAGGATGACGAGGACGAGGAGGAATAGACTTCACTAACCTCGATAGCCGCTCGTATGTACGATGAAGTCTACGACCGTAACGTGGAACTTCAGGATACAGTCGAGGAATTGCAAGAGATAGTAGGTGAACAACAATATCGCAATGACACGTAAAAGATTTAAGAGATCCGAGATCGTGAGGAACGATTAACTAATGTCGAGGAGAAGCTAGTACACACAGAAGGAGAGAAAGAACAGTTGATTGAGGTGATCGCAGAACTGAAGAACAAACTGAAGGAAGAAGCTACTAAGAGAGCAAGAGCTGAAGACTTATACGAGGAAGCTTTTCAATGAACCAGAATAGCAGCGAGAGACGCACAAGCAAAGAAGATGAAGATGGAGAAGATGGATAAAGTATTCAACACCATGATTAATCAAGCTCAAGATCGGGTCATGGGATATCCTATTCAGTTCGAGACGCTGCCATCATACATTTTAGATCGCAGAATAATGTTCCGGATCATGGATGAAGAACGTAGTAAGGCTAAGTAGTATCTTAGTAGAACATCGTAGTTGTTATTAGATTAATAAATGTTAAATAAATTGTAAATCCCAAGTGCTATGAAACCTATGGGATATGATGATGATGTTGTCCTGAAACTTTTGTAGTTCAGGAAGGTTAATGTAAATAGCAGAGATGTTATCCTTTTAAAGAGATTATAAATAAATAAAAGTTATTATTTCATTCAAAGTGTTATGTGTTATGTGGTTATTTCTTTTGTGGAGGCAAGTTAAGTAGAAATTACTTAAAAGAGTTGAATAATAATCTAATGAGTGTATTTTTAAACAGAAAATGCCTCCCAGACGTCAACCACCAAGACAGAGAACCACTGAAGGAACCAATAACGACAATGTTGATGTTAACCCCGTTCAACAACTAGTGACGCTACTGACAGAAGCGTTGCAGAATCAACCACAAAACCAAAGAACAACGTTTAAGGATTTCAAGGCGGTTGGACCACCTGAATTTCGTGGGTCCATGAATCCAGTCGAGGCACAAACCTGGATTATGGAGATAGAAAAGGTGTTCGATATTGCTAGGGTAGGGATGATCGGGAAAGATCGCTTTACAAACATTCATGTTGAAAGTAGAGGCTAGTTATTGGTGGCAGGTCAATAAAACTCGTGAAGGGCCAGGGGTGATGACCTGGGATAGGTTTAAGGAGATATTCTTCGAGACCTATTTCCCAAAGAGTTCGAAGAGTCAACTAGAAGTGCAATTTTTGGAACTAAAGCAGGGAATGATGACGGTATCTGAGTATGCTGCTAAATTCAACGAGTTGGCGAGGTTTGCCCCATATCAAGTCAGCACGGACAAACGCAAAGCGAAGAGAATTGAACAAGGACTGAAGCCCTGGTTGTACAGTAGGGTCTCCCTGTTCCAATTGAAGACTTTTGCAGAAGTGATGGAGAAAGCAATACTCGCTAAAGATGGAGGCGAGGAAGTGACAAAGTTCAATCAGGAACAGAAGAAGAAGAAGAAGAAGAATGAGGTGGAGATTAAGAATGGAGGTGGTAGTGGTAGAAACAACAACAACAACAACAACAACAACAAAAATTTGAAGAGAAAGTGGAATGGAAGCGTGGGTACTGGAAACTAGCAGGGTAACCAGCAAAATAAGAAGTTTGAAGCATGTGTTATATGCGGGAAGTTTCATAAGGGTGCGTGCTTGATAGGGAAACGAGTATGCTTCAATTGTGGCCAGAAGGGTCACATCGCCCCAAATTGCACTCAACCAAAGAAGAACATGTGCTTCACGTGCGGATCCAAGGATCACTTTGCTCGTGAATGCCCTAAGAAAAAGGCTGGAGAGACAACCAGAAGCAATTGAGGTAATAGTGGAGGTACATGGGTCATTCTTTGGACCTACACAGATCAAGCAAACCCACAAATGTAACCTTCAACATAATCATGTAAGATGTTGTGGCAAACAAAAGATATATAGTGCCGGGTATTATCCCAATCAATGATATAAATTCTTATGTATTATTTGATTCAAAGTGCTACTTGCTCGTTTATATCTGATGAATTTGCTAAAAGGTTAGGATTGCCTAGTGAAGAACTGAATTTTCCTTTGAACATAGAAATTACGAATAAGGAAGTAATCCCTGTTAGATTCGTATACAAGAACTGTAGGGTGAACATTAAGGAGAATATCTTGATGGTAGATTTGATTCCGATTAGACTTAGAGAGTTTGCTATTATTTTGGAAATGGATTGGCTGTTCAAATATGGAGCGGTAATTGATTGTCAAAAGAAATGTGTAAACCTTATGACCCCGTCAAAGGTAGTATTCTATGGTAACAAGTCTCCTAGACAAATGAAATGTCTGACAATTATGCAGGCCAAGAAATTGTTGAGTCAAGGCTGTGTGGGCTATTTAGCTTACATAGTCGACACTCAGAAGAAGAATGTAAAACTGGAAGAGATACCAGTGGTGAGTGAATTTGAGGATGTGTTTCCAGAGGATTTGCCAGGACTTCCGCCTGACAGAGAAATTGAGTTCGTGATCGACTTGGCGCCGGGAACAACACCAATATCGAAGGCCCCGTACAGAATGGCTCCGGCAGAAATGAAGGAACTGATGGTACAATTACAAGAACTGTTAGACAAGAAGTATATTCAACCAAGCGTATCACTGTGGGGAGCGCCGGTGTTATTCGTGAAGAAGAAGGATGGGTCAATGCATCTTTGTATTGATTATAGAGAATTGAACAAAGTCACTATTAAAAACAAATATCCATTACCAAGAATAAATGACTTGTTTGATCAGTTGAAGGGTGCTAAATACTTCTCAAAAATAGATTTGAGAAGTGGGTATCACCAATTGAAGGTGAGGAAGGAGGATATACCTCAAACGGCATTCAGAACTCGGTATGGACATTACGAGTTTCTGGTGATGTCTTTTGGTTTAACCAATGCACCTGCTGCATTCATGGATTTGATGAATAGGGTGTTTAAACCATTCTTAGACAAGTTTGTAGTGTTATTCATCGACGACATTCTGGTGTATTCCAAAACTCAAAAAGAACATGTGGAACACTTACGTTTGATATTGGAAACACTAAGAAAGGAAAAGTTGTACGCGAAATTCTCTAAGTGCGAATTTTGGCTAGATCGTGTACAATTTCTTGGGCACGTGATTGACAAGGATGGGATTTCAGTGGATCCATCAAAAGTGGAAGCTGTAATCAATTGGGAACAACCAAGAACACCGTCGGAGGTAAGGAGTTTCTTGGGACTGGCCGGTTATTATAGAAGATTTATTCAAGATTTTTCTAAGATAGCCACTCCGCTAACAAATTTGACAAGGAAAGCGATAAAATTTGTCTGGACAGAGAAGTGTGAAGAGAGTTTTCTAGATTTGAAGAAGAAGCTAAGTGTGGCACATGTGTTGTCGCTACCAGATAGTACAGGAAACTTTGTGGTGTTTAGTTATACCTCACATAAAGGGTTGGGTTGTGTTCTTATGCAGAACGGCAAAGTAATTGCGTATACATCAAGACAACTGAAGGATTATGAGAAAGGTTATCTGACTCATGATTTGGAATTGGCTGCAGTAGTATTTTCTCTGAATAAATGGAGACACTATCTCTATGGAGAGAAATGTGAAATCTACACAGACCATAAAAGTTTGAAGTATATTTTCACATAGAAGGACCTGAATATGCGTCAAAGAAGATGGATGGAATTGATAAAAGATTACGATTGTGAGATCTTTTATCACCCGGGCAAAGCGAATGTGGTTGCAGATGATTTGAGCAGGAAAGGTCGGGAGAAGTTCATGCTGATAACCACTCAGGAGGAGCTTATTTCAGCAATGACAAAGCTAGGGTTGGAAATCAAATTTTCAAAAGAATTCGATGAACGACTATTCCAAATAGATTCTAGTCCAACTTTGGTGGACAAAGTGAAGAGTGCTCAACTACAAAATAAAGAATGTGAAACGATCAAAGAGAAAGTGGTTGAGGGTAGTGATGTAAAATACAAGATCGATACTGAAGGACTACTACGGTTCGAGGAAAGAATTTGGGTTCCAGCAGTACCAGAGCTTAAAGACGAAATCTTGACCGAAGCACACAACACAAGATATTTGATTCATCTAGGAAGTACGAAAATGTATCAAGATTTACGGCAACATTTTTGGTAGCCAAATATGAAAAGAGACGTTGCAGAATGCATTGCGAAATGCTTGACATGTCAAAGAGTCAAGGCCGAGCATCGAAGACCAAGCGGATTATTTCAACCGTTAGAAATACCGAAATGGAAGTGGGAACACATCACAGTGGATTTTGTGGTGGGCCTTCCAAATACTCAGAAAGGATGCGGCGCAATTTGGGTGATAGTGGACAGACTGACAAAATCAGCACACTTTTTACCAATAAAGATTAGGTTCAATCCTGATCAGTTAGCAAGGTTGTACATTAAAGAGATTATTTCGAGGCATGGAGTGCCAATGTCAATTGTATCAGATAGAGATCCACGATTTACGTCAAACTTCTGGAAGAGACTACAAGAATGTATGGGAACACAATTGCGAATGAGTACAACATACCATCCGCAAATCGACGGGCAAAGTGAACGAACAATCCAAACGTTGGAAGATATGCTGAGAGCATGCATCATGGATTTCAAAGGGAGCTGGGAAGAACATTTACCATTGGTGGAATTCGCCTACAACAACAGTTACCACGCGAACATCGGCATGCCGCCTTACGAGGCATTATACGACAGAAAGTGAAGAACTCCACTGTGCTGGGATGAAGTCGGTGAACGCCAACTGTTAGGACCAGAACTGGTATAACAAACTGCTGAGGTTGTCAAACTCATCAGAACAAGATTGGTAGCAGCCCAAGACAGACAGAAAAAGTATGTCGATCAACACAGGCAGAATCGCGAATTTGAAGTATGAACTTTTATTTTCCTAAACGTTTCTCCTTGGAAGGGGAAAATTCGTTTTGGCAAGAAAGGAAAGCTCAGCCCAAGATTTATTGGACCGTTCGAGATACTACGAAGAGTGGGGGAAGTGGCTTATGAGGTAGCTCTACCTCAAGAATTGGAAAACATTCATAATGTTTTTCATATTTCGGTGTTGCAACCATATAAACCTGATTACAAGCACGTGATCGAGTACGAACCATTGTAATTCGATAAAGATTTGTATTATGAAGAGATTCCTATCCAGATAGTCGACAGGAAAGAACAAGTGCTCAGAAATAAAGTGATACCTTCTGTGAAGGTGATATGGAGAAACCACAATGTCGAAGAGGCTACGTGGGAACTCGATGCTGAAATGATGAAGAATTACCCTGAGTTATTTTTTTAATCTATGTCTTCGATTCTGGGAACAGAATCTTTGTAAGTAGGGAAGAATGTGACGATTTGATTGTTTGAATTATGATTCTGAGGACAGAATTCTTGTAAAGAGGGAATGATGTAACATTCCAAAATTTTAATTATAATATTAAATATTTATTGAGTTATATAAATATTTAATGGATGTGTTTATCGTTGAATGAACATTTGTTTAATTGATTTGATTTTATTTGGTTAATTATTTGTTAAATAAATAATTAATAAATTAAGGAAATTATTATTATATTGATATTTCAATTTAATGGTTAATTATTTGTATTGAGTTATGTGATTAAATGATTTAGTTAATTAATTGTTATTTGAATTAATTAAATTAAATATGAAAGCTTGAATAAATAAAGTGTGACAAATAACTATATTATAAGGAGTTATTAAAATAAATTAAAGTAGTTTAATTTGGTTTTATCCAAACAAGGTTCAAGGATATTAATTCTTTAAATTTACAGGGTTTTGCCAAACAAACCTTATGGCTTTTGGATTTCTAATTTTTAAATTTAAATAAAATAAATAGAATAAATAAAATATAATCAAAATAGTAAATATAATATATTTATAATATATACGTTTCTTTTAACTCGATGTTAGTTATTAGGATTATTAAGGTTATCGCTTTTTTTTCCTTTCAGGCTTTAAGTCTAAAGTGACTTGGTATTTGGCTATATTGAGAAGAGAGTTCAGAGAGTTTGATAGAGCTTGACAGTGTAACTTGAGAGAGATTGAGAGGAAGCTTAAGGATTTCAAAGCTAATTTAATGGGGTTTGCAAGGAATTATCACGCTAATTGAAGGTATTTTCCCTAATTATATATTTATGCATATATGAATTCACGGCATAGTTTGTTTGTGTTTTGTGAAATCAAAATTGGTGAACTGTGGATATATACTTGGTAATTGTGATCATACATGCTTATGATGCTAGAGTTATGTTTAAAACAAGAAATTTGTATACTACTTTTGTTTTAACAGTAGAAATTTTGTCAGTATATGTATTTTCATATGGTTCATGAAAAGTATATATTGTAGTGGCTAATTAGTATGTGAAACTGTAAATTTAAGCTTGATTATGTTAGTTCATTAAGAAACGAGCATAACGTAATTTGAATGAAGTGATTTGGCCAAGTATTGAAGTCACAGTGTTGATTTTTGGGATGAATATTAAAAATGGAGTTTTATATGAAAAAACTTGGAATTTGAGAAATTAAAATAGTTAGAAGTGTTGTTAAATTGTTTTAATTGAAGGAAAATGTTAGCAATCATGTTTATGATATTGTTATATTTATTTTACATGTTATTATTACTGTTTGGTGGGTGAAATTCGTGTTAGTTGGCTTAAGAAAACTGCCGTAGCCATGTTTTCTGAAAAAACGAGTTCAAATGGCGTAGCGACTGCGCATAGTTTCTTAATGCATTGCAATGCTGCAATCGAAGATAAAACTGGCGTGGCGCCAAGGCTCCGATTTTAACGGTGAAGTCTTAATTATTACTGCAGACTTTGAACGTTCAATATAACTTAGCTTAATGTTAGGTTAATGTGAGAATCATGTAACAACAAGGTTAAACAGAATCATGTTAGGTGGATTATAAGTTCAAAGTTGTAAAAGTGATTAGTAAATTACGAACGTGTTATGTGTAACTTAGTTTATACAATGAATGTTAGATAAATGCTGTGATGTTAACACTTGGTAATTCTGAAATATATATGGTAACATAAGACTTGTGCTAAAATAACAAGTTTAGCTAGTAATGCGTTTTATATTGGAAAGTGAATATTAGTATGTCTAATAGATGTTGTGGTTTTAATATTGTGCATAGGTGAACGTGAGTTTTAATATTTTAGCTTACACTTGAGGCAAGTTTTCTAACTCTACACTTTCGTTGAGTTAGTTCTATTATTACATTGTGTAACTTCATTCTTTTGATTGAGCAAGTTTCTAAACCTATCTTTTTACATTGAGCAAGTTTCTTGTATCTAGTTATTTATGATGATGCAAGTTCCAAAATCTCATCTATTACATTGAGCATGTTTTAATTCTAAATTATTGGAATTCTAATCATTGTTGACTTACTCTAACTTGTTTATAGTTAAACAAGTTTCTTTAGTTTATTCTTTTATAATAAATGTTTCTTGAACCTTAATTCCTTGTGTTGAATGGTTCAATCACTTTGTATATTTTATTACCATGTGGAGTAAGCATTGTTTCCAGCTTGCTATCAACTAATGCATGTTCGGTAACTAAAATTTTAATTTGACAAGATTATAGACCTAGCTTATTATTGTTCAAGCCAAGGTTTATCATTTCTTTATTTTGATCAATACTTATGATCTCTAGTTATTTCAAGCATGAGTCTAGAATATAGTCAGTTCACCTATGATTCTCAAATGTTCTAAGTTATGTTATTATTAAACAAATATAATGTTATCAAGCATTGTTGATTCAACTAGTTCCCTAGTTGATGATCGTTAAACTTCAAATTACCCTTAAAAGCTTATCCAAACCAAACTTTCTTTGGTGCGGACTTGTACTCTAAATACTGAGATGAACAACCCTATTTTTAGGGGTTTAAGCTTAGTGTTGAAATGTTTGTGTACAATACATTGTACGAATGATTGATCCCCCCAAGTATGTGGAGTCCTTATAGTCATATGACTGTTAAAGTTAAAGTTGAAAGATTACTTATAATTGTGGACATGGTTCGTGGTCATTAGACCATCGGTAGTATATTTCATAATGTTAATAGAACATATCATTCAGTTCTATTGAGCCTATTATTTGGCAGATGTTGTAAAGTTATTTATTCTTATTTCAAGTGAGCTTTGTTTGCTCACTCTTGCATATTTATACACTTATTGCAGCTAAGGTTGAGAAGGTAAATGAACTAACAACTAGCAAAGGAAAGGGAAAAATGTACAAGTGATGAAGACTTGTAATTTTATTTTATCGTTATGATGATAGACTTTTAATAATGATGTGATGTAATAATTTAATTTCCGCATTTGAATGAATGTAATTTAAGGTTAGATAACCTGGGAGGTAATTTTTATTGACGTAATCATGTATGGGCAGGTTTTATTATTCAATTTTATTATGATTGGGTAGTTAGATATGAATGTTTTGATTAAGTGAACACCAAATCTTGTGGAAATGAAGTACCCTGGTTTGGGGGTGTCACAATTTTTATCACATTTGATGCTTATAAAGAAATTGACTAGTTTTGTTTTGTTGTGTCACCATAAGGAAAATATTTTTCTTTCTGAATATATGGAAGTGTTAGGTTGGACTTAACTTGGATAATTTTGATTCAAATGTGCCACCACTTGATCAAAATAAAAGCAGTTACATGATGATGTAATTGACACGAGTTGTCTACCTATTTATTTTTTATATATAGTTTATTGTGTCACCACAAGGTTGTATACATTTGAACTGAGATCCTTATTCACACTAGCAAAACTTTAATTAGATTTTGCCGAACTATATATGTGAGGGTAATATAGTTTGAAAAAAATAGTGGGAGATACCAATTTAAAACAAGACCTAATTTATCTTGGTAATTAATTCATAAAAGTATGTATGATATAATGTTGTTAAATTACAAATTCGTTTACAGTATTTAATAATGTCTAAAATTACTATCAGTGCGTAGCATATTAGATGCTAAATTTATCGGACCGTATTAAACAGATTGGTTAAGGAATTTGAGAATAGTTCTCACGGCTGAAAAGCAATCTTATGTCCTTAATACAATTATCCCTGCAATGGTTGCAGACAATGCCTCTGAGGAAAAGATTACTACTTTTAGAAAGTGGCAAGATGATGCAAAGTTGACTCAATGCATTATGATTGCATCCATGAGTAACGAGCTTCAGCGTCAACATGAAACTATGGTTGCTCCTACTATACTCCTGTATTTTAAGTAGTTAAATTGTGAGGAAAGTAGGATTGATAGATATCAGATATCTAAGAAACTCTTCCGATCTAGAATGATTGATGATACTATAGTACAGACAAAAGTCCTTAACATGATCAATTTGATTGAACAATTAGACAACATGTTTTGTCATGGATGGAGAGTTGAACCAAGATTTGATCTTGCAGTCACTCCTGGACTCCTTCTCATAATTGTTGTGAATTTTATATAAGCAAGCTAGATATCAGCTTCGCTGATTTGCTTAATATGTTGAAAAATGTTGAGAGTCACTTTCCAACCAAGAAAGACCAAGTCTTACTGGTAGAGGCCAATTGGTCTTCTAAAAAGGAGAACGATTCAAAGAAGGTAAATAGAAAGACAAAAATAAAGGATAATAAGAACAAAACCGATACGGATAAAAAAGGATTTTTATTACACCGCAATAAGTCAGGACACTAGAAATGTGAGTTCGAGAAGCATCTTGCAGAGTCTAACCAGAAGAAGCTTAGTGAAGTTTCGGTTACAAATACAGTTTTGTTCATGATTAAAATAAATTTTTCTTTAAGTCAAGGTTCTACTTAGGTATTGGATACCAGCTTTGGTTCTCATAAATATAGATTTATGAAATGACCAAGCAGAAGTAGAAAGCTAAACAAGGGATAAGTAATCCTATGTGTGGAAACTGAAGCAAAGGTTGTTACATTAGCCATAGGAACTTATTGTTTAGTATTGTCTATGGGCAAGCTAATTAAGTCAATAAGTTGTTATTGTATTCCAGTTCATATTAGAAACATTATTTTCATTTTTTTGTTGGATAATAAAATTTGTTGGTATTATACTTAAGAACAATTTTTGTTCTATTTATAATAATAATGTTTTCTATAGAACTGGAATATTATTTAATGGATTTTGTATACTTGACTTACGTGAAAATAATTTTGCATATTGAATAAATTAGTATAAGAAAAGGAGATGATCATTCAAAGAGTTGAATGTGTATATTTGTTAAAATACAAGTGTGAATTATTTGAAAGGTTCAAAGAATTCAGAAGTGAAACTAATTGAAAAGTATTGGAATTCTTTGATCAGATTGAGGAAGGTATACTTGTGCAATAAGTTTCTAGATCATCTCAAATGGTTTTCTCATAATGGACATTTCTTGATACATAATAATTGATTGGTGTATCTGAAAGGAAAAATCGTACCTTGTTGGACATGGTGCGGTCCATAATGATTTTTACTGACATTCTAATATCTTTCTAGGGTAATACTCTAGAAATGGTTGCATATCTATGAAAAAGGTAACCTCAAAATCTGGCCCCAAGACTCCATAAAAGTTATGGACAGGGAGGATTCCTAATCTTAAGTATGTTAAGATAAGGGGTTCTCCAGCTTATGTGAAAGGGTTTCAAAGGATAAGGTTGGGACAAGATTTAACAAGTACATATTTGTGGGACATCCTAATGTAAGCTTAGGGTATATGTTCTATAATCCTACTTAGATAAAGGTGTTTGTTGCGAAACACACTACCTTCTAAGATAAAGGTGTTTATCATTGAAGGGGCTAGTAGGAGGATAATAGATCTTGAAGAGTTCAAGAACCATAAAGCATTATAAGTCAAATAAGAGTAACCTGTAGATAGACCTATTGTACCACAACCGAATCGTACATCAGGAATAGTACCAAAGATAACTAGGAGGTATGGATTCATCATAGATGATGATGATGTGGTACGCATCATAAAAGATGATGATCCAGTTACATACGATGAGGTAAGAGTTGTAGACACTCAGAGAAATAGATTGAAGCAAGCTTCTTTAAAATGAAAAATTCATTTTGATGAGACAATCAAAAGATTTTGATTTTATCAAAAACAAAAATGAACCTAGTGTGTACAAAAAGGTTAGTAGGAGCGTCGTGACATTCCTAGTATCATATGTTGATATACTACGGATAAGGAATGACATACCAATGCTACAATCAGTAAAGATAAAGTTATCTAAACATTCCTCCATGAATGATTTGAGAAGAGTATCTTAATTGGGGATATAAATCTATATAGATAGATTTAAAAAGATGCTCGGCTTAACCCAAGGAACGTATATTCATTTGATGCTAAAGTCGTTTAGCATGAAAAGCTCGAAGAGATGTCTCATTTTGATTAGTCATAGAGTTTATCTCTCTTAATAGTCCACATAGACTCCTAAAAGAGAGATCATGTGAGTATCTATCATGTATGCAATAAAATGTAAGAGACCTAATGTTGATCAGACATATTTAATTGACAGTAATTAAATACATATAATTAAATAAAATAAGAATTGACAGTAATTTCATGTCTTATATATTTTTGGATGTCCCTTTTAAATTACTTGTTCTTTGGTGTTCTCATTTTTCCTAAAGGTGAGATTTGTTTGAAAAAACAAGTGAAAAAGATCAGAGGCAATGTATAATGTTCGAATGATGGGGCTATTTAATTAAAAAGAGTTTTGTCGATGTCGTTTTGGTTTTTAAATGGTTGTACCAACCTGATTTGTTTGAAAAACAAGAAAAAGGTTTGCACATTGACCCGATGATGTGACAGTTGGTTTTTTAAATGGTTGATATCTGGATGTGATATCTTGATATACGAATTCGTAGCGAGAGATTTTATTTAGGGTCAGGGGACTTGGTTATCTTGGGGGAAGGTGTTAGGCACCCCAGACATCCGTGTTACCACGGTGACCGCCTCTTTTCAAGAAACTATTATCGAGTGTGTGTGTGTGTGTGTGTGTGGGTGATGTCTTTATTATATGAAAGTTGTGCGAGGCCTCGTTCGAACCTATATACACGAGTTTGAATTTATATAAAAATTCGGTTTTAGCAAGATATAGCAATGATGTTTTATAAAGAGGTTTTTCAAACCACGATGCTCAATAGGAATTGAGACCTTTTACACTCCCATTTTTATTAAGTGATCGGCTTGATTGATTTTATTTGTGAATCTGAAAGCATCCGTATGAAAAATAATATATATAAAAAAATAATGTCGACTTCCTCGTGGGTATGGAAACCATCGAGGAAATCTGAGACATCGCGAGAATAATTTACAAAACTACTTACAATTTGAAAATGTCCATCACGAGGCACCGAATCTAGATCGAATGAAATGAATCAGTGATCACATGATTCCTAAGCGCATATAATATTGCAATTTGTATAAAAATGATAAGCGGTATATATATAAAAGCGGTAAATATATATATATGCTAGAACGGGATCACCAACCACGAAAGCACCTCCATGGGGGATCGAAAATATAAATAAAAGTTGTAGATACGGTCAACCGCCACGAAGGAAACTCGAGTAAGGACAGAATGTAAATAAAGTCAGAAATCACGGTCAAGCGCCACGAAAGTAAACTCGAGGCGAGGCGAAATGTAAAAGAAAGTAAAAAACTATCAAGCGCCACGAAGGGAACTCGAGCGAGGACAAAATAAATATATATATATATATATATATATATATATATATATATATATATATATATATATAAGCACTTGAAGCATGGATGTAAAATCCGGGCTCATCGAACATAGTTCGACCCACAGTCATATATATATATATATATATATATATATATATATATATATATATATATATATATATATATATATATATATATATATATATATATATATAAGCGAATAAACGCACCAGACCGAAGTCTAGGCTCATCGAACAAAGTCCGACACACAGTTGATATATATATATATATATATATATATATATATATATATATATATAAGCGAATAAACGCACAGAATAAAGTCAGGCTCATCGAACAAAGTCCAAATAGAACAATATAATATATATATATATATATATATATATATATATATATATAAAAGCGATAAACGCTCGGGCCAAGTCTAGGCTCAATCGAGGCATAACTTCGATAATGTTAGTCATATATATATATATATATATATATATATATATATATATCTGTATAGAAGAAGAAACCACGGACCAAGTCCGGGCAAAAGCAAGCAACCACTCTCAGCGTGTAGAAGGGTGTGTGCAAAGATGAAGAAAAAGACTCTAAAGTGTGTGAGAGAAACTTACGGTGACTAATAAAAAGGGCTTCTATATCTTTAGAGTGGGTAAACATTGGGCTTTGTGGGTACAAAGAGAGGCTATATATGAGCTCACGGGTGTTTGAAAGTGGGAAAATACAACTTGTATGGCGAGTCTGCGAGAGCAAATTATGCGAGGTTTCCCCATCTTTTTCTCTTAAAATCAGCACCCCAAGCCTCTTATTTATAGGCAAAAGGTGCATGAGTGTACTGCATGCTTCAACCGGTGTACTAGGGCGGGTCGGTCGGCCCGGTTACATCGGGTCGAATTCGTCTCAAATCGTGCACTCGAGGCCTTTGTAATGTCCACTCAGATTTTGAGAAGTGCAATCCGGGCATCCGTTTGGAGGTATTCAGGACCTATTTCGGACCGCCGTTGTCGAGAGTTGTCATGCGATGGCATGGGATTAGAGTTTGTCTGAAGTCTTTGAAGATGGGACGATGCCCTCCGGTCTTCAAGCTTCAACTTTCATCAGTTACCCACTTTGAATAGTCACTTTCGGGATTGGTTAGCCTTGTGGGACATTGTTGCGTAGAGGCGAGACATGGCATCGTGTTGGACGAGATGGCGATGTTGCCCCTCACCGAATGTTCTTCTTGGATTGGTAGATAAGCGAGCGTTGCTCGAGACTTATTTGAGATTGGACTTGCTGCATTTGTTGAAGGTCCTCATTGTCATCTTTGAGGTGTTCTGTGTCTTCCGATGCGATTCTTGATTGTCGTTTGGCACAGTGTATTTCGTTGTGAGTCTTGAGATTGAAGGCGATGGCATTTGAAATAAGCATTTTCGGGGTTATCTCAAACTTCATTCCTTGGGGTTATCACCAAGGTTGGTGGCTATTCCATGGTTGGGGCCGAGGCCCGGATACCTCGGGGTTATCTCAAGAGATTAATCGGTCTTCTCGGTGTGTGTTATTCATTATGTCTGCGGTCTCGGGGTTAAATCAGAGGTTGAAACTATTACTCTCCAGATTGCGATCCGGGGTTGTCTTTGAACTTAGGTAGTATCCGGTGTGGATTTGGATTGTCTTTCGGGGTTCTCTCTTAAAAGATGAATCATCCTCCTGCAATGTTAATAATAGTGGTACAGAAAATTTTGAGTGTCTCTGAGATGCCCTCTTTATCATACTCATGCATGGCGATGCATGGGTAGGATAAAGAATCTAAAACACTTGAAACAACAAGATAAACATGGTGCTAAGGGTAGCAACATGATGCAAATGTATGATGCATGTGTACGGGGTTGTGGCCCAACATGTTGGGGATGATAGCTGGTTCCCTGTTGCTTCAACTGGGGATTGGCAATACTGACCAGATTTGATGTGCAAGCCGAATCTGTTAGGATATTGGTGTTGGAGTTATCACCAAATTCACATTCTTGATGATAACGACTTGATCTTGAAGGGGTATCTCTTATGTGTAAGAGATCTGTGGGGATAAAGCTTGATCTGTTTGAGGATGTGTATAACATATTCCATCATCTATCCTCTTTGATAATGTTGACCTCTCCTGGTTAGTATCGCCAGAATATGTCATGATTCTGTTGGATTTACTGCCAACAGCAAATGCTGTCAGGGATGCCTGACCTTCGTTGACTTGTGAACCAACGGCTGAAACATCATGTGGGATATCTTTGTCGAGGTTGCTTGGCCTTTGGCGATGTGTGAATCAATCAATTTGAAACTCTATGAGGAGATTGTCAAGGTTTTCTTGACATTTCTTGTGATGTAGTATCAGCGGAGCATTGCATTGTGACCCCGTAGGGGATCCGTTGGGAATATGAGCATCTGGGTATGAGAACCTCGAGCGACTCTCTATAGCTCTAACGAGTTTAAACGTTATCGGTGAAATGATGTCAAGGTTGCTTGACCTTTTGTTGATCGTGTGTCAATGGATGAGCGTGTTGTAACCCCCACCGGGGATATATAACCCCCCCCCCGTCGGGACTCACGTTATAACCCGTCGAGGATTCACATTATAACCCGTCGAGATTCATGTAGGAGTAACGACAATTGAGTGACATCGGACCTATATAAGGTATTGTCGAATGTGATTTGCGACAAGCGAGGGTCATTAGCGAGTATACCTTGTGTTGACGACTACCAATGAGTGATGTGCATGATTCAAAGTCTCATCCGAGAAGACCGAGGATTGTATCTTTGTTTTGCTCGATCGCATGGCATTTTATTCCGATTTGACCTTTCTAGCAAGTAAGAACTCCGTTTCAACTTTCGAGCTGGACCGAAAGTCGGAGGGTGGGACCCACATAGAGAGCCGCGGTTGCACTTCTGCGGCCGCATGAGTGGAGCTGCTGACGACGCGTGGATGATAAATCCCGGCGAGCTTTACTTCTGAAATCACTTTCAACTTGTTCCACTTTAGAAAAACCGCGAGCCACTTCCAGTTCTTTGAGTTTGAAGTTTGCTTTACGCAAATTCATCATAGTACAAGTGTTCTACACTATCTTAGTAACGTATGCATGTATTTTTTTCCGGTTTACATCCAGTTAGATTGTGAGATATTGCACGAAATGCATCTAAACACATAGTAGTGATTATGTATGCACAAATGACTTAATAAAAATATTCAACATAGTAAATGTTAGTATTAAACCATCTTTGAACATAATGATGTGAAAAATTTGACTTACGAGGCAGTCAAATTGGCACCTTTTTCTCGCTATTTTTTGTCTATTTGAGGTCCAATGAGCAAAAGGTAGAAAGGCAAGATACTCCTAGCATTGAGGTTGGCCTTATGCATGATGAGTTTGATTTTTAATGCATATATTATGTATATGACTTTGGGGCAGGTGTGCTACTGAATGGCCACCTAGACATGCTTGTGCGCATGTGGATAGTCCTATTTTCAAAGGGGACTATGGCAAAATTTTTCCAAATGTAGGCATTGGGTAGTCATGCATTCTAACTCTATTATATATTAAAGTAAATGCATGCATGCATATAGTCATATAATGCATTTTAAAAGCTCGGGTAAAAAGCAATACCACACCCTTTACGAGGTGATTTGGAGACTTGTTGTCCATATATTATGGATCCGGATCGGTAGAAGCGGTTCTTACAGGGGCCGCTTTCGGCGTCTGGCGGAGGGCTTACGAAGTGCCTCGTCCCAGATTACATCGAGACGGACCTCGTCGGTTGGTGGAGGCGTGATTAATCCGTCCGGGTAGAGGTTCGGGCGTTGAGGGCGAGGAGGTGGATATTGAGGATCCCTCTCTCTGCTGTACATATCCCTCGCGAGGAGCTTAGAGCATCCGGTGGTGAACCCGAGTTGCTAGGTGATTTGGGTAGACACCCATCGATGTACTTGCATGCTAACGAGGTATGGCGTTAGACTTTATCTTCCTTCTTTCCTATTGATGAGGATTAAAGGGTCTGATGTTGATCTGCGCTTCATGCGGGTTCCGGTTTTTACCTGACCTCGGGGGGCTGGTTTAGCATCCACTCCATGTACCGGCGCTTCATCCGATTATAGAAGCGATAGTGCGTGAGTGGGGATTTGGGGCATTTTCTCTATCCTTCCCGTCGTTGTCCACAGGGTTACCTCGGGGCATTATCTGGCGATGGTTTCATCGGACTCGATCCTCCCACTGTTTGGATTGCGGTGATGATGATGCCTATGGATTGGCGATTTATCACGGTATGGAGTTTGGAGGAGCCAGTTCCTTGCATGGCGAATATCACCCCCATTGCCGTCCGGTCCTTGTTAGGAGTTCCGTCGGGTGCGCTCAAAGGTAGGACTGTCCGTTCAGGTCCTTTGAGCGTAGATGTTATGAGCGGGCTATTGAGTGAGCCCATGCTGATGATGTCGGGGATCGGGGATCGCGTTACTGCGGCGATTGTTCACGATAATCATTCGAGGCTGCTTCATAGCAGATAACTCTTCCACGGTATCTTTCGCTCTGGTCAGCGCCATATGCGATGTGGACCGTATAGGAGAGTACGATTGGGGCTCTTACACCTTTGCCTATTTCCTCCGGGGCATGCGTCTGCGCTCACAGGGTTTGACCGAGTCTTGGCTAGGATTTTACCCATTTCTGCTGGTGAGTATTTCTCTTGTCTTTTCCTTTCACGGAGTTAAGAGTGTTTCTTGATAGCGAGATGTTTTGCCATTGTGTTGGCGATTTTGGGCCTATGAGAGGCTTCCATGTTTTGCGTCTTGTGAGTGTGTTAGGCTTAGATACCTATCCACGAGGGCGACGATGGCATCATTCTATTTTGCGAGGTCCTATGTCTGAGGGCTTGGCTCATTGCCGTATCTTGTTGGAGTTCTTGACAAATAAGCGCCATCACATGGCTTCCATATTCGAGGGGATCATTTGATCATCGGTTTTGAGGATGGACACCCTACTTTGGTAGAGTATTTGATTTCCACCGGAGATTTCCTCTTTTCACCGATGGAAGGTGGGAGCTCTATTTAGGAGAGCGTGCTATTAGGAGCACCACGGGGGAGATTAATATCTGAATCTTGCCTCTGTCGAGCGTCATTGGCCTATATCACGATCACCGCCATTGATATTCCATTGTTGGGAGTTGATGGTTTTGATTTATCGGAGGGTCCATGTACTCGGGAGATATTCGGTATTTGGTGGCTCCCTCGCACTATTGGGGCCCGATCCGTGCCACCACGATTCATGGGGACATGGTTCTGGATCATTGATGATGATGATTGGGTAGCTTATGTTCGAGCTCAACCCATATGACCCAGATTGATAGCTTGACCCGGCGGTTGGATCGAGCACATATATTTATTCGGCATTTGGGCGAGAGATCCGGCGAGGCGGAGACATTTGTTCCTTCCATTTCGGTCTTTGGCCCCTCGGACGACCCATTTGGTTTTTTTGGCGCAAATCCTCCCCTTTATAGGCCTGACATCCCTGTTGATAGAGATCCAGTGACTCAGGAGGAATTACATCAGGTGGACAGGATTGAGGATGTGGACATCGAGACCATTGTCTTCTTCTGATGTGTATTCTCGCTATATCTTTTGATAGGCCTCTGTTAGATATTGGGTGGTTGTTCCCCATTCTCACTATATCTTTAGATAGGCCTCTGTTAGTAGTAGGGCGTTTGTGCCCCATTTTCATGTATTTGTAGCTGTGTAGAGCTGATGTATTAGATGATGATATATTTAGGAATGTATGCACCATTTTTTTTCATTCCCTATATCATATTGCCATCCATTATCTGTTATGCATGTATCATGTTATGCATATGTATGTATGTCGAGAGATACTCGGTATTGACCTGGATGGTCTTATGACCACGGCCCTTACAGATGTCTTCTTGACGATTAATAGCCGTATAGATCATACCCACCGTCGATGGTGGCATTGGGTATCTTGCTATGATGCGATAGCATGTCACCACCGATATAGGGTATTTATAGATCTGTTATTAAGACATACCATGACCCTTTTGGCATTTCGAGTTCTGCGGGTTTGTAGATGGGATGCTTTAGAGCATTGGCTAGGCGATAGGCGGTATTTCGCTTTGGCACCCATGAGTTGACTCTACTCTGAGGAGTATGCCCATTTGACGATCTTGCCCTAGGCCAGACCTTGCGTACACATGGCTTTGGGAGACATGAGTAGGCGATTCATGACTCTCACCGGATTGAAGCGCGAGTGGTGCGGGATGGTGACATCTGGTCATGTGATCTCTCGGCATTTTTGTATGATGAGATTTGGTGCGGAGGATAGCTACTCCACGACATTCGAGGGATTTCAAGTGTGTCGGAGGATCATTGGCGTTGACGAGTTGATGTCTTGATACTATGTGTCTTTGTCATACGTGTACATGTCGCGGTACATGGATGAGATAGATATAGGCGTTATCATGGCGGTGAGAGCTCTCAGGGAGGGTCGTACCATTGTACCTATGATCGTGGCAGAGACCTTGCGATCAGCATCCTACTGCCGTACTTACCCGTCAGGTGTGTTTACTGGGAGTTCGGTCATGTTGTATGTGTGGTTTATGTCACACTTGCGACCGGTTGGTACCTTTAGACGACACGGGTATTGTTTCTCCCATGAGGTGGCTATGTCGTATTCCTTTCATCCATCGGAGTGTGTAGATGCTTAGTCCTGGTCCGCATTTTTGGCAGATATCTGAGATCCATTTAGCATATTCTTTGTGCTCGGGCTTTGCTCACCATCTGACTTCATTACTCATGCTCGGGCATGGATTTCCTCCTTTTAGGTGGCTTGAGGCGTGACGACTTATCATCCATTGGTAGTGATGTCGCGATTCGACCGATTCGAGATTTTCATCCTTTGAGGGGCGGTCGGTCGTTTTCGACTTCTCGATACCTCTCGGTAGAGGACCAGATCTCGTGTATCGCTTCTTTGGGATCGGCGTGAGCTAAATTTGCTTTTCTGCCGGTCGTCCGGTTATTCATGAGTACTCGCATGGATGGAGATAGAGGTTTATCAATTTGCGGCGGTATTTGCGATCTGGGAGATTGAGTTAGGCGATGTAGAGCCTATAGAGGACATTGATACCTACATCGAGGAGGAGCCCGCTGCTGTGTTGCCAGCATTTCTTTCGGATTCTCCTAGTACCAGTACTTTTGTGATTGACACTTCGACCGATGATTTTAGAGCGAGTCTTCATCGATGACCTTTGAGAGAGACCAGATTCGATCTATGATGTCATTGCTCTTGATGTGAGGGGCGCGCCATACTATTAGAGAGGCGAGGCATTAGCTTCGTATAGATGTCGTTGTTGTTGAGCGGGATGAGGCCAGTCGAGAAGAGAGCCGCGATGATAGTTGAGCGGGATAGTCTATATATTTCTCGGGATGTGGTATCACGAGATAATCTTGCAATGAGGTCCCTTACCACTTGGTATGATCGCGAGAGATGAGTGCTTATCGATGAGCATATGGTCATCATGCGGATGGCTCTGAATCTGTTGGGTCGTGTGGATATTCTTATCCGAGGAGACTACGACTTTACCTCCTTCATCGAGAGGGATGCCATGTTGGTCTTGCTAGCTCGCATGTACCACGATTAAGTAGATGATCTTGTATTTACACTGCATAGACTAAACTTAGCCATTTTGTCATGTACGAGTTCACATTGTATATATATCAAACAACATTATATATGACGAGGAAATATATTTTGGATCACTTCCCTTTTAGATATGCCTTCTTATTTGCTTGATATTTTACTTTCTTTGCTTGGGGGCTTGTGATCTGGATGAATTACGAATTCTTCCTTGGTGGATGGACATTGGTATTTGTCTTTGGATAGTTCGAATGGATCATCGATCTATGTATATCCTACCATCTTTGGTGTCTTGGGACTTGTTTACGAATGGAAATGTGGAGAGGAATGTGGCTTTCCTCTCTGAGATTAACCGCACTTTCCACGGATGGTGCTCCGATCTTCTATTTAGGAGAAGCCTAGTTAATTCCACCTCTTATGGTTTAGTATTGCTCTTGAGGTATGACCGCGACTTAGATGGTCGTAGAATCTCTATTTGGGAGGAGTTCGAGTAATTCCATCCCTTTGATGCAAAGCCAGAATGAAATGTAGTGGATTGAAAGAAATCCCAATATCCGTGACAATGGTTTGTATTTTGGTAGGGGGTGAGACCGCACCATGAATGGTACTACGTACTCTATTGAAGAGGAGATCGGTCTGCGTAGTTCGAACACAGGTGTAAGAGGTTCAACAGCGTATATAGCTAATATGGTGTAGGAATGTTTTTGGTTGTTTTTGCTTTTGTAAGGAGAAGAGGTAGAAATGTTTTTGTTGTTTTTGTTTTATTGCGGTAGGGCCATATAACATGGTTGCCTACGTACTCTCTATTGAAGAGGAGATCGGTCGGCGTAGTTAAGCCCCTCGGGGAGAAGAAAAAAGCGTAATCCCATGTGCAGGTCAGAGTGCGGGGAGTAAAAAGTTTAATCCTAGGTTGAGGATAAAATGCAGGCAGGAGAAGTTTGATCCCATGTATGGGTAGCCAAACTACGAACACAAGAGGTTTAATCCGCGATGGGATGACCTAAGTTGTATGAGTGAAAAGGAAAAGCTAAATTGGCGGCTTGAAGAGTATGTTTCCACGAGGGGCAAAGTGTAGATAAGTTGTAGGTGGTAAAGGGTTAAAGAAGGAATGGTTGGTGACACGATGATGATGCACCGGGGTGTTTCTTTGGTTACTTGAGACATAATACTGGTTTCACGGTGTCCGAGTTGATGATTTGTGGAAATTCATCGCCATCCATTTCTTATGTAATCTGAGGCGCGCTCTGTCAATACTTCTTTGACAATAAGCGGGCCTTCCAGTTAGGGCGAATTTTCCTTTGGCTTTGATCTTGGTTGTCGAGAATCTTCTTGAGAACCAAGTCGTGTTGTTTAAATTACAGTAGCCAGGACTTTTTGTTGTAGGATCTGGCGATCCTTTCTTGATATAATGACCATGGAAGATAGTCGCGGTTACGCCTTTTTAAAATCTATCGAGAGACAATTGGTGATACCTATCTTGTACCCATTGGTTTTCATCCGGTGAGCGTCGATCAACACTCGAGAGATTCCATCTCAACTTCTATGGAGAACACTTGCTTCCATCCCATAGGTTAAAGCGTGAGGGGTTGCCCCGGTTGAAATGCGCATTGTGGTTACGTAGGCTAACAGTAAGAGGCAATTGAGTTAGGCCAATCTTTGTGGTTGGTGACATCTTTTGCATAATCTTCTTGATATTTTTGTTAGCCGCTTCAACAACCTGCCGTTCATCTTGGACGATAGATGACGAGTTAAGATGTTTGATGTGGAATTTCTTTGCATAACTCCTCCATCATTTTGTTGTTGAGGTTTTTGGCATTGTAAACACAATCACCTCTGGTTGTCCATATCGACAAACGACATTGTTTACGATGAAAGCAATGATGACTTCTTTAGTGACCACAGGGAAGGAGGTCGCTTCTACCCACTTGGTGAAGTAGTCGATCATGGTGAAGATAAATCGGTGACCATTCTTGGCTTTAGGCTCAATGGGCCCAATAACGTCCATTCCCCACATTGAGAAGGGCCAAAGGCGAACTCATATTGTGGAGCTCCCGTGGAGGCGTGTATAACATTCCCATGAATCAGCATTGATAGCATCTTTTGGCGTGGTCATGGTAATCGACCTTGAGAGATAGCCAATAATGTCCCGTCACGAGGACTTTCTTGACAAGGAGGGGACCACTCATGTGGGGGCCCACAGACTCCACCATGGATTTCATCCATAAGCCTTTGGGCTTGATCTTTGTCTAGACATCACGAGGAGACCTAGTCCTGCATCTCTTTTATAGGCGCATCTCCACTCAAGTAGAACTTCATAGCAAGTCGATGGATCCGCCTTTTCTCGGTCGGGGCTTCGCCTCGGTGGGTGTAGATCCATCTCGCAGATATTCCTTGATATCTTTATACCAAGGAGGTTGGATGGGAGGTAGCTCATCCGATACTTCTCAACGTAATTCCCATAGGTTGGGGGCCTTGTGCGAGAAATTGTGACGCTTGGCAAGTGTTCCTTGTCGATATCTCGAATCAAGGAGGCCAAAGTTGCTAATGCGTCCATGAAATCATTCCTATTACGAGGAATGTGTAGAAAGGAGATTTCTTGAACTCAAATCCATCTTCAAAACACTGCCGATGGTAAGGCGACAAATGTAGTTCCTTGGTTTGATAGACTCGGTGGATTGTCGATTACCAACTCAGAATCTCCAGGGCGATTAACAACTTGATGCCCATTGAGCGGGCAAGTTTTAGCCCCATGAGACATCCTTCATACTCGGTAGTATTGTTGGTCTTGACAAATTGTAATTTAATGACAGCGGATCTCTTGCTCCCGTGTCGAGATACTAGAATGGCTCCACTCGAGAACCTTCCATGTTAACGACTCCATCAAAATACATCTTCCATGATTGGCGTGTATTATGCGGATGGTGTTCTTTGCCTTTATCATTACTCCTTCATCGGGAAATATGTTTCCAAGGGTTTGAAATCCCCGAAAGGTGCGGGCCGATTGATCTGCGATTCCTTGACCTTTGATGGACTTTTGAGTCACATATCTGATGTCAAATTATTGTAGGATCAAGCGCCATCTGGACGATGGCGATTCAACATGGGTTTGTTGAACACGTGCTTGAGAGGATCCACGCGGGATATGAGATGGGTTGTGTGACCATGGAGGTAATCTTGTAACCTCATGGAAGCCCATGCTAAAGCATAACACGTCTTCTCGATCGAGTGTACTTGTGTTCCTCTCTTCTTTGAACCTTTTCTTTGAGGTAATAGATAGCTCGTTCTTGGCCTCTATCGTCTTTCTGTCCCGACCTCTGACCCGTGGCATTGTCACTTATGGATGGTACATGAGCAGGGGAACATCATCCACAGGTGGTACCAAGATAGGAGCTTTGACTAGCTATTTCTTGATTGTAAGGAAGGCATTACGGCACTCATCATTCCATTTCATGGAGGAGTTCTTCCTTAATAACTTGAAGATTGGCTCACGGGTTCTTGCCGTGAGTTGGGAGATAAACCTGGCGATGAAGTTGATCCTTCCCAAAAATCCACGTATTTCCTTCTCTCAGAGGAATGGGCATTTACGTGATGGCTTGGATTTTGGTAGGATCCATTTCAATCCCTTTGTGGTGACTAGAAATCCTAGCAACTTGCACGACTTGGCGCCAAAAAGCGCGCTTATTGGATTCAACTTCAAGTTGTACTTACATGACTTTGTTGAACAACTTTTGAGATGGTCTAGATGATCATCCTCCTTCCGGGACTTGACAATGATGTCATCCACGTAGATCTCAATCTCTTTATGCATTAAGTCATGGAAAAGAGCCATCATAGCTCGTTGATAGGTAGCTCCGGCATTGATGAGGCTGAATGACAACCGTCTATAGCAAAAAGTTCCCCAAGGAGTGATGAAAGCAGTCTTCTCACGATCTTCCTCGGCAACCATGATCGATGGTACCCATAAAGCAATCGACAAAGGAGTACATGTCGTATTGAGCGATGTTAT
The DNA here is from genome assembly GCA_020205605.1 of Panax ginseng. NCBI lineage: Eukaryota > Viridiplantae > Streptophyta > Magnoliopsida > Apiales > Araliaceae > Panax > Panax ginseng. The sequence continues at coordinate 85,477,019 of CM035143.1, forward strand.
TGTCAATGAGAATGTGGATAAATGGCACGGAAAGCTATCTTTTAAGCAAGCTTTGTTCAAGTCCGGTAATCCATGAAACTCGCACCTTCCTCCGGGTTTAGGTGCAGACACGATGTTGGATATCCACTCGGGATATGTAGACACCATGATGATGCCGAAGCTTGAAATTGTTTCACAATCTCTTCTTTCACCTTTAAACTCCACTCGGGTTTCAATCGCTTTGAGCTTTTTGTTGATCGGCTTAAATCCCTCTTTAATGGGAAGGCGATGAAGGACAATGTCGATGGATAAACCCACCATGTCTTCATGAGACCATGCAAACACATCCTGGGAATTGTGTTAATAAGCGTAACCATGTCATTCCGTTGGTTTGGGGTAAGGTCGAACCAATCTGGATTAACTTAGGGCTTTCAAAGGTTAGAGATTGAAAGAAGTGGTTTGATCAAGGTTGGGTTTGGGTTTGTCTTTGACCCATTCTTGAATTTACGGAGGCACCTCAATGTCATCCTGAGGGATCCATCAAATTTGATTCATCTCTACATCAAAGGTACAATCCTTGTGTAGGAGAGGCATCGTATCCATAAATCTGAGTACATCTAAATTTAGAGTCTTGAAACAAAATATGCTTTCACTTAGTATATATGAAATCGTTGATCATACACAATGTTAGCATATCTTGGCAAAATAAACGCTAATCTTTGTCTGAGAAAAAGTGGCGATTATTGTATCTCTGAGGCGAAAAAAGAATTTACGCTTGCTTTTACCCTGTCGACCAAAGCGAGGAATCTTGTTCCAATTGGTAAGGTAAAATCCGGGTGGACCCATGATGATGGAGGATCGTCATCATCCTCCTTGTCCCGAATGATGGCCATTACGTCAGGGCAATCATCATCTGGGGTGTATCTGTTGGTATGTTCATCATGGATGATGATGCGCATGCCCGACATTATTCGGACAACGTTTTCCTTGATTCTCCGCTCCTCTTCTTCGATTGCGGGATTTGGAATAACGATTTTCTTTTCCTCCACCTATTTTGGCTTAGGAAATAACATGGCCATGACATTGGCTGGCACCTTTGCTAGAGGTTGTGCAGACTCGGAGTTTGAAGGCGAAGCCGAACGCCACATAGTTGAAGCCAAAGGAATCTGCTGATGCTTATAAGGATTCCTATAACTAGAGCTGGCAGAATAGCCTAGTCCAGCTATTCCAACTTGCTTGGTTAATCGAATGGGATATTGGATACCTGGCCATCTTTACCTGACCCTTGTCACGGCTTATAACCCAACGACATCATTTCTTGAGTGGTGACATCACCTCATCGAAATGTGGGGTTCGAACAATGGTGCTCCAATAGCGTGGTATTGGGTGTTGCTTATTTCAAAGCATGAAAAGCCGGCGGTTCTCTACGTCTGCATTGGCATTGATGAGCGGTATATCCCTATGTTTGAGAAATCTACGGTTCGGCGTTGGCCGTGACCGAGTTATTGTTGATAATGTACTTGATTGTTGGTGAAGGGTGGAGGGACTACCCTGCCCATATGGATCCATGGTCGTCCCAAGAGCGGGTTGTATCCCGAATCTATCTTGAGCACATGGAAGGATCGCAGAATGTATGAGGGCCAATTTTGATTGGCGACTCAATTACTCAACCGAAATTCTGGCGGGCTCCATCAAAAGCTTTGATGATAGTATGGCTACTCTCGAATTCGGTTGAGATTGATATTCATCTTCACCAAGGTGGCATATGGGCGGATATTGAGAGAGAACCTCCATCTATTAATACTCCGGCCACCATATATCCAGGAGGATAAGACCATGATGTGCAACGGTTTTGCAATGACCGGTCCCTTCGGATGGTATGTCATCATCGGTGAAGGATATCACATTAGTGTTGAAAATGTGATCAACCATGTGTTGAAATTTTTACGTATCCAGCGATGTGGAAGATAGGCTTCTTCCAAAACCTTCAACAAGACCTTAGGTGATTCTCGAAGTTAGGACCAAGTCCAAAATTGATATTTGTGGTGGAGCTTCCTTCAAGCTTAAAACCACCGAGGCTTCGTTAATGACCCACGGTAGCGGAGGAATTTTTCAATCTTCTCCATGGGTATTTTCCCCTTTGATTTGGTGGTGGGGTTCATCACCCGATGGGGAAGATACAGTGGATTTTCCTTCAACACTGCAATAGTGGTATGTGAGGTGGATCCTTCACTTTCTCCATAATTCCACGGAACCTTGCACAAGCTAACAATAGGATATTGTGCTCTGCATGGCAAGTTGATTGGCTCGGGAGCGGCCACTTTCAAAGGATTGCTTCCTCCTTTTAAATTTGAATTATCGGTGTTGTGAGCAAAGTATTAATCCCTTCACCTTGATGAGATATAAGCTTTGCTACCACACTTTTCCACTTAGTAGGGCTGCATTCTCACTTGCTCGTAACACGATGTCGTTATTTGTCATGCCTTGATACACCACTGTCGATTAGATTTTGAATAAGGTGGTGGGCGCCCAAAGATTCTTCTCGTGTTGTGATCGCGAGGCCCAGGAGTGGTATTGACATACTCCATCGAGTTGTACCATCCCGAGCGGGGGTTGATTGGAGGTAGAAGGAACCGATCCTTCCTTCATTGATTAACATGTGAAGAATTTCTTCCATAGGTTGGCCCAAATAGGTGAATTCCTTTTGTTGGCGAAATCCCGACGGGCTTTGCCATTGGCCTCTTTCGTCCCTTTTTTTTCCAAGATTTTAGTTTTTTAAAGTGACGAGGGGAATCTTCATGACAATTGGTAGGAGGCGGCATGCTCCCTGGTGATTAATTGACGTGTCACTTGATGCTGATAAGTCACTAGTTCCGCCAATTGTTCAATTTGTTTGTAGAGAGCTTTCATCTTTCATTCCATTGTGAACTGGAACTTAACATAATCCCATCTGTCATCACCGTCTTTGATGGTCTGGGAAGAATCACAGCTGAAGTTGGAACTTTGTCCACTGCTCCAATTAATCATGTTGACCTCTTCTTCTTTGTGTTGAGGAAGAGGGTTGTCTTGTCATCGTGAAGTTTGATCGGGTTTGGTGACTACGATCTCTCCATTATCTATTAGATCCTGGATCTTGTGTTTCAAGGCCCAACAATCCACGTATCATCATGTCCGGTGCCCCGCATGATAAGCACATTTCTAGCGACATTGAAACCCCGTCCATTAGAAATTTGGTGGTGGAAGAAGATCGTAATTTTCTTCTGTGTTGTCGGAAGATTAAGAATGTTCTCGAGGTATCCCCTAAGGGTGTAAACACTTGATGGCATTTGACTTCTCCACCTTTTTGAGTGCTTGGAGGGTTTGCGGATTGTCTTTGGAAAGGGAGGGTAGTTTATCCTTTGAATGGGCATACTTTGATTGCCTTTTTGTCCTGTAGTATCGAGGAAACATCTTCCTCTTTCTTTTATGGACCCTCAGGAGTTGTTCCCATAATTTCAGTTGGATGTGATCGAAAACTGACTTTGAGTGCGGCTAGGTCTTGAATCTTTCTGACTTCAACCCCATTTCACCATCTCCCCGTGTTTAACCATTTGAGAAAATGGTTTGCCGATGCCGGCTAAAACTCTCTCATAGAAGGGAGCTTCATGTATGTCTATGAATGTCATGACCATTTTGATTACATGTATGGCAGGACTAACTTGGGCGACCAGCGTCTCCACCTTTGGGCATACTCTCTGAAAGACCCATTAGGCGTTTTTTGATCTTGGTAATTTGATCTGGATCGGAACCATCTGAGTTTGAAAATCAGTATTGAGTGAGGAAGGCATGTGCTAGCTCTTCCCAACTGTGAATTTTGGATTTGTCTAATCTTGTGTACCACGAACGGGCTTCTCCAGTTAGACTCTTTTGGAACAATTGCATTCTGAGTTTTTCATCCTCTGCATAGGATCACAGTTCTCCAATAAAGACTTTTAAATGTGTATAAGGATCCCCTAACCCGTCATATTTTTCAAAGTCAAGGAGTTTTAAATTTTTTGGATAGTGAACACCGGAAAAATACATAGATCGACATATGAAACACTCCGTGTGTTCCAATTCCTTTGATAATACCGAAGGTCTCTTCCATTTGGAGGACTTTCTTTTTGATGTCACCATTATGCGGATCTCCGGTTGGAATGGGTAGCATCCTGCTTTTTGTTGGTCGTATCCAACTGTGGCTCTAGTATGGTAATGACCGGAATTCCTCCTTATGTGGAGGGCTCGATATGTCTGGTATTTTACGACCTGTGTGGTAGGTGTAATTCTTTTAATAAACGACCAAATCATGTCTGTTTGCTTAACTCAATCAAATTCTTTGCGAGAAAGCTGGATTAAGTTCGATCTGGTGGGATCTTGACATGATTGATTTGTAGGCATGTTGCCTTTTTGGACTTTGACCGGGTAGTAGGTCCGATTGATTCCCTGTGAAAGACTGGCATAGTTTAGTCCTTAGGGAAGGTGTATAATGACATGCTATGTGATGTGTCCTTTTTAGGAATTTTATCCTACAAAACGGGTGTCAGCTGTTTGGAGCATGTATGTGGACACATTGCTTCATATTTCTCATTACATGGAGATATATATGGAATGAAATTACAGGTAACTATGTTTACAAGTAATTAACATGAGAGCATGAAGAGACTTTCCTTCATTTTGGGTTTATCAGAGGCTGACCTATCTTAGGTTACTCTCGCGGCTTTTTCGCTAGACGGGAAGTTAATCCGGTCTTTCAACTGGAGCGAATTTGGGTGGTGCCTTTCCTGAGCCTCGGAGAATTAGTCTTTTCACGAGTCCAGTAATCAAACACCGACGGGATAGCCTCCTGGTGGAGGGACCACACAACATACATTCACATACATCGCGTCTCACCGTATGAAATGATGACATGTCCGAAGCACTAATATCATAAGCAGTTTACAGTGTGAAGCACTAACATCACACGCAGATATGATGCGAAGCACTAAGCTCAAACAAGACATGCATTCGTACACATTCATCTAATGTAAATGCAACATCCACACACAAGCGGATATGCAGTTTTGAAAAGATTGTAGTAGCGGCTTAAGTCCTCTTCTTTGGAGGTCCCAAAGAAAGTCGCCACCTGTCGATGTCGGGATTTTTGGATGTCCCTTTCCGTTACTTGTTCTTTGGTGTTCTCATTTTAGGTGAGATTTGTTTGAAAAAACAAGTGAAAAAGGTCCGACATGTATAATGTCGATTGATTGGGCTGATTAAGAGTCGCCATTGGTTTTTAAATGGTTGTACCAACACAAATGAGAAAAGGTTTGCACATTGACCAGTGATGTGACAACGATATACTGGTCGTGAAACCGAGATTCATTTAGGGTCAGGGGACTTGGTTATGCTGGGGAAGGTGTTAGGCACCCCAGGCATCCGTGTTACCACGGTGGCCGCCTCTTTTCAAGAAACTATTATCTGAGTGTGTGTGTGTGTGTGTGTGTGTGTGTGTGTGTGTGTGTGTGTGTGTGGGTCAATGTGTTTATTATATGAAAGTTATGCGAGCCCTCGTTCGAACCTATATACATAGAGTTTAAATTTATATAAAAATTGGTTTTTTAGCAAGATATGGCAATGATGTTTTATAAAAGTGGTTTTCAAACCACGATGCTCAATAGGAATTGAGACCTTTTACACTCCCATTTTTATTAAGTGATCGAAGCTGATTGATTTTATTTGAATGAATCTGAAGCATCCGTGCGAAAATAATATATATAAAAAAATAATGTCGACTTCCTCGTGGGTATGGAAACCATCTCGAGGAATCGACGACATCGCAGAATAATTTACAAGTTGCTTACAATTTGAAAATGTCCATCACGAGAACCGAATCTAGATCGAATGAAATGAATCTGTGATCACATGATTCCTAGGCGCCTGTATTATTGCAATTTGTATAACAAAGACAATAGCGCGGTATATATATATAAAAGCGGTAAATATATATATACTGACGGGATCACCAACCACGAAGCACCTCCATGGGGATCGAAATATAAATAAAGTCAGTAGATACGGTCAACCGCCACGAAGAAAAAACTCGGTAGGAATGTAATGTAAATAAAAGTCAGTAAATGCGATCAACTACCACAAGTAAACTCGAGCGGAACGAAATGTAAAGAAAGTCATAAAAACTATCAACCGCCACGAAGGGAACTCCAGCGAGACAAAATAAATATATATATATATATATATATATATATATATATATAATAAAGCAATAATAAGCATATATAGATGTAAAATCCAGGGCTCATCGAACATAGTTCTCCACAGTTCATATATATATATATATATATATATATATATATATATATATATATATATAAGCGAGTAAACGCACTAGACCGAAGTCTAGGCTCATCGAACAAAGTCCGACACACAGTTGATATATATAAGTATATATATATATATATATATATATATATATATATATATATATAAATATATATAATAAATATAAATGCAATCAAGTCTAGGCTCATCGAACAAAGTCCGACAGACAGTTAATATATATAAGTATATATATATTAAAGCAGTAAACGCTCCAGACCGAAGTCTAGGCTCAATCGAGGCATAACTCGATAATGTTAGTCAATATATATATAAATATATATATATATATATATATATATATATATATATATATATATATATATATATATATATGATCGAAGGAAACCACGGACCGAAGTTCGGGCAAAAGCAAGCAACACGACTCTCAACGTGTAGAAGGGTGTGTGCAAAAATGAAGAGAAAGACTCTAAAGTGTGTGAGAAGGCTTACAGCTAACTAATAAAAAAGGCTTCTATATCTTTAGAGTGGGTAAACACTGGGCTTTTATGGGTATAAAAGAGGCTATATATGAGCTCACAGGTGTTTGAAAGTGGGAAAATACACCGTATGGCGAGTGCAGAGCAAATTATGCACGGTTTCCCCATCTTTTTTCTCTTAAAAATCAGCACCCTAAGCCTCTTATTTATAGGCAAAAGGTGCATGCAACCGCCAGTGAGTGTGTACCAGGCGGGTCGGCTCGGCCCGGTTTGGATTCATCCGGATCGTCTCTCGAAATCGTGCACTCAAGCACTGTAATGTCCACTCGGATTTTGAGAAGTACAATCCAGGCATTCGTTTGGAGGTATTCAGGACCTATTTCGGACCGTCGTTGTCGAGATTTGTACGATGGCATGGGATTAGAGTTTGTACGAAGTCTTCGAAGATGGGACGATGCCCTCCGGTCTTCAAGCTTCAACTTTCATCCGTTACCACGCACAATAGTCACTCGGGATTGGTTAGCCTTGTGGGACATTGTTGCGTAGAGGCGAGGCACGTGGCATCGTGTTGGACGAGATGGCGATGTTGCCCTCTCACCGTGTTCTTGCCAGATTTGGCGGATAATCGAGACGTTGCTCGAGACTTATTTGAGATTGAATTACTTGCATTTGTTGAAGGTCCTCATTGTCATCTTTGAGGTGTACTGTCTTCCGATCGATTGTCGTGTTGGCACAGTGTATTTCGTTGTGAGTGCCGAGATTGAAGCTGATGGCATTTGAAACAAGCATTTTCGGGGTTATCTCTGAAATTGCATTCCTTGGGGTTATCACCAAGGTTGGTGGCTATTCCCATGGTTGGGACTGAGACTGGATACCTCGGGGTTATCTCCGAGATTAATCGGTCTTCTCCGGTGTGTGTTCCGGTATTGTATCTGGAGGTTTCGGGGTTAAATCCGAGGTTGAAACCGTTACTCCCAGATTGCGATCCAGGGTTGTTGCTGCACTTTCGGTAGTATCCGGTATGGATTTAGATTGTCTTTCAGGGTTCTCTCTTAAAAGACGAATCTATCTTCCTGCAATGTTAGTAACAGTAGTACAGAAAATTTTGAGTGTCTACAAGTTTAATTAATTAAAATAAAACCCAATTCCTTAATTGTTAAGGATGTGACGCCCCCAAAACAGGTATACAACACCCATTCTGAGTCGTCAAAATACATGGTACAGAAACAACTACAACTTTATTAATACAACATAAAAACTGTGAGTTTAAATACAAATATTGTCATCTAGACAATATTCACACTCAAATAAGTCCTCATTATAATTATTAATACACTATTTTATAGAATAGTGAGGACTACTAGAACAAATTCTAGAACCATCATTCCACACCCCGACTAGTACTCGCTACATTCTCGCCTCCTGAGAAGAAAAATGGAACAACAAGGAAAAGGGTGAGCTCAACTAGCCAAGTAAAGAACATTATGACTAAGATAATATAGAACAAATTATCGTTAGTCCTCAACAGGGAAAAATCTAATAGAATACAATAGACAACCAATTTTAAATCAATCTTCGTAGCGGAAATAATAATTCATTAGAAGAGTTAAGTAGAGAATGCAAACTACTATCTTCTATATATGAATTTAAAAGTTCATCGTCGATATTTTATCCCTGTAACATCAATCAATATATATCCGAATCAAATATTCATCTTTGCACTACAGGCCAAAGATATTCATCAGTTGGTCATGTTCATCTAAACACCTGTTCATCTTTGCACTACGGGCCAAAGATATTAATCAGTCGGTCATGTTCATCTCAACACTTGTTCATCTTTGCACTACGAGCCAAAGATATTCATCAAGAAATCATTCATCTTTGCACTACGGGCCAAAGATATTCAGTTATATCATCATTTAGGACTGAGGATGATGAAAAATATTTTAAAGAAAACGAATCCAGTGAAACAAAAGAACAAGTATTAAGGATTCATACTTTAAATAACTCAAGTTCGAAAATACTTCATAAATAACCAAAGTGGAGTAAAATTCAAGAATGAAGACCAAAACATAGATCCAATCAAAGATAGGAATCATAACAGACAATCTTGGACACATAAAAAAAATTTAATTTTTCTGTGAATAGTGTCGTATTCGTGAATAATAGGTCAGATATCGTGAATAGTCTTGATATCGTGAATAGTAACTCCGACACCAAAAGATAAAAATTTCACAAAAAAATCATCATGCTTCGTGAATAGTACTCGTGAATAGTAATTCGTGAATAGTAACTCATGAATAGTAACTCGTGAATTACTCATGAATAGTAACCCCGACATAAAAAAGTTTCAAATTTGATAAAAATCTCCAACCAATATTTCGGCATAATGATATTGAAGAAATAATATCATTTTCGAATAAAATAACATCCCTTATCTCAGAAAGAATAGTACTTCTGACTGGAATACTGGATATAGTGCAGAAAGAACTTGCACCGTATAAAAATACTCAAAGTACTAAAATACTCACAAATACACTCGATGTTATAGAGAGAGAAAGAGAGAGAAATCTTTAGTTTCTGGTGTGATTTTCAATTCTATCCTAAGCACCCTATTTATAGGAAAATGCTTAGAACACCAAAGAAAAATTTAATATAATATTAATATTTATATTATAAATTCTCTACGCATTACTTATTAGCATCTCTAAATCGACCCACCTAATCACATGTTAAATGAGTCCCAACAATGTAAAAAAACGTTTTTGTTAATATAATTATTTAAAACTTCCAAAAATCAATTATTCTGATAAAAGGGCTATTTATTATGAATTATTGCCAGAAAATTTGAATTTTGCGAGTTTTTATAGGAAATTCAATTCTCTACAACTTTGGAGAATAAAGTTTTTCCGAATTCCAGACAGAAATTGACCGAAATCCATAAACGGGCGATTTTACAGACTATAATCAAATTTCAGTCAAGAAATGGGCCCACGGACATGTTTAACATGTTTTTAATAACTTTTGTAATAAAAATACTCCTCATCCTCATATAATCATATATCCCACATTCATTGTAAAAATATCCCCATTATTATATTATAATAATATAATAAAATATTATTTTATCCAAAAAGATAAAATATCAATTCTTAATAATTGTCACTTTAAAAATTTTCTCCATCTATATCCACATAAAATCAATATTTTTCTCATCATATAAATAAATAATTAATTATTCACAAATAATATTACGTAATCACAAGATCGGGTAACCGTGTCTTTCCCAGGGAAAGAGGGGCTTTCAATAAATATTTCTCCTCTTGGCGCGCAATTAGGTGACCAAACCTCTCCTTGATGTAACTTTCTAGACATTGCCAATAATGTTATCTAATAATATTATTCAGATAATATGAATTATTGCTCCGATAATGAAAAATACTGTGTAGTGACAATTATTGAAATAACAATAATATAAAAAAATCAACGCAACAATTATTGAATCAATAAAATAAAATACCTGAATAAAGAATTACTATAATGATTATTGAGTAGTGTCTTCTTACGTAAGAATTAATAATTGGTGCAATACCGTGTACATCTTGTTCAACAACGCCAGACATCGTGTTTTAACCACCGGGTATTCCAACAAGATTAATGGTAACAATCTAGCAATAGTTATTTATAAACAACTTATACTTGTCGCTTTTCTTCATCCAATTGCTTTCAGATTATGGGGCCCACACAAGTTTGCTGGCCATATTTAATATTCTCCAAACAAGAATATTCCACGACCAAACGAATATTCTCCGACAACAATGAGTATTTTATAACCACTTGCTTATTTGAAATATTTGTGCATTTTACCCATAACTAACCACATTAATCAAATCAACCCTTACTATTTCAAAATGATAAATAGAGGAAATTAAATTTTATTTATTAATAATTTGGGGTCTTACAACCTCCCCTCCTTATGAAATTTCATCCTCAAATTGACGTCGACGCACTGTGTTTCAAAAGATGAGGATACCTCGCTTTCATTTCCGCTTTCCAACTCCCGTGTCATTTCCTCAATAGCATGGTTTCTCCACAAAACTTTAACTTGTGGTATGACCTTCGTATGTAGGACATGCTCCTTCCTATCCAAAATCTTGACAGGTACCTCTTCATACATTAAGTATTCGACTATCTCGTCCAGTTCTAACTCAATAACATGGTTCGGGTCATCCACATATTTACGTAACATCAACAGTGAAAAACGTTATGAACACGCGTCATACTTGGCGGTAAAACGAGTCTATAGGCCACAGTTCCTATTCGATCGAGGATTTCAAATGGACTAATAAATTGAAGGTTTGAGCTTTCCTCACATCGCCAATTCTCGCTTTTGGAATAACAACTTCTTGTACCTCCTTCTTCATATTCATCACTTCGAGTAGTAGCTGAACGTTTTTAACTTTATCGATTAAAGTCGGTTCTACTTGTATATCATCACGTGAGTCCCTAGAGTCGTTAACTCTATATCTATCATTTAAGTTATATGAAATGGGTCTTTGACAATATCGCATTCATACTCATATACGATCTTTTACTCAACACGTCAGCTACCACGTTCGCTTTTCCAAGATAGTATGGTCAGAACATGTGCCGAAATGAGTCTCCTATTGAGTTCTTCGAAGCTCTTCCCACATTCCTTGCTCCATTCGAATTTTGTATCTCTATGAGTCAAATACGTTAATGGAGTAGCAATTCGAGAAAATCTTTCCACAAAATCTTCGATAATAACCAGCTAAGCATAGAAAGCTACGTATTTCGATTACTGACTTAGATTGCTCTCAACTGTGACTCATATCCCAATCTTGGATAGCACGTCACAATGACACCTATCAGTTTACTACTGCACAAATATGGCATCCCCTACGGAGAGTCTGGCTTCGGTGCATTCCACAAAGGAAGTCACCAGATAAAGGCTCGGGTACTAAATTCTATAGTTAAATTTTTAACTCCTGAAGTTCAATAGGAGCCATGAGATTTTAGAAATGGATTTTGTACCGGGTTCAAAGTCGATACAAAATTCAATATCACACTTTGGGAGTAAGCCAAGAAATTCTTCAGGAAATACATAAGGAAATTGACTAACAATAGAAATATCATTCAAATCTGACGTATTTTTATTTAAGTCCATAACATGGGCTAAGAAAACTTGACATCCGTTTTTCAATAAACGAATGACTTTATGGCTTGATATGAAAGTGTTTGACTTCAATGGTTTGGTTGCTTGAATTCGAATAACAGGTTGCTTAGAAATATGAAAACTAACAACCTTACGAAAGCAATTAATTTTGGCATGATGAGTAGTTAATCAATCAATCCCCAAAATCACATCAAAAGCAAGTATCTTTAAAGAAATAAGGTCAACAGGTAATGTGATGGTGCCAACTTGGATCAAACAAGATTTATAAACAGTGGATGTAACGAAAGTTTCTCCTAATGGAGTTTCCACAGATAGGTCAAAGTCTAACTTCTCCGGAATCAAGTTTAAACGTTGAGCACAAGTAGAAGAGATAAAAGAATGGGTAGCACCCAGATTCAGTAAGGTATAAACTTCACATGAATTTATGATTAGCTTACCCGTGATCACCTCGTTTGGGTTCCTCGATGTTGACGATCACGACAAAAACGCTTCTTCCAAGAACCGCTGACTTTGACTTTTCTCGGGATGACCTTTTGAGTCACCATCCCCACTGGGCTTGGTTTTGCTACCGTCATAATCTCGAGCGATATGTCCTTCCTTTCCATAATTATAGCATACCTTGAACTGTTAGGATAACGGTTTGGGGTGATGTGTCCCTCTTTTCCACATTTATATCATACGACCGGTGTGCTCGTTTCTCCTCCCTTAAAACCAGATTCTTCTTTGGTATCGACGCGTCTTCAGCAGTGTCATTGTTGAATCTCCTCTTTTAAAATCTCCCCAGACTCGCTTCTTCTATTTTCATGGCCACGATTACCACCCAGTGGTGGGCCGCATCGCTCTTGTCCGTATTTTTCTTTCTCCACCGGTTATCGTTGTTCGATGATCGGCCACCACCGGTATGATCCTCGTTGCGGTCTCTTGGTTGAACGTACTCGCTTATCTCGCTCTAATAATTGAGCCACATTGACAACATCCTAATATAAAAAAAAATTTATGAGAGATAAGATATTGCCGAATCTCGGGTTTTAAACCTCTCAAAAACATCTTCGTCATTCGTTCCTCATTCTCTACCAAATGAGGTGCAAACCTGGATAACTCTGCGAACTTCGCCTCGTATTGGGACATCGTCATGTTGTTTTGTTCTAGTCTAATAAATTCTACCTCTTTCATATGCCGAATACTTTCAGGAAAGTATTTTTCGTTGAAAAGTTTCTGAAATGTTTTCCAAGACATACGGAGTGCGGCAGGCTGGGTACGTTTCACAGACTCCCACCAATAATCTACCTCGCCATGGAACATAAAGGTGGAGAATGGAACCTTTTGTTCCTCCGTGCATCCCAAGACATCGAATATCTTGGTAATTTGCTTGACCCATGTTTTCGCCATGATCGGATCCGGCTTTCCCTTAAATTCTGGTGGTCCCAACTCATTGAATCGCTTGGCTGCGTGACAAGTCGTAGCGTTACTATCATTTCCACCGTATTCTCGTATACACGAGTCTCCCTCGCCCGGTTTTGCATGAATCGCAAAAAGCTCCTAAACATCCTGCTGCTCATCGCTCGCTTTGTGGTGTTGTTTACGGAGGAATATTGCCTTCTGCTGCACGTTCCCCTCGGTGGTGATTAAAGGTGTTTCCACGGTCTCATTAACTCCACCGCTAATATTCTCACCGCCATTCTTAAATCGCCATAAAACAATGGTTAATTAAACAAATTAACATATCACATATTAACCATATACTTCAACTGACCAACAAATAAGCTTAGGTATGACACACTAGCGAAGGATTTACTCATCTCTCCCCTCCTAGTTCTAATTCCGATCTCTGCCAGAGACCATATCCCTAAGCTTTGATACCAACTGTGACGCCCCCAAAACAGGTATACAACACCCATTCTGAGTCGTCAAAATACATGGTACAGAAACAACTACAACTTTATTAATACAACATAAAAACTGTGAATTTAAATACAAATATTGTCATCTAGACAATATTCACACTCAAATAAGTCCTCATTATAATTATTAATACACTATTTTACAAAATAGTGAGGACTACTAGAATAACTTCTAGAACCATCATTCCACACCCCGACTAGTACTGCTACATTCTCGCCTCCCGAGAAGAAAAATGGAACAACAAGGAAAAGGGTAAGCTCAACTAGCCCAAGAAGAACATTATGACTAAGATAATATAGAACAAATTATCGTTAGTCCTCAATAGGAAAAATCTAATAGAATACAATAAACAACCAGGTTTTAAATCAATCTTCGCAATGAAATAATAATTCATTAGAAGAGTTAAGTAGAGAATGCAAACTACTATCCTCTATATATGAATTTAAAAGTTCATCGTCGATATTTTATCCCCTCAGAACATCAATCAATATATATCTGAATCAAATATTCATCTTCGCACTACTGAGCCAAAGATATTAATCGATTTGGTCATGTTCATCTAAACACTGCTCATCTTTTGACTACAGCCAAAGATATTAATCAATCGATCATGTTCATCTCAACACTGCTCATCTTTGCACTACTTGACCAAAAGATATTCATCAAGAAATCATTCATCTTTGCACTACGGCCAAAGATATTCAATTATATCATCATTTAGGACTTGAGGATGATGAAAAATATTTTAAAGAAAACGAATCCAGTGAAACAAAAGAACAAGTATTAAGGATTCATACTTTAAATAACTCAAGTTCGAAAATACTTCATAAATAACCAGAGTGGAGTAAAATTCAAGAATGAAGACCAAAACATAGATCCAATCAAAGATAGGAATCATAACAGACAATCTTGGACACAGAAAAGAAAATTTAATTTTTCTGTGAATAAGGTCGATTCGTGAATAAAGGTCGATATCGTGAATAGTCCGAGATCGTGAATAGTAACTCCGACACCAAAAGATAGAAATTTCATTAAAAAAATCATCATGCTTCATGAATAGTACTCTTGAATAGTAATTCGTAAATAGTAACTCATGAATAGTAACTCGTGAATAGTAACTCATAAATAGTAACTCATGAATAAGAACCCAGACATGAAAAAGTTCTAAATTTGATAAAATTTCCAACCAATATTTCGGCATAATGATATTGAAGAAATAATATCATTCTTGAATAAAATAACATCCCTTACCTCAAAAAAGAATAGTACTTACATTTGGAATAATCGGATATAGTCTTTGAAAGAACTTGCACCAGTATAGCAATACTCAAAGTACTAAAATACTCACAAATACGCTCGATATTATAGAGAGAGAAAGAGAGAGAAATCTTTAGTTTCTGGTGTGATTTTCAATTCTAACCTAAGCACCCTATTTATAGGAAAATGCTTAGAACACCAAAGCAGAAAATTTAATATAATATTAATATTTATATTATAAATTCTCTACGCTAACTTAGCATCTGAAATCAGCCACCTAATCACATGTTAAATGAGTCCCAACAATGTAAAAAATCGTTTTTGTTAATATAATTATTTAAAACTTCCAAAAATCAATTATTCTAGAACCTCAGAGCTTCAATAATTCATAATAAATAGCCCTTTTATCATAAAATTAGAATCTCGCGAATTTTCATAGGAAATTCAATTCTCTACAACTTTGCAGAAGAAAATTTTTTCAAATTCCAAACAGAAATTGACCGAAATCCATAAACGGGCGATTTTACAGGCTATAATCAAATTTCAGTCAAGAAATGGGCCCACGGACATGTTTAACATGTTTTAAACAACTTTTGTAACAAAAATACTCCTCATCCTCATATACTCATATATCCCACATTCATTGTAAAAATATCCCCATTATTATATTATAATAATATAATAAAATATTATTTTATCAGAAAAGATAAAATATCAATTTTTAACAATTGTCACTTTAAAAATTTTCTCCATCTATATCCACATAAAATCAATATTTTCCTCATCATATAAATCAATAATTAATTATTCACAAATAATATTACAGAATCACAAAGATCGGCAACCAAGTTTCTCCTCAGGGAAAGAAGGGGGCTTTCCAATAAAGATTTCTCCTTCTTTGGTAGCCTTGATTAGGTGACCAAACCTCTCCTTAGATGTAACTTTCTAGACATTGCCAATAATGTTATCTAATAATATTATTCAGATAATATGAATTATTGTCTCGATAATGAAAAATATTGTGTAGTGACAATTATTGAAATAACGGTAATATAAAAAATTAACGCAGAATTATTGAATCAATAAAATAAAATAATTTGAGCAAGAATTACTATAACAATTATTGAGTAGTGCCTTCTTACGTAAGAATCAATAATTGGTGCAATACTGCATCTTCTCGCTCAACAACGCGTATTCATCGTGTTTTAACCAGGTTATTCCAACAATGATAATTGAGAATAACAAGCTACCAAGTTATTTATAAACAACTTATACTTGTCATTTTCTTCATCCAATTGCTTTTCAGTTATGGGGCCCCACACAAAATTTTCGCGTCTGTCGCATTTAATATTCCCGACAAAGAATGAAGAATATTCCACGACCAAACGAATATTTTCCAACAACAATGAGTATTTTATAACCACTTGCTTATTTGAAATATTTACGCATTTTACCCATAACTAACCACATTAATCAAATCAACTCTTACTATTTCAAAATGATAAATAGAGGAAATTAAATTTCATTTATTAAAAATTTGGGGTCTTACAAAGAAGGGTTGCCTACATCTATAAATAAGAGGAGTCTTATTATGGGTGAGGGTTAATGATTTCACAACACACGTGAATGATTTTTTCAAGAGTTGGGAGAGTACGTATTTTTTATATAGATAGAAAAACTAGGGTTTTGCCAAACACCCATCTTCTTGAATATTTGTTCTTCCTTGGTGGATCACCTTTAGAGGCCAAACACTTGGGTGGATAACGTTGATCAAAGGAAGGAATCAAACCCAGTGAATTCAAGTTGAACGTGAAAATGAACTGGAGGTGAACTCTTACCTGAGGAAGCTAGTTTCTACAAGTGTATGAATCTGATCTCCTTCTCTTTTCTATTGGTTGATATTTATGCACAATGTATGATCATAGTGATGGGTTTGTATGAAAATTTTAAATTCCTATTTATCACGCTTTCATACCTTTTATGTAATTTGATTACATGATTGTGCAATATACAAACTCAACACTGATATGTCACATCAAACTGTTCCAGTAACCTGCACGTGGGTTGTTTCACTTCTTAAATGTAATTGTTGGATTTTTATAAGTTATTAAAATAAGAATTTAATATTTAAAATTCTTATTATGAGATATTTTGAGTTTGAGTATGTGTATATCGTCTTATATATTTTGAAATATGTGATCTGGTGTGAAGATATATATATATATATATATATATATATATATATAAAATGATCAGTAAGGATCCTTACTTTCTTAAAATGAGGGACTTCTTTTTTTTTTTTTTGCTATTTTTTAAAAAAAACTAAAAAAGTTTAATATTATGGGCTGAAATTTTTCCATAATCTGATGTTTTGGGCGTGTTTTGAATACCTATACCAAAAAGTGGTGAGTACAGATGCACTTGGTATGTACATACATGTTTTGTTATACGTGCTCCAATTCACACCCAAAACAACATATTATGAAAATTTCAGTTCCATAAAATATTAAACTTTTTTTAGTTGTTATAAAAAAGGCAAAAAAAGCAAAAAAAAAAAAGTCCTCATTTTAAAAAAGTAAGATCCTCTACACAATCTGACCTATATATATATATATATATATATATATATATATATATATATATATATATATATATATATATTCATATATTGGGAAAGTGAGGTTTAATAGTTAAGTTAACTATTGAAGAAATTAAATGAATTTGGTAATTATTTTAAATATTTATTGAATTAAATAAATATTTTAAATAATTTATTTATTGAGAAAATATAAATAATTTATGAAATTGTGGTATAATAATTTAGTTACGTGTGTATGATAATTAAATTAAAGCAAAGGTAAATTTTATTCTTTGAAGATTTAATTTAATTAATTAATTAAATTAATTGAGTTGTTTAATATGAAAGAAAATAAGTATATTAAATAAAGTAATGTTTAAGTTTAATTTATTAATTAAATTAGATACATGTAATTATTTATTAATTATAAGTATAATTATAATTATTATTAATTATTATTATTATAAGTTATTTAAATTAACTAAAGGTATGACACATGAAACTATATAATATAATATTATTAAAATAATCCAGTTTGGGGGAATTTGTGTGAGGCCAAACAAGGCCTTGTGGCCTTTGGTCTAATTTAACTGACGAAGACGTATTATTTTAAAACTGAAGTATACGTGGGTAAGCCATATCAGTTTATTTGTTTCACGTCTTTTCTGAGGATAACTAAGACAGAGAGTGGGAGAGAAGAAAGAAATCACAGTAGGTTTTGAGAGAGGGTTTTCTGAGATTATCAAGAAGAGGAAGAAGGATTGCTAAAGCTTGTGACCATCTTGTAAAGGAATCAAGCATTGAAGGTATAAAAACCTAAGTTTATGTTCTAGATTTTTAATATTGGATTGTGTGAATTCGATATTATAATTGTTAAATTAGTTTATGTAATCAATTGGTTGTTATCTATACATGATTGTAGTAAAGAGTTCATGGAAAAGGGGTTTGAAGAAGAAAAGTAAATATTAGTGTGCATTCATATGATATGGCTTAAGAAAGTACGAAATTTTATGTCTAATATGTGCTATAATATGTAAATTGGTATTGGATTATGTTAGTATGTGAAGAAAAGAAAACGACGTAGTTTGAATCATGTCAATTGGTTAAGAAACGAAGTCGTAGCGATTAAATTCGCTAAATGTGTTTAAAACATGAAAATATAGCATGAACACTGAATTTGAACCCTTAAAATGATTTGTTAATATGTTTGAAGTGTTATAATTATTCTCTACATGAGTAGCTAAGAGAACGAGTCCAACGAATCAAAAACCAACTAATTCGGACTTAAAATGAGAAAGTTATGTCAAAAAAACAATAATATGTGAGAAGCCATGCGCGGGCGCGCAGCTGGGGTTGGGCAATGGCACGGGCGCGCTGGAATGGTGAGGAAAAGGGGCGCGGCCGTGCCCAATGTGTGCTAACTGTGACTGCTTTGACCTGTCTTGGTAAAACGGCCATAACGTTTTCATACGAACTCCGATTGAGGTGATTCAAGATGATCCAGAACGAGAACGAATAGACCTACAACTTATATTCTTTAAGGTTTTCAATTTAAGGTATGGAAAAGGGGTTAAAAGGGACATTTGTGGGACTGATATGTATTATGAGGCAATCGGAGGGCGTCGGGCATGCACGTATACAAGTGTAGTGCTTCTGATGATAAAAGATGTTGTTCTAAGTTATAAAACATGAATGTTAGTAAATATAATGATTATTAACATTAATAAATGATGTATTAGATAAGTTATATAAGCACACTAAGCATACACAAGTGAGACGATTCGTGCGTATGACGAATGAAAGTCGAAACGCCGTGACAAGTGTTAATGAACATTATAAGAGATGGAATGGGTTTAATATAAAACCCATAAGTATTTCTATCAAGACTTAAACACTTGAATGAATTTCAAATATTACATAAGTCGAAAAGTTAACACAATCTAATTGAACATTGTGTGCTAATTAACAAGAAGGATTATGAGATATGGAGTAGAGTTTACATTACAATTACTATGTGTTGTTATGTGACTAATAGTTGATGTGTATGATTATATAATTGTGTAGGGCACGTGAAGTGCAGATAACTGTAATCTGTTAAACTGTTATTTGTAAACAACAATCAAGGCAAGTCTTTCAGTTCTATTTCTTTATGTGAACTTGGTGATTAGTTTGTTTTAAATCTTTATTGCAAAGAGCATGATGTGTTATATATATGTTGAATGTATGAAATGTTAATGTCAACTTATGACTACGTTGATTGAGTAAAGCATGCTGATTGAGTAAGGAACTCAATCTTTATACTTGTTATATGAACTGTAACATGTATGTTATGTTAGTCCAATGTTTATGAGATATATGTTGAGCATGTTATTATGTGCTACGTGATGCATAAAAACTGTTAGATTTTGTTGGGCTGTCGAGCTCAACCTTGCAAATAACCATTTTTGCAGGTTAAGGATTTAAGGTAACACTATGTGCTACTTGAATGACGTGGATCAGAAATAATACACGAAGATTAATATTTTAGCTAAAGTTGTTATTTCTTTAAACCATGATTAAGATTCATGAGATGTACTAAATGTTTTATGATGTATAGTTTTATGTTGAGTTGTAAAGCTAAAGTTAGAGTCATCTGATATGTAAAGGTTATCGGATTGAAATGTAAAATTTTATATAATAACAGTGATAAAGCGAATCATAAAATAAGATTGATTCAAAGACGTGTAGATGATAAAGGTTTTGATTCAGGGAATTAAAGTAAGATGACAGAAAAGTTTTAATTATTCCGCATTTTATTAAGTTTAACATTGAATAATGATGTAAAATCAGAACTTAGACGTATTATTATTAACGATCAAAATCGATAATTAAATTGTATGAATTTTGGGTTAGATTATGTTGTTGGTATCAAAGTCATGAGTTATAAACCTTAGGTAAGAGTACCCTAGCCCATAACCTTAGAGAATAAAGGAGAAGATGATAAAGAATAAGCTCAAATAGAGTTTGAACAATAAGAAGTAATTTAAGAAATTTATATAGAAGGGATTAAAACATGCGTGAAAGGATTCAAAGAAGAATCTCACAGATTTATAAGGAATATGAATGTGGGGTTACCCAACTCCAATAATAAGAATGCAAGGTGATAATAAATAGACAATGTCTATAAGAAGAGAATGATAAAGAAGTTAAGAATAAAAAAAAGATATATTTAAGTATGGTATAATTGTACTCTTTAATGGTTGATGTATGGTATCTGGGATAAACGATTCCTTCATAGAGCGGAGGTATATACGAACTAGCAACTCGGAACCTAGTTTGTTGGTTGTTTGTGGGAAACCACTCAGCGTACCATATTGAAACTATTAGAGACTCGATGTGTACCAAGTATAGAAAATGGATACGTATGATGAAAATGTGGAACTCGAATGAAATGTTGAGCAATATAAATGAAGTTATAAATTCTTAAAGGATGAATTGTTATATAAATAAGAAAATTCAGAGAAGAATCTTGAAGAGATATAAAGATAAAAAAAATGGGAGTTACCTAACTCCAATAACCAAGATAACGAATAATGATGAATAGACAAAGTCTGTAAGATTAAAAGCATAAATAAAATCATAAATGATGAAAAAGGAAAGAAAGATGATCGTAAAACAAAACGATCACGAGTTAAGAAAAGAATTTTAAGGGAGATGATTATAAAATAAGATCATGAAGTGATGTGTTTAAGTTATAAAAGAAAGATGGTCTGTAATGTTTGAATAATTATAGCTTGATGCTATGAAGATAATGTACTATGATATAGTACGAGATAAACTCACGAGGAGTTATAGATGATGAGGTACGAAAAATTTGTATCGAGCAAAGAGAAAGTAATAAGCAAGATAGAGTTAGGAGGGATTTCAATTGAGGACTAATGTGATGGCTGAGTTGTACAAACCTTTGTATGGGCGAGGGTTTTGTGCTTGCTTTCGATTTATCACATTGATAATCATTGGAATGTTGGTGTCGCTATTATCAATCTATATGTGGCAAAAGGTGATTCTTTTCTCATGTGTATATTTGATAGTTAGAAACTATTAAGATTAGTCATATATTATTAGGATTAGGTGCGGTTCTTAAAACTAATGCATATGGTAAGTTCGTGAATCATAATAATATGGTATGTTTTGAACCCTCAAAGTGAATGGGCGCCTATGGTCCGATTTAGGATAAGTTCTTAAACTCATATTATTGTGGCAAGTTCACGAACTTCCGATGTGTAGTAAGTTTGATGAACTATATTGGGTAGAAAATGGTTATAGTATAGAGAGTATTGATGAAGTTGAAGATTGATAGAATGGTTAAATAATGAAGTAATGAAGTAAAGATTGAAGTTGATGGATACCTGGATATTCTAAATTTACTAGCTATGCTAGACTTTCGAGATTTATTGACTTCGTACCGATGGTTGTACTTTTGATTTTTGAAAAATATTGGATCACACTAGTGAACCAGAGAATTTTTTTAAAACAGTGTTATTATTCGCGTATCTATGTTGTTTGTTTCGGCTAGATAAAAAATGATTTTTAAATTTTCAAAATATATTTTAATTATATGTATCGGGTGATATGATAAACGATGAAGTC
The DNA here is from genome assembly GCA_020205605.1 of Panax ginseng. Classification (NCBI taxonomy): domain Eukaryota; kingdom Viridiplantae; phylum Streptophyta; class Magnoliopsida; order Apiales; family Araliaceae; genus Panax; species Panax ginseng. Next base: position 85,499,391 of record CM035143.1, read on the forward strand.
ATCAATGCAATGGAACCTGGTGTTGGATGTGATCATGTGATCCTCAGCCCACTATGATGAGATTTAGTATGACAATGTCATAATCATGACGCCATAAAAAGATTTTTGAGATTTCTTTAAGATATGAGAATATATATATATATATATGTATATTTCGATTGATGTCCGAATTGTTGTAGAAGTCTATGCTATTTGATTCAGCTAGACGAATATTGAAAAATGTTCATGAAATTCAAGCGTTTCTTGAGAAGTTATGCCAAACCAAATTGTTTTGGTGCGGATTCAGATGTTGAAAAGTTGAGGTGAACAACCCTGTAAAAGGGGACATGTTATCGGAGACAATGGTTCTGAAAGTAACGCATATAGTCGTTACGAAGTTAAGATGTAATATGTTGTGAACGATGTAGGGGTACGATAGGCTGATCACCTAGAGTACTTGCAGAGAGTGTTTTCAGTCTGTGTGATTGATAAACATTCTGTTAATGGCGGTTTACTGATGGTGATGCCTTTATTAAACACGGGAAGAGTTCAAGGTCCGTATAGTCTTATGATTGTTAAAGGTTTAAGTTAAGATACTTGATAACCTAGGGACGTAGTTCAAGGTCTTATGACCCCTCAACATGATTTGGAATCTTTTAAATTCCTGTTATTCATATCGCTTCCCAATTATTGAGCAATTGTGGAAGATTCTTGTTATTTCTTTATACAATGATTAAGATTCATGAGATGTACTAAATGTTTTATGATATATAGTTTTATGTTGAGTTGTAAAGCTAAAGTTAGAGTCATCTGATATGTAAAGGTTATCAGATTGAAATATAAAATATTATATAATAACAGTGATAAAGCGAATCATAAAATAAGATTGATTCAAAGACATGTAGATGATAAAGGTTTTGATTCAGGGAATTAAAGTAAGATGACAGAAAATTTTTAATTATTCCGCATTTTATTAAGTTTAACATTGAATAATGATGTAAAATCAGAAGTTAGACGTATTATTAACGACCGAAGTCGATAATTAAATTATATAAATTTTGGGGTCGTTACAGTTGGTATTAAATTCTTGTTATTCTGAAAGGTGAAAGTGGAAAGGATGAGAAAATTAAGCAAAACATAATAATTTTAAGAAAGAAATGAAATTCCAGAAAAAAGAGAAATGTGAAACTCTTAGAAGAGGAAGAGGTGAGGAATATGATGATCTTACAAAGATCCTTAGAGAAAGAATTTAGTTGAAGAACCTAATGAATAAATAGATATCAACATAAAATTTATTTTGATAAATGGAATGAATGAATATTAGTAAGTCAAAAATTTCGAGGACGAAATTCTTAGAAGAAGGAGTGAATGTAATGTCCCGAGAGTTTGAGAATATAGTATATGATAATGATCCTTAGAGAAAAATAATGAACGAGTCAAAGAATATGTAATACTCAAATATAATTGAGTCTAAGTAAAGGTTATGAAATAAAACTTACAAGAATTTGTTATGAAGAATGGTGGTAGTGGTAATAAATAAAACTTATATTAAGGTGATGTGTTGAGGATATTTAACGATAAATTTTGAAAAAGAGATTTGGTGAAAACCGAGTAAAGGAGGTTTCGTTGATTCGGAGGACGAAATCCTTATAAGGGAGGAAGGATGTGACAACCCGAATTTTTATAAGTTATTAAAATAAGAATTTAATAATTAAAATTCTTATTATGAGATATTTTGAGTTTGAGTATGTATATATACGTGCTATATATTTTGAAATATGTGATCTGGTGTGAAGAGATATGTGACGCCCCCAAAACAGGTATACATCATCCATCTTGAGTCACCAGATACATGGTACATAAATTCAAATACAACTTAATTATACAACAGTCGTGTAAAATACGACAAAACATAGTTGAGAGTTTAAACAAGAATATTGTCATTTAAACAATATCCACACTCAATGGTGTCCTCATTACAATTATTATCACATTATTCCGTAGAATAGTGAGGACTACTAAAGCCATTTATCCTGGACCATCACTCCATTACCCGACTCGTCCCAGCTATATTCTCATTTCCTGAAGAGAACAATGAAAGAAAGGGTGAGCTCAACTAGCCCAGTAAGAAATATTATGACTAAGATAATGCGAATAAATTATCCTTAGCCTTCAACAATATAACAACCGATAGAATACAATAGACAACAAGTTTTAGATCAACAATCTGCGGTGAAATAAGCAATCCATTAGAAGAGCCAAGTAGAGCATAAAATCTACTATCTTCTATGATTTAAAAAGTTTTTCATCAACTTTATCGCTGAGACTCAGCTTAATAAACAATCCACATCATCGAATCACCCCTGCACTACGGCCAAGGATATTCTTTAGTATCACGACCACAAATTATCCATGCACTACGGGCCAAGGATATTCGTGTATTCATCAATGGTCATGATCATGCCAAATAATCCCTGTTCATAATCATACCAACAACTGTCCATCAATGAACTACAGGCCAATGAGAACTTTTACCACATCATTCGTTACATTACGGTCATGATTATATCGAATAATCCCTGGTCATAATCATACCAAGTTCATCTATGCACGTAAGCCAAAGATGACTTTCATCACAATATAAGCATGAGGATGTTGACCATGACATAACAATTCAATAAAACAAGTTCAAGAATAAATTTTAAAGATTTATAATTTAATTTATCCAAAATTTAATAACGTTCAAATTGTCAACATGATACTGCTTTGTGGAGTAAAATTCAAGAATAATATTCATGTACCAAAAATAATTTGGACAGAAAAGAAATATATTTTTCGGGTGAATAGTACCCCATGAATAGTACCCCGTGAATAGTACCCCGACACAAAAAGTATCCCGAATATCTGAGTGAATGATACTAGAGTGAATAGTAATCGAGTGAATAGTAACCCGTGAATAGTACCCCGACACGAAAAGTGTCCCGAATACCCGAGTGAATGATACTAGAGTGAATAGTAATCGGGTGAATAGTAACCCGTGAATAGTAACTCGTAAAAGAAAAAATACTAAAGAAAATGATATTTCATGAAGAGGACAAAAGAAATGATGTCTCATACAAGTATAATAAAAAATACGAAACTGAAAATGGATTTTCACCCATCATGCGGTAATCCACGTAGACAGATCATTTCCACAATTTAATAAAGAATGAATCTGAAGGATCATTCACCATACATGTGGTAATCCACATGTATGAGTTATTCCAACGAAATAATAAAGAATGGAACTGAATTCATGCGTAATCCGCATGCATAATATATTCTAACAGAATAATAAAGAATGGAACCAGGTCATGCGTAATCCGCACAGACAGGATATTCTAACAGAATAATAAAGAATGAAATAACAACAGAATTCACCAGGCATGCGATAGACCGCACAGACAGGTTATTCCAATAGAATAATAAAGAATGGAATAACAGAAGAATTTCACTATGTATGCGGTACTTCGCATAGACATGTTATTCCAATATAATAATAAAGAATGGAATAACAACCCTTACGAGTATTGAAAGAAAATAACCATCTTCATGAATACGAAAGAATAATACCCCTTACCTCAAAAGAAGACTGAATACTGGAATAGTGAGGTAGCAAACTTCTCTTCTTCTTACTCTTTATAATTTCTCTCTATAATAATTGCTCTATAACTTTAGTGAATTGGTGAGAAATGAAGGAAAAATGAGCTTCTATTTATAAAAAAATATAGTTTCGATAATTACACGTTTTGGGGCTCAAAATATTATAGTATAATACCTTCCTCTTTTCCTTCATTTTTAATTTAGTCCTGCAAGTATTATCAAACTTGCATCACCTCCCCTAATAGTAAATCATGTGAATTAATAGTAAATCATATGACTCGATAGTTCTAAACATGTGAAAAAAATAATTACAGTATAGTACCTTCATCCATACCTCCATTTTTAACTTAGTCATACAAGTATTATCAGTCTTGTACCAACTCTCCTAATAGTAAATGAATGTGAATCAATAGTACACACATGTAAACAAATAGTTATAATCATGTGAATCAATAACAATTAATTTCTCATTTATCCGGTTAATTATCCGATTGGTCAATATAACCTCCAAATATCAATTATTATCGAAATAAATGTTGATTTTCACTAACACTAATAATTCTAACACAATGGAACTATCAATTTCATCTTTAATCAACACGAACTTATTCATCATTAATATTATAATTCACAATATTTAACAACCAGGTCGTTCCAAGGAAAGAGGGGGCTTTCCGATAAGGATTTCTCCTTATTGGCGCGCAATTAGGTGACCAAACATCTCCTTGACATAACTTCTAGACATTGTCAATATTGCAAATAATAATATGAATAATTTTACCGTCTTAATTATTGATTTAATAATATAACATATTATACAGATGATACTGTGACAATAATTGAATCAATAATATGAGAGATATGATGCAAAAAATTACTATAGCAATAATTGAGTATAACCGGTGACTTCTTACGTAAAGATAAATAATCAATCATGTGTGCTATTATGCAACCACGCGTAGACATCGTACTTTTACTACCGGGTAGTTCAACAGTTTTAATTCAGTAACACTTTAAATCGTTATTTTTATAAAAAGATAATTACATCATTTTCTAACTACGACAATACTTCATTTGTAGGGGTCCACCAATGATTATGCCATCGTCATTTGCGGATATTCCCAAAAAAAAGAATATTCCCAACCAAACGAATATTTTATAACAACTTGCATACTTTTGCAAAATTTATAAATATTACCTACAACTATAACATTATATCAAATCCACACCATAATATTTAAAAAAATATTTCGAGAAATTTAATTCTTTATTAATAAAATTTGGGGTCTCACAAAATATATATATTCATATATTGGGAAAGTAAGGTTTAATAGTTAAGTTAACTATTGAAGAAATTAAATGAATTTGGTAATTATTTTAAATATTTATTGAATTAAATAAATATTTTAAATAATTTATTTATTGAGAAAAATAAATAATTTATGAAATTGTGGTATAATAATTTAGTTACGTGTGTATGATAATTAAATTAAAGCAAAGGTAAATTTTATTCTTTGAATATTTAATTTAATTAATTAATTAAATTAAATGAGTTGTTTAATATGAAAGAAAATAAGTATATTAAATAAAGTAATGTTTAAGTCTAATTTATTAATTAAATTAGATACATGTAATTATTTATTAATTATAAGTATAATTATTATTAATTATTATTATTATAAGTTATTTAAATTAACTAAAGGTGTGACACATGAAACTATATAATATAATATTATTAAAATAATCCAGTTTGGGAGAATTTGTATGAGGCCAAACAAGGCCTTGTGGCCTTTGGTCTAATTTAACTGACGAAGACGTATTATTTTATAACTGAAGTATACGTGGGTAAACCATATCAGTTTATTTGTTTCAAGGTCTTTTACCGAGGATAACTAAGATGAGATCGGAGAGAAGAAAGAAATCACAATAGGTTTTGAGAGAGGGTTTTCTGAGATTATCAAGAAAAGGAAGAAGGATTACTAAAGCTTGTGACCATCTTGTATAGGAATCAAGCATTGAAGGTATAAAAACCTAAGTTTATGTTCTAGATTTTTAATATTGGATTGTGTGAATTCGATATTATAACTGTTAAATTAGTTTATGTAATCAATTGGTTGTTATCTATACATGATTGTAGTAAGAGAGTTCATGCAAAATGGGTTTGAAGAATAAAAGTAAATATTAGTGTGTATTCATATGATATGGCTTAAGAAAGTACAAAATTTTATGTCTAATATGTGTTATAATCTGTAAATTGGTATTGGATTATGTTAGTATGTGAAGAAACAAAAACAACGTAGTTTGAATCATGTCAATTGGTTAAGAAACGAAGTCGTGGCGATTGAATTCGCTAAAAGTGTTTAAAACATGAAAATATAGCATGAACACTGAATTGGAACCCTTAAAATGATTTTTTAATATGTTTGAAGTGTTATAATTATTCTCTAGGTGAGTAGCTAAGAGTTTAACGAGTCCAACGAATCGAAAACCAACTAATTCGGACTTAAAATGAGAAAGTTATGTAAAAAAAACTATAATCATGCGGGTTACACTGCAGCGCAAAATTGGTTGGGCAATGGTGCGGGCGCACTGGAATGGTGAGGAAAAGGGGTGCGGTCGTGCCCAATGTGTGCTAACTGTGACTGCTTTGACCTGTCTTGGTAAAACGGCTATAACATTTTCATACAAACACCGATTGAGGTGATTCAAGATGATCCGGAACGAGGACGAATAGACCTACAACTTTTATTTTTTAAGGTTTTCAATTTGAGGTCTGGAAAAGGTGTCAAAATGGACATTTGTGGGAATGATATGTATTAGGAGGCAATTGGAGGGCGTCGGGCATGCACGTATGCAAGTGTAGTGCTTCTAACGATAAATGATGTTGTTCTAAGTTATAAAACATGAATGTTAGTAAATATAATGATGATTAACGTGCATTAATAAATGATGTATTAGATAAGTTATGTAAGCACACTAAGCATACACAAGAGAGACGATTCGGGCATGTGACGAATGAAAGTCGAAACACCGTGACAAGTGTTAATGAACATTATAAGATATGAAATGTGTTTAATATAAAACCCATAAGTATTCCTATCAAGACTTAAACACTTAAATGAATTTTGAATATTACATAAGTCAAAAAGTTAACACAATCTAATTGAACATTGTGTGCTAATTAACAGTAAGGATTATGAGATGTGGAGTAGAGTTTACATTACAATTACTATGTATTGTTATGTGACTAATAGTTGATGTGTATGATTATATAATTGTGTAGGGCACGTGAGTGCAGATAACTATAAGCTGTTAAACTGTTATTGGTAAACAACAATCAAGGCAAGACTTTTAGTTCCTATTTGCTATGTGAACTTGGTGATTAGCTGTTTTAAATCTTTATTGCAAAGAGCATGATGTGTTATATATATATGTTGAATGTATGAAATGTTAAAGTCAACTTATGACTACGTTGATTGAGTAAAGTGTAAGACCCCGAATTTTATGAAATAAAAGTATTCAATTTTTCTTATAATTACTATTCAGTAAATGGTTAAATTGATAAAAGTTAAAGTTAAGGGTGATATATGAAATTTTTTCAAAATACACAAGTGGTTATAAAATATTCATTGTTGTCGGGAATATTCATTTACATTGGGGAATATTCGCATCGACGCAAGACACGACCATTTATGGGCCCCATAATGAGAATAACTGCTTGATGAAGAAAATGACAAAATTAAGTTTTTATAAATAATTATGTAATCGTTCACGCTTAACAATCGGGTTGAATACCCTGGGTTAAAATACGATAATACACGTGTTTGCACAAGAAAGACGCGGCTTTACACAAGATATTTTTGAATTATTGATCCTTACATAAGAAGCACTACTCAATAATTGTTACGGTAATTACTTGCTCAATATTTTATTTTATTGATTCAATAATTGTTTGCGTTGATATTTTTGTTTCAATAATTATCAACGCATCGATATTTCTCATTATCGGATCAATAATTCATATTATTTGAATAATATTATTAGATAACATTATTGGCAATGTCTAGAAAGTTTTGTCAAGGAGAGGTTTGGTCACCTAATTGCTTGCTAGTAAGGAGAGAATTCTTATTGAAAGCCCCTCTTTCATGGAACTACCGGTTGTCATAATTGTGATTACAGTAATATTATTTGTAAATAATTAATTATTGATTTATATGATAAGGAAATATTTATTTGATGTGGATATAAATGATGGATTTATTTATGTGGTTATAAATGAAAAAATTAATGTTGAGGTATTTTATCAAGATTTTTGTTTGAATGAAAGTATTAAAAATTAAACCAAAGGTGTTTTTGAGATATATTATGTGAGTTATAATTTTAATCCGACCAGATTAGATCGTTGTAATTTTTGGATATGTTATACATATATAAGTTTAGTATATGTCCACAAATTTTGAACCGTTAAAAATGAACGTATAATTTGTTATGAATTTTAAGAGGTGAATGGTTTAGAAATTGTTGAAGTATCCGAATTTAGCATTTTGGTGAAAAATTCTAGAATTGAGTGGGCCCCACTTGTGGTTGGTGAAGAAATGTGCTGAATTTTATTTCAAATGTGGTGGGTGGGAATAGTAGTGTAAAGCCATCAAAGTTTGCGGTCAAGTCTGCTAAAATTTTCCTATAAATATAGAGGGCTAAGTTAGAATTAAAAATCACACCGAAACAAGTTTTCTTTCTCTATATTATCAAGCATATTTTTGAGAGTATTTAGATACTTTGAGAGTTGCTATTTAGTAGAAGTTTCCTTGAGTTTTCATCCGATATTCTAGTCGAAATCTTTGCTCTTTTGAGGTAAGGGATTTTAAGGGTTATTATGTTTTTCGATTCGTTCTTCCCGACCTTGAAAAATTACGAAAATATTTGAAATGATATGTTGATGAGTTTTATTGATTGTGTCCAAAAATGGTGATTTTTGGATGTAGTTATGAATTTTATGAGAAAAGACTATTTTAAAAGTAACCGCTTATAACTCCTTATGGTTAACTCCAAAATTGATAAAATTTTTATTGGGAGTACATCTATATAATATCGATTATACTCTGTGAATTTGAAATTTTTGGATAAAAGTACAATTTATGATAAATGTCTAAATATTCTATGCGGTTTTGGCTATATGAAAAATAGTAAATGAATTTTAAAATTCTAAGAAAAATATATATTCAATATGGGACTATATTATGCTAAATCCCGAAAAAAAAATATTTTTGGGCCGATTTGGTATTTTTAATGAAAATGGACTAGTTATGAATAAATGAGTTAAATATGTTATGTGAAGGAAGAAAATTGGAAAATATGATTTTATGGCTTGAGAATCACATATGTGGTATATCTGATTTTTGATGAGGGTTTTGGTTATTGGTGATGAAATCTTATAAGTTTGGCATTTTATGATGATTAAATGCATTATTTAGTAAAGTGTAACAATTAAAATAAATTGTTTATAAGTTTAAGAAATGTTATTCTTTCAATATCATTATACCGAAATATTGGTATGGATTTTATTGTGAAATTTCTACCTTTTTGTGTCAGGGTTACTATTCATGAGTTACTATTCATGAGTTACTATTTATGAGTTACTATTTATGAGTTACTATTCACGGGTACTATTCACTACAAAATTGGTTTCTTTTTCTAACCAAATTATAGTTGATTTATGAATATTACTCTAAAGATTAAAACTATATATTGATTATATTGATTTTATTATCATATATAATATTTTTATAACCCTGATGTTGAAATTCTCTTTCACTAGAGTGTAAAGATGAGTAGATTATTGGCATGATCATGACTAGGGTTCTCTTTGGCCAGTAGTGAAAAGTTGAATTGTGACTGGTATGATCATGACCATTGAATTTATAATTGAATATCTTTAGCTTAAGTGCAAAGGTGAATTGATCAACATGGTTATAATTATTGTTTATATAAATTCTGAAATGATTATATATTTCTTTGAGATATTAATATATTTGGCTTGTAATGCAAATATGAGCTGTTGATGAATATATTTGGCTTGTAGTGCAAATATGAATCTGTTGAGGAATATCTTTGGCCCAGAAAAAATATGAATTGTTGATGAATATCTTTGGCGATGGTGCAAAGATGAATCATTAATGAATATCTTTGGCCCGTAGTGCAAAGATGACTGTTTGTTGAATATCTTTGGCGATTGGTGTGAAGATGAATCAGGATGAATATCTTTGGCCCGTAGTGCAAAGATGAATTTATTAGTATGATTATGAGCAGAACTATGATTTGGTATAACCATGATCGTTGATATTTCGAGTAAAGACATGTGATGAAAATTATATTAATCCACGGGTATGCGAAGAGGAATTTAGAATCACAATTATGATTATGAGATATTCATATAATTGTGGAAAACGCTGTTGATTGATGTTACAAGGATAAAACATTGTTGGTGGACTTTTAACATGGATAAGATAATAGATTGTATTGTCTATTTAACTCTTCTAATGGATGGCTCGTTCCGCTGCAACTATGGTTGAAATTTTTATCATCTACCATATGTTCTAAATCTCTGATTTGTTATTGATGAAGGCTATTTATAATTTAATTATCTTTAGTCATGATATTCTTTACTGAGCTAGTTGTGTTCACCCTTTTGCTTCACAATTCCTTTCGTAATAAAAAAGTGTAAATTTGGATCGAGTGGGGTAACAAGAGAATAGAACAGTGGTCTCTAGTGCAGGAGTTCTCCTAAACAGTATAGATACGAAGTGTGTTGTATACATCTTTTAGTAGTTATATTTGGTGAATCATATAGGAAGAGGCGAACCCAACGTTGAAAGGGTGTTTTGCCACTATCATACAAGATGTCTAATAACATACAACCTCGTGTCATCATAAGACAGGGTTGTGCTCATCCACTTGCTGAGTATATTTACGATCACTACCTATATAATCTTGGTGTTTGTTTGAAGTATAATTCTCAATTTGAGACAGTGGAGATAATGATAAGTCAAGAGAAGACTCACCATTGGGAAGAATATGATAGTAATCTTCTCCTTTTTCTTTGGGGTCTATTGGGTCAACCAAGGATAATTTTGTGGCCATATGATATCTATCATAACCTAGAAGCATGGCCTCCCATGTACGAAGGTTTCCTTGAGCACTTCCCAAATATTCTAATTTCTAAAACAGTTTTTGACTATACATTTATGTAAGGTGTCATTGTGACGTGTTATCCAAGGTTGGGATGAGAGTCACAGTTGGTATATATATTTGTATCCAAACTCACAGTATATGTGTTGTTGTATTTTGCACGACAATTGTTGTAATAAAGTTATAGTTGTTTTCTATACCATGTATTTGGCGACTCATAATGGGTTGGATGGAATGGACCTATTTTGGGGTTGTCACATTTGGTATCAGAGCTTAGGGATATGATCTCTGGTGGAGATCGGGGAATATAACTAGGAGGGGAGAGATGAGTAAATCCTTCGCTAGTGTGTCCTACCTAAGCTTATTTGTTGGTCAGTCATAATATCGGGATATTATGTGATATGTTAATTTGTTTAATTAACCCTTGTTTTATGGCGATGTTGAGAATGGTCACGAGAATGTTAACAATGGAGTGAATGAGACCGTGGGGATACCTCTAATCACTAACCATGATAATGTGATGTCGACGAAGAAGAAGGAATTAGAGATATCCATGTGGTGAGTGAAGAATTGATAGTTGCACCCGAGATAGTCACAGAGGTAACAGCTGAGAGTGAGGAAGAAGAGGAAGAAGAGGTACCTGAGGAGAATTTATTAGAGGTATTATATGATCAAAATATAGAATTTCAAAATCGTATTCATGAGTTAGAAGAGCAGGCTGAAGAGTGACAGGCGGTCGTGGAACAAAAGGATGCAACAATTCAAGCTTGTGTTACCCGATATGTGATGCTTGAATAGAAGCATTCTTTGGCAGAGTATAAGATGATAAAGATGGAATCTGAGCTGAAAGAAGAAAAAACTGAACGAGTAAGAATGAGTGATGCATGGGTAAAAGCCACACGACACGTGGATATTGTGGAAAGAGATGTTCGATCTAAGAAGGCTAAAATAGATGACATGAATTTCTCTTTTTGGAAAGCAATTGGGAGAACCCAACATCGAGTTTTGAATTACCCTATACATAGCGGTCAACCTGAATTCGATATGCATCGAAGATTGATGATTCAGATCATGAAACAGGAGTACGACGAGGCAGTTGAGGGAGGAATATGTCCTATAGAAAAATATATTCCAACGGTAGTGATGACGCCAAATGCTGCCCCAGACAAGTCAAAGCCGGGTAGTTCGAGGGATGGTGGGTGTCATGACTTTCCAACAAATGAGGAACCCAAATGAAGTTATCACGGGAGATGAGCAATGGAGAAATCATGATGACCGGGGAGATAAGGTATTCTCAACTTTTCGAAATACCATGTACGTAAATTTCGGGGACGAAATTTCATAAGGAGGGGAGATTGTAAGACCCCGAATTTTATGAAATAAAAGTATTCAATTTTTCTTATAATTACTATTCAGTAAATGGTTAAATTGATAAAAGTTAAAGTTAAGGGTGATATATGAATTTTTTTTCAAAATACACAAGTGGTTATAAAATATTCATTGTTGTCGGGGAATATTTGTTTGGTCGTGAAATATTCTTTCTGTCGGAGAATATTCGGACAATGGCGCAGCCATTTGTGGGCCCCATAACAGAATAACTGTCGGATGAAGAAAACAAAAAAATTAAGTTTTTATAAATAACGGCGTAATCGTTACCGTTAACACTGTTGGAATATCCGGTGGTTAAAATACGATGTCTGGCGTGTTTGCACAAAGAAGCACGCGGTTTCTGAGTATTTTTGAATTATTGATCCTTACATAAGAAGGCACTACTCAATAATTATTACAGTAATTACTGTTCAATATTTTATTTTATTGATTCAATAATTATTCCGTTGATATTTTATATTATTGTTGTTTCAATAATTATCACTGCACAATATTTCTCATTATCAGATCAATAATTCATATTATTTGAATAATATTATTAGATAGCATTATTGGCAATGTCTAGAAAGTTTTGTCAAGGAGAGGTTTGGTCACCTAATTGCGGCGCCAAGATGGAGAGAAATTCTTATTGAAAGCCCCTCTTTTTCTGAGGAGCACCTTTGGTTGTCATAATTGTGATTACATAATATTATTTGTGAATAATTAATTATTGATTTATATGATAAGGAAATATTTATTTGATATGGATATAAATGATGGATTTATTTATGTGGTTATAAATGAAGGAATTAATGTTGAGGTATTTTATTAGTATTTTTGTCGGAATGAAGGTATTAAAAATTAAACCAGTGTTTTTGAGATATATTGCGTGAGTTATAATTTTTAATCTGACCGTTGGATCGTTGTAATTTTTTTATATGTTATACATATATAAGTTTAGTATATGTCCACAAATTTTGAACCGTTAAAAATGAACGTATGATTTGTTATGAATTTTAAGAGGTGAATGGTTTAGAAATTGTTGAAGTATCCGAATTTAGCATTTTGGTAAAAAATTCTAGAATTGAGTGGGCTCCACTTGTGGTTGGTGAAAAAATGTGCTGAATTTTATTTCAAATGTGGTGGGTGGGAATAGTAGCAGGTAAAGCCATCAGGTTGCAGGTCAAGTCTGCTAAAATTTTCCTATAAATAGAGGGCTAAGTTAGAATTAAAAATCACACCGTAAAACAAGTTTTCTTTTCTCTCTATATTATCAAGCATATTTTTAGAGTATTTAGATACTTTGAGAGTTGCTATTTAGTAGAAATTTCCTTGGTTTTCATCCGATATTCCATCAATCTTTGCTCTTTTTTGAGGTAAAGAGATTTTAAGGGTTATTATGTTTTTCAGTTCAGATTTCTTCTTCGACCTTCAGAAAATTCTGAAAAATTTGAAATGATATGTTGATGAGTTTTATTGATTGTGTCCAAAAATGGTGATTTTTGGATGTATAGATTAAGAGTTATGAATTTTATGAGAAAAGACTATTTTAAAAGTAACCGCTTATAACTCCTTATGGTTAACTCCAAAATTGATGAAATTTTTATTGGGAGTACATCTATATAATATCAGTGTACTCTGTGAATTTCGGAATTTTTGGATAAAACTATAATTTATGATAAATGTCTAAATATTTGGCGGTTTTGGACATATGAAAAATAGTAAATGAATTTTAAAAATTCTAAGAAAAATATATGTTCAATATGGGACTATATTCTGCTAAATCCCAGAAAAAAAATATTTTTGGAACTAATTTGGTATTTTTAATGAAAATGGACTAGTTATGAATAAATGAGTTAAATATGTTATGTGAAGGAAGAAAATTGGAAAATATGATTTTATGGCTTGAGAATCATATATGTGGTATATGCAGATTTTTGATGAGGGTTTTGGTTATTGGTGATGAAATCTTATAAGTTTGGCATTTTATGATGATTAAATGCATTATTTAGTAAAGTGTAAACAATTAAAATAAATTGTTTATAAGTTTAAGAAATGTTATTCTTTCAATATCATTATACCGAAATATTGGTATGGATTTTATTGTGAAATTTCTACCTTTTTGTGTCAGGGTTACTATTCATGAGTTATTATTCACGAGTTACTATTCACGAGTTACTATTCACGGGTACTATTCATTACAAAATTGGTTTTTTTTTCTAACCAAATTATAGTTGATTTATGAATATTACTCTGAAGATTAAAACTATATATTGATTATATTAATTTTATTATCATATATAATATTTTTATAACCTTGATGTTGAAATTCTCTTTCACTGGAGTGTAAAGATGAGTAGATTATTGGTATGATCATGACTAGAGTTCTCTTTGGTCGGTGAAGAAAAGTTGAATTGTGGTTTGGTATGATCATGACCATTGAATTTATAATTGAATATCTTTAGCTTAAGTGCAAAGGTGAATTGATCAACATGGTTATAATTATTGTTTATATAAATTACGAAATGATTATATATTTCTTTGAGATATTAATATATTTGGCTTTTGTAATGCAAATATGAATCATTGATGAATATATTTGGCTTGTAGTGCAAATATGAATCTGTTGATGAATATCTTTGGCGATGAGTGCAAAGATGAACTGTTAATGAATATATTTGACCCGTGAGTGTCTGAAGATGACTGTTATTGAATATCTTTGGCGATTAAAAGCGAAGATGAATCAGGATGAATATCTTTGGCCCGTAAAAAAAGATGAATTTATTAGTATGATTATGAGCAGGAACTATGATTTGGTATAACCATGATCGTTGATGTTTCAGGTAAAGATATGTGATGAAAATTATATTCGTCATGTGTACGAAGAGGAATTTAGAATCACAATTATGAGATATTCATATAATTGTGAAAAAGAACTGTTGATTGATGTTACAAGGATAAAACATTGTTGGTGGACTTTTAACATGGAGAAGATAATAGACTGTATTGTCTATTTGACTCTTCTAATGGATTACTCGTTCCGCTACAACTATAGTTGAAATTTTTATCATCTACCATATGTTCTAAATCTATGATTTGTTATTGATGAAGGCTATTGATAATTTAATTATCTTTAGTCATGATATTCTTTACTGAGCTAGTTGTGTTCACCCTTTTGCTTCACAATTCCTTTCAGGTAATAAAAGTGTAGCTGGGTCGAGCGGGGGTAACAAGGGAATAGAACGGTGGTCTCTAGCTGTGGAGTTCTCCCTAAACAGTATAGACAAGCGTGTTGTATACATCTTTTAGTAGTTATATTTGGTGAATCATATAGAGAGAGGCGAACCCAACGTTGAAAGGGTGTTTTGCCACTATCATACAAGATGTCTAATGACATACAACCTCGTGTCATCATAAGACAAGGTTGTGCTCATCCACTTGCTGAGTATATTTACGAGCACTACCTATATAATCTTGGTGTTTGTTTGAAGTATAATTCTCAATTTGAGACAGTGGAGATAATGATAAGTCAAGAGAAGACTCACCATTGGGAAGAATATAATAGTAATCTTCTCGTTTTTTCTTTTGGGGTCTATTAGGTCAACGAGGATAATTTTGTGGCCATATGATATCTATCATAACCTGAAGCATGGCCTCCCATGCACGAAGGTTTCATTGAGCACTTCCCAAAGATTCTAATTTCTAAAACAGTTTTGACTATACATTTATGTAAGGTGTCATTGTGACGTCTTTATCCAGGTTGGGATGAGTCAGTCACAGTTGGTATATATATTTGTATCCAAACTCACAATATATGTGTTGTTGTATTTTGCCACGACAATTGTTGTAATAAAGTTGTAGTTGTTTTCTGTACCATGTATTTGACGACTCAGAATGGATTGGATGGAATGGACCTATTTTGGGGTTGTCACATAAAGCATACTGATTTAGTAAGGAACTCAATCTTTATACTTGTTATATGAACTGTAGCATGTATATTATGTTAGTCCAATGTTTATGAGATATATGTTGAGCATGTTATTATGTGCTACGTGATGCATGAAAACTGTTAGATTTTGTTGGGCTGTCGAGCTCAACCTTGCAAATAACCATTTTTGCAGGTTAAGGATTTAAGGTAACACTATGTGCTACTTAAATGACGTGGATCAGAAATAATACACGAAGATTAATATTTTAGCTAAAGTTGTTATTTCTTTATACAATGATTAAGATTCATGAGATGTACTAAATGTTTTATGATATATAGTTTTATGTTGAGTTGTAAAGCTAAAGTCAGAGTCATTTGATATGTAAAGGTTATCGGATTGAAATATAAAATTTTATATAATAACAGTGATAAAGCGAATCATAAAATAAGATTGATTCAAAGACATGTAGATGATAAATGTTTTGATTCGGGGAATTAGAGTAAGATAACAGAAAAGTTTTAATTATTCCGCATTTTATTAAGTTTAACATTGAATAATAATATAAAATCAGAAGTTAGACGTATTATTAACGACCAAAATTGATAATTAAATTGTATAAATTTTGGGGTCGTTACAGTCGTACTAACTATTTATAATCGTACCTTACATGCTTCACATGACTCCAAATCACATACTGAGCATTTATAATAAATCTAAGCATAGAGATATGTTCTGAATCACAATATCTACATCTCTACACCACAATCAAGTAATCGCCAAGTTAATTTCAAAATTAAAAGTAGAAGAAGAGAATTGGACATTGCAAAGTGAGGAGAAGAAAAGTTTGAGTGGAATGAAGGGAAAAGTGTAATATTTCATACAGGTCAGACTGTGAGCCGCCATCATGTTGGCGACTTTGAGCGCATGTCCAAGGCATGCACATGAGAGCTTTGATTCAAGTTTTCTCTCTTTTACCGAGTGGGTTTTAGTGCAATGGTATGACCCAACTCATGTTTATAATGAGGTTGAGGGTTCGAGTTGTGGGTGTGTGTTCAAATTAACAAAAAAAAAATTTTCTCTCTTCTAACACTTCGAGGTCTTACTAATCTTTCACTTAAATCATACTACCTGCGTTCCTAAAAGATTATCGTTTAAGATTTTTGTACATGGATTAAGAAAATATCATTTACCAAATAAAATTTGTTTAAAATTTTATCACTACTCCTTTATGGGAAGTTGAAAACCATTAATACAAAGGGAGATAATTTCTTGGAACAATAAGAGAAGGTAGGGGTAATATAGAAAAGTAAATAATTTATTCTCCTCGAAAGTTGTAAACGACAAACATTTTGGAACAAATTTTTTCTTCTAAAACGACTATTTTGCAGTTTTGCCCTTAATTTTAAACTTTTATTAATTCTAAGTTTAAAATCTAAATTTTAGGTTTTAGGTGTCTACATTAAAAGAAGATTATAAAATTATTTATATAAATGTGTATCACATAAACTTTAATATTTGAAAGAAAAATAAAAAGCCAATAATTTATTTTTATTTTAGAACCTAGACTATTACATTCAATTTTACAAACACATCTTATTAATTTATTCCAATGGCCTAAAAAGAACTTGAGAAAGGGGGAATTTAAGAGAAACTTATTACTTTCACTCACTATAATGCTTGTTGAAATTTTGACTTAAAAAAGAGAGCCTTACCTTACCTATTTTTTTGGGGTGCTAAATAGAGTCTTACCTTCAATATCTGCATAATTCAATTTTAAAAAACAGTGATAGTTTCAGAAATAAAAATGATAGTTCCATAAGATGTTGACATGAATAATAATTCATCCGTTCTAAATATAAGATTATTATTTATTTTTTAAAGTTAATTAAAAATATTTTTAAATTCAAAATTGATATAAATTCTTTTAATTTTAATTAATATAATAATTAATATTGTAAACAATCTCAAAAGTGCAACTCATCGTAAGATTTATTTTTTGGTAAGCTTTAATGAATCATCTTAATTTTGAGTTAAAAAATGTATTAAATTGACTTTTAAAAATCAATAATCATTTTACAAATTGGAATGAAATGAATAAATATGTTCACTTTCATGTAAAAGAAACACATAAAAATATACTCATTCTGTTCTAAAATTAGAGATACAATTTGACTTTTGAAGTCAAACGACGACATATTAAATTTCAAAATGTGTATGATTTATAAAAGTTTAAAATAAAATAAATTTTGTGATTAATAATTTTTTTTATATACTACATAATTATAATAATTGTATCAATTAAAATTAAATAAATTTTCAGATTAATAATTTTTATTATATAATACACAATTATAATAATTATATTAACTAAAATTAAATAAATTAACATTAATTTAAAATTTAATATGTCTATATTTGAAAGTCGAATTATCTCTAATTTTGAATCGTGGATTCGAGTAGCCGAAGTACTACAGTTAACACCGACGTTGTATTACAGTATTAGAAGTGCAATAAAATTCAAATTGTGCTAAATTAAGTGTTTTAATTCTGTGAGATCAATATTCCAACACCGTAGAAAGCTTGCGCGCGTGAACTCAGACAGAGAGAGATTATGGCCTCGATAAGGCGTTTAGCGAGGACAATTCAGACGTGTTGTACAGTCGCCTCTCGCAAAACCCTAACTCTTCCGATTGCTGCGTCTCCTCTTTCCCTACGCCGTTTCTATCACAGTATGTTTTTGCCGAAGTGGAACTGGTGTCTATTAGATTTATTTTTTGAGCAATTACATGGTTAATTTCAAACGTTTATTCTTTAATGAATGAACGTCTGACACTATTTTGGTCAATTGAATATCCCTCTGCATGCATGTCTGACACTATTTTGTTCAATTGATCAAAGTAGTTAACTTTGTACTGCTATATTTGTTCTATGACTATAATCTGAAGAAGAAAAAAAATTCTTTGAGCAATTCATTTGTTAATTGCAAAAATTTATTTTTGTATGCAAAAATGATGGTGGATAGGAGTATTTGCCCTAATTTATTATGATACCATGATTAGACTATATTTTATCATTTCTAAGGCCGTTTGGTGATGGATTATAATCCCAATGGAAAGGTGGTCTTCTGTAATCCTCACAAAAGTATCAAATGAACTTGGAAATTATAACAAATAGTTGAGTAGACTAATCATATGATAAAATAGTCACTAATGGTGTTAAATTAGTACAAATAATTATATCCCATCTGTCATTATTGCAAACAAACGTAGTCTTAATGATTAATGCTA
The DNA here is from genome assembly GCA_020205605.1 of Panax ginseng. Classification (NCBI taxonomy): domain Eukaryota; kingdom Viridiplantae; phylum Streptophyta; class Magnoliopsida; order Apiales; family Araliaceae; genus Panax; species Panax ginseng. The sequence goes on from CM035143.1 coordinate 85,518,784, forward strand.
CAACTTCACTACGTCTGTTTACTTGTTTTGTGACTAGAATCTGTATTAAAATCCTATAATTGAGCTAAATTCATACAAGACCCTTTTCTTCGTCTCTCTCTTTCTCTTTTTAATTCTAAAATAAGCTCTCTTTTGACCTCCTTCCGCCCCAAATTAAGTCTTAATTTTCTTTTTGGAACATATTAGGGTATTAATTATTATTATTATTATTATTATTATTATTATTTATTTTGGTGTTTATACCTGAGTCCATTTTTTTAAATAAAGCGCTTGATATTTGATTGGGAACTCCATTATTGCCATATTTTGACTCAGGTTTTGTCCGAATAGGTTCTTGTGGAAGAAAGTCATTCACAAATGATTGCCTTCCATCTCATTTTTAACTTGGCACTCAACCTATTTGAAACATTATAGATCATTATATGTAATACTAGTTCTTTTTTAATAAAGTTTAAATTTGATGGTAAATTTGGGACATTCTAAGATTTAATAGCTTATATTCACAAAATAAACTCTTATTTTGGAATGTCCGTGAGAGGTATTCTTTCAAAAAAATCAGACGCTAGGAGTAGGCTGTTCAACAGCTTAAGATAGTAATTGTGCTACTCTCTCTCTTTTCATGTATGTTAGCACCGGCCCCAGTAAAAAAATGACTTGTTAACTTTTAAAGCTTTGATGTTCCAATCATTTTTGGCGTTGTCAGCTTATTACATTATCCTTCTCACTAACTTCATCTTTGTAATTGTTATTGCTTTTCACTTTAAATAATCTCAATTACTTCAAACAATTCAGATATTTTCTTTATTTAACCTGTTTAGTCTTTCATAATGTAACTTTCATACTTTCCCCTTCACTAGAACTTCAATTCGTTGTTGGTAAATCTTCAAAAGAACATGCTTGCAAACTGTATGCTGAAGAAAGCTAGAGGAGTATTAACATAGGGTACCTTTGCAGAAAGCTGAAGATTTGTGTTGTCTTAACAAATCAAATCTAACAAAAGAAAATTTAGTTGCTTAATTAAGCTTAGGATCTTTGCCACTTTGGTTCCACTTAGTGTGAACATTTACTGTTTTGAATTCCAGATACGATTGCTTTCTTAGATTCTTAGGCAGTCATTTTGCATAATGAGCATAATATTTATAATTTGATATTGTCAAACTCTAGAAAAGACTGCTGACAACACTGTTAAGTTCCCAAGATTGGAACATTGGAATACAAAACTCTTTATAAACTATTGAAAAGCTTCGTATTGCCCATTTTACCCCTGACATCCCACCATATTATAAATACCAAAATTTACCCTTCATAAAATTATTTCTATCCCTATTAAGTCCCTAAGTCAGCTGTAGGGGCTGCCCTCATTTGAGCCAACATCCCACCATATTATAAATACCAAAATATACCCTTCATTAAATTATTTCTATCCCTATTAAATCACTAAGTCAGCTGTGCCCTCATTTGAGCCAACTTTTAAGGCTCAATACATGTGCAGCTGCTGTTTATGCCTCAATTCCAACAAGTGGGTAATGTTACTAGGCACTGTTGAAATCTTTTTTCTCGTTGATGAGTTCTTAATCATTTCTATTTATTTATCACCACGAAGGGATTTTTCTGCCCTGCACATTTTCTTTGTTGATCATTCAACATGAATCAATTCATTGCTTTGTTTACCTTGTAGCATAGCTTAGATTGCCGTTTTTGACAATATCCTATTGTATGTTCTTTGACCATTCCACCAATATTGTGCTATTTTAATGTTGCACCATTCTTTATCTGATTTACACAGAGATTGGAGGGTTGTTTTCCATTTGAGAGTTTTGTGCATTTATTCCTCTTGTTTTTTATGTGTTTTTTCTTTGGGTATACTTCTTGTTCGCCTCTACTTTGTAATCTCATTCCTTATATCTAATAAAAAAAAATTCTTTTATTGAAAAACTATGTGTTCTTTGCTTACATAACTAGTAGTCCATAGCCACATGATTGTTATGAACTGATTAGCCTCTTATTGGCTGAGTGCTTCATTACCATCTTTATCAATTGTGAAAAGTTTTGACACAGAAGTGACGTGTTAAAATACGAATAAAAATAAATTCTTCTTTTTCTATCACATAGTGCCATTGGAAGCTGGGATTTTTACTGACAATGGTGATACTATGATCATTTAATTGATTGTATATTATAACCTAAAGTTCGCATATCCAGGTTCTTGTGAGCACCAGATCAGAACTTATGTACCTGAAGGTTGGCCAAGATTAGTCCATGAAATTCTGGGATCATATTCTATTCCTGCTATCTTTGCTGGATTGCTTGGAGTTGGTCTTCTAGAGATAGCCCATGCTGATGCAAATGAGGTTTATTTCCATATTTTTATCTGAATGGTTGATTAAAGCATCTTGCTTTCTTATCCTATTTGAATTCAATCCCAGTTAGTTTCTCTATCAAATGATTTACAAGTGTAATTACTATGAGTTGCAACATGTTTCCTCATATCTCTAAAAGTGGCCAGATTATTTCTCGTCAATTACATTCTATATCCAACTTGTTTCCGATATACAGGAAAAATTTCTATATAGTAGCCTGCATCTATTTAAATAATTTCTTTATGTCTTGCTTCCAGGCTGATGGTAAAACTCCCCCCAACAGAATCTCCTCCCAGTTACGCAGATTTGGAGGAAACTGCCAAGCAAGAAAGACTTCGATTAGAAGAGTTGCTTAAAAGCAAAGGAATGAAATATGGTTCTTATCCTCGGTTTATTGTGGCCGTCAAGGGTCAAAAGGTTAGTGCATCGGCTTTCACTAAGAATGTTTTGTATGTTTGTCTATGTATGGTTTATTGGTACATTTTACAAATTTTAAAATTTGATAATGGAGTGGAGATACATTTAGGTACGTTTTGAGTAAATCAAACTCTTTAAAACATTGTTCTGATACCCTTTAAGCCTTTCTAGAGTTTCTTGATCTATAAGTGTAAACTTCAGTATTTTTGGTGTGACTTTAAGCTGTCAGTGCCTTTCTTCTTTCATTAAACACCACTGTAGATCATAGGTCTAATGGCTGAGCACCAATGCGAAACGTATTGTCTAATAACAAGTCCAATTTAGAATGTATTGTGTTCCTGAAGGATGTAACAAGGTTTGAAGGGAGGCTAAAAGTAGATTCAGGATATATATGGGGAAGCAATTTTAAAAATATATTCACACACATACATAAATATTAGGGTGAAGCATAAAATTGTTGTTCTCTCTTTCCAAAACAAATATAATTATGTATGGTACATGTATAAAATTCCAAGCACCAAAAAAGGTAATGCTCTTTGGCCCTTATCATGTGTGTGGGTCTTCTACTTGTTTCCTCATCACTTGTAATCACGACTAACGTATGTCAGCTGTCTAGCTAGTGGACTATAAGTCGCAATGTTTCCACCCCTGAAGAACTGGACACATTGAATCTAAATCATGTGTTTTTTACTGGCTTCGCTATTTAGTATGTGTGTGCATTCAAATTGTGTAGTACTTCTTAAAGACACTTTACTATGACTTGTGAATTCTTAGGAGAACAGGATATTTATTTTTGTTCATAGTTGCGGTGCTGCAAATCAACCTGTGTAATAGTTGGTTCATGATTGAGAGTGGAAAAATTGAGCTGTAGAGAGTATTTCACTCCCAGATCTCAAACCTTTAAAGTTGTAGTCCTAATAATATATATATATATATATATATATATATATATATATATAATAATATTATGAGTAGATATACATTATACTCTTTCCTTGTACACATTTTTCATAAAAAAAAAATTTGCTGCACGAAACAATAAATTATTTCACACCAGTTGAGCTTGCTACATATATTCCTTTCTCAGCTGACAACATTGAGTTCTCTATTAGGGGTAAGAAATCAGATCATTTCATATATATTGCATCGTCTCGTTGTCTCCGGGAATTTAGTGTTTCTTTTTCCTCTTGTAAGGCCATTTGGCAGACTTTTTCTCCAAGAGATGTACAAGTTTTACTTGGGAAATGGCTAGAGGACAAAAGAAGAAAGTTATGGAAACAACTTTCTATGTACTATGTGGTGCTTACGGACATGAATTGCGAGTCTTGGAAAAGGTTTCTCTCCTTTACACCTAATTTTTTTCGATGGTGTTAAGTTGAAAACATGAGTGGAGAGAAGCCTTCATCTTGTATATGTTGTTAAGTTGTACTTTTCCTATTTTAAGTGGGAAAATCCTATTATATGTTGGATATTACACACACACACACACACACATATATATATATATATATATATATGGGTGTGGTGTCATAAATCAGCATAGGATTTCCTCTCTTTCCTTGTTCTTATTTTCTTTCTTCCACATAATTTGAAACCCCTAGTGACTAGTGTTTTAACTAAATTAAAAATAAAAGAGTACAAGAAGGGGGTAAAGATGTTTTCATTGGCTGCATTTTTAATTCTAAGTATTCCTTTTATTATTATGATCCACTAGAAATCCACATGGGGTTTTTCCCTGTTGTATACAAAATTGCATATTTCGAAGGGTCTGTTAGCATTATATATTGTTGGGCCCTCCGTGTAATAGCTTAAACTTTTAGATGAGTTGGTTACTTAACATGGTATTAGAGTTCTTGGTGTGCAAGGTCTTGAGTTCAAATCTTCCTGACCGCATAATTGTCTTTATATTAATTTAATAGTGCAAATGAATTTTAATTGCTCCCTTTAAAAAAAAAAATTGCATTTGAGTGGGAGTGTTAGCATGTTAGCTTAAGCTTTTAGATGAGTTGGTTACTTAACAATGGGTGCTTCATATACATTGATGGGCGTTGCTTCATTAATATTAAAATTTTCTCATTTTTGTTTTCTTTATTTCCTGTTGGGAGGACTTCTTGTTCTTGTCATGCTGTGTAATTTTCTCTTCTTATTAATAAAGTATCTTCTTTTATAAAAAAAAAATAGGTTGATTTATCACTCAATATCTGAGGAGTTGGTAATTTTTCTTTTCAGCTAAATGGATATCCTGTTGCAGGTCACTATTAAGTTCCAAATTCCTCCTTCCTGTGAAATGGCACTTCTAATTTCAAACCTTGTTTCACAACTTGGAGTCAAGGTTGATAAGAGTAGTGCTGGATCAGACATGATGCTGCGAGCTTGGGATAGGTCAGTTCAAAGCATTGGTTTTTAGTGGCGGTGAATGTTTCTTATATATTTATGATAGGGTACATTGCTGTTCTACACCATATGAATTAGTAACCTACTATGTTCAATTCAACTCAGTGTGTCTTTTCCCATAGTTTGTGAGTCATGAAACAAGCAATATATTTTCTTCAGTCATTATGCACGACTAATAGCTATGTGAATTCTATTTACTTTTGTAATCAACGCTTAATATAGTTATGATGTTATTCTCAATTTCAGTGGAGTTGCTTGGCAACTCACACTTGCACGGCCAAAAACTCAAAAAGAAGTCTGTGTGATTGACGGTGATTCCAGTATTAAAGCGCAAGAGGAAGATCTTTGCATTCTCATGTTTTGTTCGCTCATTAGCTCCGATAGAGCAGTTATTATTCTTCTCAGCTAATTACATTATTTTCTTTGGATTTCATGCTTCCATTTGTTATGCTACCACTAAAAACAAGATGTTAGTAGTACTATTAACTATTTATTTATTGCATAAATCAATGCAGGAAATTGAGTTTATAAAGCAAGGGAGCTTTAGTCGCGAGGAACTTGATGCCTTGGTGTCTGTGATGCATTTGGCAGGGCAAAATAAAACCTTGGAACAAAGACCAAGGGGAAATACTACACAAATGCCATCGACAGGAAAGTCAGTTTCTAGTCTAGAGGCAATGGGAGTGAAAATTTATGGACTCAATGAGCCTAATATGGGTAACTCAAAAGCTGAAATATCATGGGACAATATTGCTGGGTATAGTCAGCAAAAACGGAATGTAGCACATTAGTATTTATAGCATATTAGCTGGAACTTGTTGTCCAAATTTTAAGCATAGTTATCAAGGCGACAAGTCGAGGCGAGTCGACAGTCGGGAGCTTAAGCGCTTAGGCGACAAGGCGCCCGACTAGTCGTCCACAAGTCGATAAGTCGTTAACAATGTATAAAAATAAAATTATATATATTTAACATTTATATGAATATTTATATATTGATATTTCTAATAATTTACCAAATTTTATACAAGTATTGTTAAGATAAAGGTATATACAAGCATATAATCATGATATCATATCATAAAATTAGACAACCATCCTTTATAAGATAAAGACATGTTCATCGTGACATTGCCAAAAACAAACATAATATAGAAATGAAAACAAAGTCATAAAAATTTAGTATTCTTTAACTCAAAATTCTCATTTTGCATAATGAAAATATCACTCAAGCTATCAAACAAAATGATCAAATCATCATCATCTCTCCCAGCAGTGGCATCATCACTCGAAACAGTAGTTACTCTTCGGCCATAATTATCATCAACATCCTCATCATCATTAGGAAGACCCTCCTCCTCTTCTCCAACATCAGAATCAGCTTCATTCACAATCACAGCTCTTGAAGTCGAAGTATTACCACGCCGTGAGTAGCATAGACCCGTCCTACGAGGAAGATTGCGTCCCTTGACGGCATCAGATGCACCAACAGCTCTATCAACATCCTCCCACGTAAGATCATCTCCATCATGAACTATATCTTGTTCGGGCACTATCCACTCATTACCCCAATCAAAGTCATCTAGGACTAATGGATCGAAGTTTCTTCCAAGTTCGCGCCTCCTTTGGAACCTATCAACAATTCGGCGATTGTATTGGACATGCACCAAATCATTTAACCGTTGATGCTCCAACCTATTTCTCTTCTTCGTATGAATCTGAAATTTTTGTTTAAAAAATATTAAGCAAAAAGAATATATAAAATATTTATACATTTAGTTATGTACTAATTACTTACAAACTCGAAAGTGCTCCAATTGCGTTCATAATCGGAAGAAGAACAATAAAGGCCGAGGATTCGCTTTGCAAACTTTGTAAGCTCAATAGCACAACCGCCAAAAGCATTCCACCAATCAACTACATTAGATGTAAAAAATTAAAAAAATCAAATATAGTCTTAATTATTAAACTTAAAAGAAAAATTTATAGTTAATGTAATATGTTTACTAGGATTTTTTGTCTTTCGTTGCCTAATCGCCATGTCTTTAGAAAAGTCATCACGAGAAGATTCATGACATCGGCTAAGTCGCTTATCTTATCTTCGCCCAAAACTTGATCGGGAACCATTTTTGAAAGAACATCATTGAAGTTGCTTCTGTGACTTGTAAGCCAAATTAGATTCTTCTTCTTCTTTGATGTCAAAATACTTTCCGGATTGAGAAACAATCTTGCCCATATAACTTCGCTCCATTTGGCATGCCCATCTTCGCTCAATCATGTCAATCACTTTCTTATCTGACCTTTGTTTGTTGTTAAAGACATCTTTGATCTTTTCTTTACATATTCCATCGCAGACAAGAATCTCAAGGCGGTGGCCTCTCATCCGAATCCACAATCCTCAAGACTACAAGTAATGGTTGTGAGGCTCTAATACAATCTTTTACGTTGTGCCAAAAAGTAGAAGAAATAATTGTATCATACACTTGTTTTCCCGCCTCTGTACTTGACAGCCTCGAATTTGTCCAAGCATCACTGATGAACAAGTGTCTCAAAGCATCCTTGTGCTTGCACAAGCTTTGAAGAGTCAGAAATGATGTAACAAATCGGGTGACTCCCGATCTCACAAGGTCCCTCCCATTTGTTTTGGTCCTCATCGCCTCAAGAAGGTGACCATGTCTGTAAATGAATCCAGTTATTTTTCTGCCCTTCACGATTGTAGACTTAAATTACTTCATATTGCCTATGTCTTCTAACATCAAGTCTAGGCAATGGGCAGCACATGGTGTCCAGAACAAAGTCGGTCTCCTCTCCATCAACATACGACCTGCTGCCTTATAATTGGCGGCATTGTCCGTCACCACTTGCACAACATACTCAGCCCCAATCTCTTTTATCTTCCCATCAAGTAGCTCTGTCAACATGTTTGCATCCTGAGATTGAGCAGAGGCATCAACTGATCCCAAAAAGTAAGTACCTGCAGGACTATTAGCAAGAAAATTTATCAAGTGTCTGCCTCTTCTATCCGTCCATCCGTCTGACATAAGACTGCAACCGTACTGCTTCCAAGAAGTTTTGTGTTTCTCTTTCAGTTCCTCTGTTTTAGTCTTGGCCTTCGCTAAAAGAGGAACCCTCAACTCGTGATATGAAGGAGGCTTGTAACCCGGCCCATATTGCCCAATAGCCTCTGCCATCACCTCATAACTTCTTCGATTTGCTGCATTAAAAGGGATGCCAGACTCATAAAAAGTTGGCAACATGCATGTCAACTTTCTCTTTCTCTTCCGGTGTCCTTAGACGATTCTCCAAAGTAGTTTGGCTAGGACCTTTTCGATGCCTTTCGTCCACAACTTCTTCAGGAGATTTCTTAAAATGAGTTTCAATGGCCTTTGTTTGTGATTGGGGCTTAGGGAATTGAAATAAACTCTTCATCCTTTTAGATGCAGTCCAGAACTTGGAACAGCTGTAGAGGAAGTATTAGAAGCATTGGAAGGATTGTTTGGAATATTAGATGACTGAATTTCTTCTACTTCGTCACGGTCATCAAATTGAATTGGCTTATTCCTTTTGTTACCCATTATTGCTTGATGCATCTCATTTGAAATTTCTGTTGTAGTTCGAGGACACTTGGACACATCCCCATACCCACCGGTAAGATGTTGTTTAAATCTCTTGATTCCTCCATGAACCTTTTTTCCACAGAGAATGCATTGCACAAGATTTTTATCGCTTTCAATTAAGCCAAAATGCATATTTCCACCGGATCTTTAGACTTGGCCTTTTTTTAGGATCCTTAGTTGGATCATAACCCTCAGCTCCTGAACTTTCCGCTATTTAACTATCTACAATTAAACAAACAAACAAGACATTGTAATTTGTAAATTGTAATAACAAAACAAGTAAACTAAACATAGATGGGATAGTTTCATTGTAATCTGGTATATCAATGCTGTAATAAGTAGTGGGAACAATTAGAAGAGAATAAACAATAAATAGAAATATTTTTCTTACAGCATTAGCATGAGCATGAGTGAGTCAGCCATAGCATTAGCATGAGTCAGAACAATTAGAAGGGAACAATTAAACAATAAATAGAAATACTTTTCTTACTTTAAAATCAAAGAATAAGAGACAGAAACAGCATGAGTCAGTCTACACAACACAACACAAACGCAGGTAGAAGAAGAAGAGAATAACTGAAGCAAAGTAGAAGAAGAGCTCACTGCTTCGTTTGCGCGTCGCCACGAGTCGATGTGAGTAGCAGGTTCGTTTCTCTCTCTCTCTCTCTCGCTCGTTTCAGTCGCGTCGCGCCGGAGTCAGTCGAATTGTCGAACTGTCTTATGATGACACGAGGTTGTATGTCATTAGACATCTTGTATGATAGTGGCAAAACACCCTTCCAAGTTAAATTCACCTCACCCTCAACATCTATAGACCACCGCTCTATTCCTGTTATTCCCCGCTTGTCCCAAATACACTTTTATTACAGAAAGGAATTGTGAAGCAAAAGGGTGAGCACAACTAGCTCAAGAAAGAATATCATGACTAAAGATAATTAAATTATCAATAGCCTTCATCAGTAATAAATCAGAGATTTAGAACATATGGTAGATGATAAAACTTTTCAACCGTAGTTGCAGCGGAACGAGCAATCCATTAGAAGAGTCAAATAGACCATAAAATCTATTATCTTCTCCATGTTAAAAGTTCATCAACAATGTTTTATACCTGTAACATTAATCAACAATTCATGTCCACAATCACGTATACAACTCATAATCGTAATTGTAGTTCTAAATTCATTTCCTCATCCAGGACAAAGTTAATTTTCATCACCTGAAACATTAAAGATCATGGTTATACCAAATCACAATTCATATTCATAATCCTACTAATAAATTCATCTTTGCACTACGGGCCAAAGATATTCAACAACAGCTCATCTTTGCACTACAGGCCAAAGATATTCATCAACAATTCATCTTTGCACTACAGGCCAAAGATATTCATCAACAATTCATCTTTGCACTACAGGCCAAAGATATTCAACAATAGGTCATCTTTGCACTACGGGCCAAAGATATTCATCAACAATTCATCTTTTCACTACAGGCCAAAGATATTCATCAGTTGGTCATGTTCATCTAAACACATGTTCATCTTCGCACTACTGGCCAAAGATATTCATCAGAAATCATTCATCTTTGCACTACAGGCCAAAGATATTCATATCTCAAAGAAATATATAATCATTTCAGAATTTATATAAACAATAATTATAACCATGTTGATCAATTCACCTTTGCACTTAAGCTAAAGATATTCAATTATAAATTCAATGGTCAGCGTCATACCAATATCACAGATTCAACTTTTCACAACAATGGCCAAAGAGAACCCTAGTCATGATCATACCAATAATCTACCCATCTTTACACTCCAAAGGAAAGAGAATTTCAACATCGTAGGTTATAAAAATGTTATATATGATAATAAAATCAATATAATCAATACATAGTTTTAATCTCCAGAGTAATATTCATAAATCAACTATAATTTGGTTAGAAAAAGAAACTAATTTTGTAGTGAATAGTATCTGTGAATAGTAACTCGTGAATAGTAACTCATGAATAGTAACCCGTCGTGAATAGTAACTCGTGAATAGTAGATTATGAATAGTAATTCATGAATAGTAACTCATGAATAGTAAGCCCAACATGAAAAAGTTTCAAATTTGATAAAAAGTTCCAACCAATATTTCGGCATAATGATATTGAAGAAATAATATCATTTACGAAGAAAATAACATCCCTTACTATCCCTTACCTCAAAAGAGCAGTACTTCTGACTGGAATAACGCCGAACGAACTTACACCGTATAGCAACACTCAAGATATCAAAATACTCACAAGAATACACTCGATAATATAGAGAGAAAATAGAGAAAATTTCGGTTTAAAAGTGATTTTCAATTCTAACCTAAGACCTATTTATAGGAAATTGCTTAGAACACCAAAGCAGAAAATTTAATATAATAATATTATATTTATAAAATTTTCTTACGCACACTTTTAACAACTGATTTCAGCTAATTTCAACCACCAGTGGGCCCCCCAAACATAACAAAAATGTTTTTGTTATTAAAATTAATTAAAACTTTCAAAAATTAATTATTTCGGAACTTCAGAACTTCAGAACTTCAATAATTCATAATAAATAGTCCTTTTATCGTAAAAATTGAATCTCGCGATTTTGATAGGAAATTCAATTCTCTACAACTTTGCGAAGAAAAGTTTTCCAAATTCCAAATAGAAATTGACCAAAATTCACATACTGACGATTTTACAGTTATAATCAATTTTCGATCAAGAAATGGGGTCCAATTAGACACACAAAACATGTGTTAATCATTTAATGTAACAAAAAATACTCTTTTCTCCTCATATACTCATATATCCCACATTCATTGTAAAAATATCATCATTATTATATTATAATAATATAATAAAATATTATTTTATTAGAAAAGATAAAATATCAATTTTCAACAATTGTCACTTTAAAAATTTTCTCCATCTATATCTACATAAAATCAATATTTTTCTCATCATATAAATCAATAATTAATTATTCACAAATAATATTACAGAATCACAATATTGACAATCGGCGGGTTCCTGGAAAGAGGGGCTTTCCATAAGAATTTCTCCTTCTTGGCGCATAAATTAGGTGACCAAACCTCTCCTTAGGCAAATTTTCTAGACATTGCCAATAATGTTATCTAATAATATTATTAGGATAATATAAATTATTGCTTCGATAATGAAAAATACCGTGTAGTGACAATTATTAAAACAACGGTAAATATAAAATATCAACGCAACAATTATTGAATCAATAAAATCTTGAACAATAATTACATTTGTAACAATTATTGAGTAGTGCCTTCTACGTAAGAATCAATAATTCAACAATACTGTAAAATCATGTGCTCTTGTATAACAACACGTATTACTTTACTTTACCCAATTGTATTCCAACAATGTTAATTCGATAATTGATTCTGCCAGTTATTTATAAAAACTCAAATTTATCGTTTTCTTTATCCGACAGTTATCCGTTATGGGGCCCACAAATGGTTGTGCCGTCGTACGAATATTCTCCAACAGAAAGAATATTCCACGACCAAACGAATATTCTCCGACAGAAAGAATATTTTATAACCACTTGCATATTTTGAAAAAAATTTCATATATCACCCTTAACTTTAACCTTTTATCAATTTAACCATTTACTGAATAGTAATTATAAGAAAAAATTGAATACTTTTATTTCATAAAATTCGGGGTCTTACAACACTTCATTAGTAACTACAAAAAAATGGCCTTTTGTGATGGCTCAAATCTCATATAAATTCAAAAAATCATTGTGATGACTTTAGCCGTCACGAATGCCATCTTTTATACCCCCATTATGAAAACCTTTTTATGATGGTTTTGACTATCTGGCAAACGCTTAGGACTTTCTTTTGTGATGATTAATACAATCTCATTAACATATAATCTATTGTGATTGTCAAAACCATCACAAAAAAAACACATGACTTTAGGGATCAAAGGTAAGAACGTAAATCTCTTTTTACGAATAATTTATTACACTGTATTTAACTGTATCAAATGATACTTGTAGGATTTGAACCATCCATCATTTACAAAGTAAATAACAAGTATTAGCGGTACACCAAAACCCAGACCATGATTATAATTTTAAAATAAAATATAAAAGGAAACATATGTAAGTTGACTTACTAAACAAAATTAGTCACGCATAAGATTTGGAGATTGCAATTCGGGCACAAATAATTTATAATTGTGGTAAAATTAGTCGTCACAGAGAGCCATCATAAATTTTATTGCTCTGTGATGACTTGAAATTTTTATCACAAAATACCTTCTTTTTGTAATTGCAAATAAAATTGCCACAAAAATCTATCTTTTTAAATGATTTATGATCGTCACAAAATCACTTTAGAAAAGAACCGACCAGCTGCTCTAGAAGTCTTAGCTGACTTCCGAGACAAAGCTAAAGAAAAATTAGAATGGTACAATGAAAAACTGCAACAATAATACAATACTGTAGTGGTATCCCAACAAATTCTGGTGGGAGATTTAGTGCTCAAGACAAGGAATCAAGTCATGAGGGAAACACTAAACACCAAAATTTTCCCTAAACGGGAAGGCCCGTATAGGGTGCGAGAGATCTCCGAAAGCGAATATTGCAAAATATCTCGTGTGGGTTCAGATGCTATCTCGGGCCCATTGACCCTGAAATGGATAAATAAATATTATACATGAGATAGTCATCAGAAAAGATATACTTTCAACTTTAAAAGTAATTGAGGCACCTAAGTTTATGTCCCTAAATCCAAGAAAGCTACACTTTATCTCTAAAAGTGGTGAACGTTATGCTTTCTCTGACAAAAGCAAGATTTATTATTATGAAAATCTGAAACGTTATGTTTTTCGTTAAAAGCAACAAGATTATCAATAAAATGTCAAACTTTCACTTATACTTGAATATTTTTCTTATTAAAAGTATGGATTCAAGTGTTGGTCTGCGAACAAACGTGTGTTTTAAAAAAATTCATGTTTGCCATTTTATTATTCAAATTATTGTGTTAGAATATTAATTTGAATAACTTGAGATTCAATGTTAAGCATTGAGTCTTAAAAAAATTGAAATTAAAGGCATTTAATAAGGCTAAAGAAACTCTATTCTGATAAAAGGAATATATGTAAATGAGTTTTTTGATACAGGGATAGAAAAAATTAAAGAAATTCATGATCTAAGGGCCATGACATTTTAAATTGAAGCGGGGCAAAGCTAGGGCCTCTAATTTAGCAATGGCAGCGTCGCGAGCCTTCACATTGGCGGCTTTCAATTTCTAAAAAGTTTGGATATTTAACTTTAAACCCTGAAGTTGGGTCTCCAGTTCGTTTGCGGTGTTCTCAAGATCCGAAAGTTGTTCTGAAAACGAGTTATTCTCACATTGATACATAGTAACCTCCGACCGTAGTGAAATGGTCTGAAAAGTGGAACTAAGAAGATCCAACCGAGCACGAAAGGGAGACATATCAAAGCCAACAATGGAGAAGTCATTGAGCTCACTGCTAAATCTATCTAAGTCTTCGGCTCGTAAAGAATAGAAAGAAAGATTGTGAAACTCAAGAATAAGGCTCGCAAGTCGATCCAAAAAGAAAGTCTGGACGAGGACCATGCAGATAGTCAGACGGTCAAGTGTTTGTGGAAACCGAATTAAGAGACGATCCAGAATTTCCTGGCTGGAAGAAGATATCTGAAAACCCCTCCAAGAAACAAGATCTCCACTTGGATTGAAAGAAGCTCTAGTATGAGCCACTTTAGAAGCCACCATAAAATCACTTAGGACAAAGGATGAAGAAACAAGTGGCTAATGTGCTGCTGATGACTACTTAACAAAGGATAAAGAAACATGTGGTTGTTGTGTTACTGATAACTCTTTGAAGCCTTGGTTAGTATGAGGATAACCAAGGTCATCACTAGACGGCAATGTGGCAACACTTGGATTGAGAGCATCAAATAAAGTAAGTGACACGACAGAAAAAGACAAATCTTTCATCTTCTCACTCTAAAAAAAAGAGAAGAAGAAGAAAAATGATAAAACATAATATATTATAGAGGAAGAAAGAAAATATGTATAGGTCAACTAAAGAAAATACCCACAATGATGGATAAAGAGTCGTGAGAAGCAACAGAAAGAGGAATGTCAGCAATAAGCTCAGACGGATTCCCCCTCGAGAAAATAGGAGCCTCACAAGTACCCTCAAGACTCTCATGAGGAGGTGCTATAAGAGGACGTGAAAAGAGAGATGTACAACCCACAACATGACCCAAACTCACATCAGATAAAGAATCCTCAGCATCAAGACTAACACGATCATCATACGGTGAAGAAGACTCGATATCAATAGTGATAGATTGAGGAGGCTCACAAGTAGTGGAAGTCGCGACCGTCTCACTTACAACACCCGCAGGAAATCCAATAGGAGCATCATCATCCTCTTTATCAGCCTCGGTAATATGAAAAATATGGAAATAATGACATAGAAAAACACGAAAACAACTATATGAATGATTGAAAGACAAATGAAATGCTAAAAATTTTACCAAAAGTTTGTGTTGTTTCTTAACCGGATCCTCAGCTGCCGGCATACTAGAGCTAACGTTATCAAGGGGGCGCTTTGCCAACGATTTTAAGATAAGTGTTTTCCTATTTGGCATTCGCTTAATGATAGAACGACTAGCAAGGACCAACGTAGAATTTATAGGGGGCATCACCTCAGAGTTAGTAATAGCAGATGCTCTCGTTTTAAAGCGAGTAACTTTGATTTCCTCGGCAGCAAAGGATCCCTGGGAAGGAGCTGGAGGAGGTATCCGAGATGAAGCCCGTGATGTAAGATTACAGGAAGTAGTAGGGACTTGTGCGGGAGGAACATCTGGGTCTGCTGACTGAGGAGGAAGAGACTCAGACATTGAAGCCTTACGCTCAAGAAGATGACTACTAGTTGGCCAATGCTCTGAACGAGTATTAGTTTTAGGAGAACATAAGATTTTGGCCCATTGTTGACGTTCGGGAGGAGAAGTTGGCGGCGAACAAATCATAGTATCATCCTGCCACCTTTTAAGGTTGATGAGCCAATAGTTGCGTTCATAAATAGTATATCGCCCTTGTCGAGAATCATCTGGTATGACGAAATGAAGAGGGTCATAAGGAGCAGTAGATGGTTTTGGAAACTCCTATGCAAATTAGGAGGATGTGGGTACAAAATTGAGGAGAGCACTCTCGTAATCCCTCTGGCAAGAGAGGCCGAAAGGTCGATTCTGGTCAAATCCAAACTACCTCATGACTCTATGGGGAGAGTAAAGTACGGTGCCAAAACCATCATCCTCAATAAGATAGGGAAGTTCCGCAGCTCGAAGAAATATGAACCAAGAAAGTGAAGACCTAGTCAATTCCCTGACATTCGAAAAAGAACGGAAGTCCCTTCTATAGAAGTGAGGTAGAAAACCACCCTCTGAAATAATGGTGTAAGGACGGGCAGTGAAACAGAAAAAGTCATCAATATAAAGCCGCAAATTTGAAGTAATCCTATGATCAATCCAGCGAGTGTTGCGGGAAACAATATTGGGTGATGAGAAAGGGGGTGGATATTTCCTTATCTTCTGGGAAAAGTGCACAGAACTAGAATGTCCCCAAAAGTGCTCGAAGAGGAAGATCTGAAGAAAGGAACATGGAACGAAGCAATTCACGTCATACCTAAATAAATGAAAGAAATATTGATAAGCAAAAATAATATATATATATATATATATATATATATAATGAGTGAAACCGAAAAGGGGTACCTTTCGACAGATTCTCTCATGACGAGGAAAGTCTCATCCAAGCGACGATACAAGGTCCCCAAAAAAAGAGGAGCAAGAGGAACCTCTAGACCCCAAGACAACAAAGTCGCTAAGCTAAACATATGGGTCGAGGGACCGTCCATGGGTGACCCGTGGAAGATAAAGTGGGACAACCACATAGCCAGATATGTAGCTAAAGGAGAAGGACAAGGCTCCTCATGAAGAGCAAAGAACGGACTCTCTATAAACATTACTATTCTAGTGGCTAGGCTTGTAATCCTGAAAGAAGTAGCGTACCCAATATAGCCAGGAAGTCTCCGGATGGTTGGGGGTCTTGAAGTCTGAAAGAATGATATCACCTTGAAACCTCGTGGTGTAATTGGAAGCTCGCCTGAACAAGCTTCTGTCAAGTACGCAACACATTCGATATCCCTAAGGGACATGCTTGATGAACCGCAAGAAGGTGAAGCAGCAGCAGAAAGGCTACAAGATATAGTACATAATAAATACATAACCCAAGAAAAATGAGGATGAATGTACAAAATAGAAGAAAGAATTACGGGTAAATGGCACAGACATCCTCTAGAGTATGGGTGAACTCCCCCTAGCAAGGACAAATGTAAATGTAGAAGAGCACCAACGTGAAATCAATAAGGTAAGGGCGTCATAGTCTTGTTGGATAAAAAGATCCCTATATAGCTGAATACTGTGACGCCCCCAAAATAGGTATACAACACCCATTCTGAGTCGCCAAAATACATGGTATAGAAAGCAAACTACAACTTAATACATATGTCGTGTAGAATACGACAATACAACTGTGAGTTTGAATACAAATATTGTCTTCTAGACAATATACACACCCAGATAAGTCCTCATTAATTATTCATACACTATTTTACGAAGTAGTGAGGATGACTAAAACATCTTCCTAGAACCATCACTCCATACCCCGACTCGATCCTGCTTATGTTCTCACCTCCCGAGAAGAAAAATGGAACAAAAAGGAAAAGGGTGAGCTCAACTAGCCCAAGAAAGAATATTATGACTAAGATAATATACAACAAATTATCGTTAGTCTTCAACAGGAAAATCTAATAGAATACAATAGACAACAAGTTTTAGATCAACAAATGCAATGGAAGCTTGACAATCCATTAGAAGAGTCACGTGAGAAAGAATTCTCTTGTCTTCTAAGGTTTAAAAGTCCATCATCAATAGTTTATCCACGTAATAACAATCAATATACATCTTTAATCATCTTTTGCACTACAGTGCCAAAGATATTCATTTTATATCACCAATTGGTCATGTTCATCTCAACACTGCTTCATCTTTGCACTACTGAGCCAAAGATATTCATTTATATCACCATTTAGGATCGAGGATGATGAAAAACATTTTTAAAGAAACGAATCCAAAGTGAAACAAAATGACAAGGATTAAGGATTAAGGATTCAGTACTTTGTTTTACCCATGTCCAAAAATACTTGAAAATAATCATATTGGTGTAAAATTCAAGAATGATCAAAACATGGATACAATCAAAGCTAGTATCCGAATAGATATTTTGACAAAAAGAAAATTTTTATTTTTTGGTGAATAGTGCCAGATATCGTGAATAATGTCGTATCGTGAATAAAGTCTTAGATATCGTGAATAGTAACCCCAGACACAACAAGTTCCAAATTTGATAAAAAGTTCACCAATACTTGGCATAATGATATTGAAGAAAAAATATCATTTAAGAAGAAAATAATACCCCTTACCTCAAAATAACCGTATTTACAATTTGAATTTGATATAGTCTTGTGAAACTCGCATAGTATAGCAACACTCAAAGTATACTCACAAGAATACGCTCGATAATATAGAGAGAGAAAGAGAGAAAACTTAGTTTCTGGTGTGATTTTCAATTCTAACTTAGCCCTCTATTTATAGGAAAATGCTAGAACGCCAAAGGAGACTAAATTAATAAAATATATTATTTCTTTTTTTTTTCCTCCACGCATCCTTACTAGTCAAGCTAGCCACCAGCCATCTTTGAACCAAAAGATAGCAGCCCACATGTGTTGGAATAAAAGTGGGCCCCGCCCATAATTTAATAAAAATCATTTTATTCTCCGAAACTTCAATAATTCACAATAAATAGCCCTTTTATCAGAAAATTCGAATCTCGCGATTTTTATAGGAATTTCAATTCTCTACCACTTTGCGAAAGAAAGTTTTCCAAATTCCAAATAGAAATTGACCAAAATCCATAAACAGACGATTTTACGATACTATAATCAATTTTCAATCGAGAATTGTGTCCACCGACACACAAAACATATGTTAAACATTTAATGCCACAAAATACTCTACCTCCTCATATACTCATATATCCCATAATCATTATAAAAATATCACCGTTAATATATTATTAAAATAATATATTTAAATGTATTATTTTATCGTAAAAGATAAAATATTAATTTTCAACAATTGTCACATTAAAAATTTTCTCCATCTATATCCAAATAAATATTTTCTTTATCATAATAATCAATAATTAATTATTCAAAATAATATTACGTAATCACAAAGATCGACAACCGGTAGTTCCTCAGAAGAGGGGCTTTCGATAAGGATTTCTCACTTCTTGTGCGCCAAGCAATTATTAGGTGACAAACCTCTCCTTAGAGCGTAACTTTCTAGACATTGCCAATAATGTTATCGATAATATTATTCAAATAATATAAATTATTGATTTGATAATGGAAAATCTTGTGTAATGACAATTATTGAAACAATAATAATATAAATATCAATGCAGCAATTATTGAATCAATAAGATAAAATAATGAATGGTAATTACTGTAACAATTATTGAGTAGTGTCTTCTTACGTAAGGATCAATAATTCAATAATCTTTGTAATACCGGTAAGTCTTCTTGCAACCACGCGTATTCAGTATTTTAACCACCGTAACCCAACAATGTGTTAACGGTAATAATTTACGTCGTTATTTATAAAACTCAATTTTTGTCGCTTTTCCTTCATCCAACCGTTTTTTTTTATGGGGCCCACCAATGATCATGCGTAAATCATCGGAGATTCCCGGAACAAAAGAATATTCCACGACCAAACGAATATTCCCAAACAATAATGAATATTTTATAACCACTTGCTTATTTTGTAAACTTTGCACATTTCACCCATAACCAAAAATTATATCAAATTAACCCTTATTAATTTAGAATAATGAATAAAGAAAAATTCAATTTTATTTATAATAAGTTGGGGTCTTACAAATACAACGCAGAATCCCAGCCTTGTCCAGTATCTTCACATAATCGGAATTCCCGAGGAATTCGTCAGTCCAATGTTGCCATCCCTGAAGACGACTAGATGAGTCAGACAGGAAGCGAACGAGACTGAAAGGGTACTCTTATGTTTTGATGCATATGCGGAGAATGTGAACAGAGCAAGGAAAGCTATTCACACTTTCGCCAGCTGCAGCATATAGAAATACGCCCCCTTTGTCAGGTGGAAGAAGAGTTGCACGATCAAAATTCTTCGTTCGTTTCCAGAAAATGTCAAAAGGCCCAAAGAAGGGAGCTCTTCCCCACTCGCTAATGAAGGGGACTTCCTTAGTAGTTTTCGGGTCCATAGAACATTCGTTAGAGTTAGCCTATAACAAGGGGGATTTGATATGAGAATTCTATGAAATAAGAAAATAAAGTGGAAAGCATTTGAAATATAGTGTTTACCATGGTAAAAGAGAAATGATGAATACCAAACAAACGAGGACTCCTTGAAGCAAATTTTTTT
Source organism: Panax ginseng (assembly GCA_020205605.1). Lineage (NCBI taxonomy): Eukaryota > Viridiplantae > Streptophyta > Magnoliopsida > Apiales > Araliaceae > Panax > Panax ginseng. The sequence continues at coordinate 85,539,207 of CM035143.1, forward strand.
TTGACAATGTCCGTTGCGAAAAAAGTCTAAGCTCAAATAAGAAGATTTAGCCTGAAAAAGGAAAGATTAAGGATACCTGAAAAGAAGAAGGGACAACATTAGCAAAGTACAAAAAACCTTTTAGGGTTCGATCACCTCGGGATTCGACCACATTGAGATTCAACCTTCTAAGGTTCAACCACCCTGGGATTCGGCCCCTACTAGGTATCTTGCTTCCTTTCTTGGTTCGTTGTTTAATTGATTAAAACGAAGTGCCGTTTGGAGTCCCTTAAAATTAAGTCTTTCTTTAATATCCGAAAAGCAATCATAAATAAAATAAAATAAATAAAAAAAATAAAAAACAAAAAAACCGACACGGTTACGGATGCTAAATATTTTATTCATAATTTATCGTGTTAGTTACACTTATAAACTGTTGCACTACATACTTCCTTTACTATTATTGAAAGTTAATAATAATGTTGGACATAAATGCTAATGCTAGTTTGAGGAAGGAATTTGAATATATATATATATCATGTTTTAGAGAGGACCTTGAGGTGTTGTTGCGTCAGCAGCCTGTGGGTTTAAAAGATGGTAGTATTATATATGCCTAATTAATTTCACTAATACCATTCATTGATAAATTATTTAATTGCCATGCTTGTATGGAAAAGAACGCAGGTGGGTTTCATAATATGCATGGATGATATAATATCCAATATAAAATTATGAGCTCAGCCGCCACAAAATAAGTTTAGAGGATTATTCATGTGTCGAATTGAAAATTACTTTCCACTTTTTAAGACCTTGATCATATGATGGCGAGAGATTCCAAGGTTGATTATTCCTCCTTAGACATTGATGGACAATGATCAAAATTGGGATATATTCATATAGGAAGGTATGACACAACACTGGACCATTGGGTATTTATTCTATCGGCACTTGTGCAGATTTACGTTTTATTTATATGCCAAGAATTTTGATTTCTAATCAAATTAGGATATCTTTAGCAGTGGGATTCCAAAAGAAAAAAAACTTATGCCTCTTTAGCAAATCAACAATTTTAAGAGTTTTGTAGTGATTGGGGAATGAAGGCGGCAGCATACGGTTCTCAGTTATAGAGCTCAACAAGAACTTCTTATTGGATTAAAATTGATTTATCGTGCCCATTTATAAAGTTCAACAAGGAATTCTTATCGAATTAAATTGATTTGCATTTGGAGATCTCAATCACCATGCATTATGAAAAGTGTTAAAGTGGACAATTACCCAAACAATTTGATGTTCAATTACCAACTACAATAAATTAAATTGGTTTCTTTTATTTCAACGCCAATTCAACAAATTTGGGACAACTTGTTGTCAACCTAATAATTTGTCGATGTAGGAAAATAATATATGTACCAAATAGTAATTTTTTTAAAAAATGAAGGAAATAGAGTTTGAGCAAGATTTGGAAAGATTTGATAAGAAGATGTCCAAGATATCCTGTGAGAGCTCCCTTTGGGGTTCCCCCTCCACAGATTTTTTAATTTTTTGTTTTCGAGGCTTGCAAGATCTAGCTACGCAGATCGTTCAGAATATTCAGAAATTTGAAGCAAGATTCGAAGTATTTTTGCACGATCGTCATTCCAAAGGCGTGACTCAAGTGCAGGGGGCAAATGTTAGCCCAAGTACAAATTATGGTAGACATGTGATCTAAAGAATTGAATGAACCGGAAGAAGCCTCCACGTGTCCCGAGACAGAAGGCTCGTGGAGGCGACTCATTTTGAGAATTGATTGAGGAATTGGATTGGTGACTAGAAGGATATGATGATTTGGGCATTACTTAAGTAATTAAGGTTATTTTTGGAATTACATCTGAAATCACATGCCAAGCACAAGACCCAGACATGTGTCAGGCACGTGACCATTTTTCAGGAAACTCTATAAATACCCCCTTTCATTTCAATAGAAGGGACCTTTTTGTATTCTCTCTGAACTGAAAACTTTGAAGAAGGCTCTTGAATCCTAAGAGTTCTGCCACGTGTTACACGAGCAATTGCTTACATGTTCTTCTCCCCTCTTTAATCAATCAATCAAGACCGTACTCTTTGTGGATTTCTCTCCTCATTAGCCAACACAAAACTTTAACCCTAGTAAGGTACGATTTCCTTACCCACACAATTTAAATTAACAATTTAACATCATAGAATATTAAATATCACTTTGATAACACACACAACCTTACTTAAATATGGTATATCACCGTTGTTAAAATTAAATAAATAAGTTATTTAAACATGACATCATCATCATCATCTTGTTATTTGTTTAAAATATATCTACTGTTCTGTTATAATAAATAAAATGTATTCCTAGAACTAAAATGTCTTTTTATCTTCACATTCTCAAAAGTATAATTGGAACAAATATATATTCCTCTTTTTTCCTTCCTTAAAAATACCAACCAACCAACGTAGCCTTGTGGAACTACCATCTCTTATAATTAATTACTTGATCCCTATTTTTGTTTTACTCTAATTATTTCTTTTTCTGTTATTTATTAAAGTATTCATTTTGTAGATAGATAGATATATTCAACTTACATGCATTTTGAAAGTATTTATTTTTGTTAGAGCAACTATATACTTTACTTTAATCAATTTATTGCAACACAAAATTCTTAAGAATATACAACAAATATATCGTTCGTTAATTTGGTGAAATTAAATTTATATATTATGATTTATTTGTATTGACATTCTAAGTTAGGAATTTGTTTGATTCTTCACAGCTAATATTAATGCAATTAAATAATGTAATTTGATAAAATTTCAACTTCTTCTGAAATTTTATTATTCAGTTACGAAACTATATTGTTAATAAACAAACTCACGTTTATATAATAAAATTGCATGATATTTGTACTGTTGATGAATTTTATAGTTATGAGCAGCTAATTTAATAAGGAATTATTTCATAAGTATATTATTAACAAACTATAATTTAATTAGAAATTTGACTTAATACATAACCAAATTTTGAGTAAAAAATTGAATTGAATGTTGTAGTAAATTAAATATATTTTAAAAATTAGATAAATTTTAATTCTAAAATTGATCAATTTAACTTTAAAATTCAAACTAAAGAGATTGATGATCTGGCTGGCAAAAAATGGAATGTCCGAGAGGGGGGGATCAGTGACCCTCTCAAAGGGTAATATAGAAATTAACCTATCTACCCTGGGCTGTTACACGCAGGGCGTAGGAAATCCAGCGTTGAGTATGCATGCACCAAACCCAACCCCCACATTCCCACGATTATTAAGTTCTTGCCTTGAGAAATATAAACATATATATTTTTGTTAAAAGGAACGATTATTTTGGCATGAAAAATATGTCAAAATTAATTTGATAAAATTTAGTTTTTTTATTGAGAAAAGGGACTGGAAGAATAATTTTGCACTATAAGGGAGACTTGTACAAGAAAAAAGTTTAGGGGAATAGGAATTTGTAATTTAGATATTGATATGAAAAAAATGGAATGTCCGAGAGGGGAAGGGACAGAAACCCTCTCGAGGGGTAATCCTACAAACCCTGGGCATGGGCAATTGCACGCAAGGCATAGGCAATTTGGCGGAGAGTACGCATGCATCAAACCCACCCCACATTCCAACGATTATAGTAGTTAGCGTTAATACTAGAGCTAGCGTTATTAAGGGGGCGCTTTGCCAATGATTTTAAGATAAGTGTTTTCACATTTAGCATTCACTTAATGACAGAACGACTAGCAAAGACCACAGTACAATCTGTAGGGGGCATCACCTCAGAGTTAGTAATAGCATATGCTCTCGTTTTAAAGTGAGTAACTTTGATTTCCTTGGCAGCAAAGGATCCCTGGGAAGGAGCTGGAGGAGGTATCCGAGATGAAGCCCGTGATGTAAGATTCCAGGAAGTAGTAGGGACTTGTGCGGGAGGAACATCTGGGTCTGTTGATTGAGGAGGAAGAGACTCAGACATTAAATCCTTACGCTCAAGAAGATGACTACTAGTTGGCCAACGCTCTGAACGAGTATTAGTTCTAGGAGAACATAAGATTTTGGCCCATTGTTGACGTTCGGGAGGAGAAGTTGGCGGCGAACAAATCATAGTATCATCCTGCCACCTTTTAAGGTTGATGAGCCAATAGTTGCGTTCATAAATAGTATATCGCCCTTGTCGAGAATCATCTGGTATGACGAAATGAAGAGGGTCATAAGGAGCAGTAGAAGGTTTTGGAAACTCCTATGCAAATTAGGAGGATGTGGGTACAAAATTGAGGAGAGCACTCTCGTAATCCCTCCGCAAGAGAGGTAGAAAGGTCGATTCTGGTCAAATCAAACTACCTCATGACTCTGGGGGAGAGTAAAATGCACGGCCAAAACCATCATCCTCAATAAGATAGGGAAGTTCCATGACTCGAAGAAATATGAACCAAGAAAGTGAAGACCTAGTCAATTCCACGACATTCAAAAAGAACTAAGTCCTTCTATAGAAGTGAGGTGAAAACCACCCTCCAAATAATGGTGTAAGGATGGGCAGTGAAACAGAAAAAGTCATCAATATAAAGCCGCAAATTTGAAGTAATCCTATGATCAATCCAACAAGTGTTGCAGGAAAAAATATTGGGCGATCTAGAATGTCCTTCGCTTCTGGGAAAAGTGCACAGAACTAGAATGTCTCCAAAAGCGCTCGAAGAGGAAGATCTGAAGAAAGGAACATGGAACGAAGCAATTCACGTCATACCTAAATAAATGAAAGAAATATTAATAAGCAAAAATAATATATATATATATATTAATATATAATGAGTGAAACCGAAAAGGGGTACCTTCCGACAGATTCTCTCATGACGAGGAAAGTCTCATCCAAGCGACGATACAAGGTCCCCAACAAAAGAGGAGCAAGAGGAACCTCTAGACCCCGAGACAACAAAGCCGCTAAGCTAAACATATGGGTCGAGGGACCGTCCATGGGTGACCCAGGGAAGATAAAGTGGGACAACCATATAGCCAGATAAGCAGCTAAAGGAAAAGGACAAGGCTCCTCATGAAGAGCAAGAACGGACTCTCTATAAACATTACTATTCTGGTGGCTAGGCTTGTAATCCTAAATGAAGTAGCGTACCCAAGATAGCTAGAAAGTCTCCGGATGGTTGGGGGTCTCGAAGTCTGAAAGAATGATATCACCTTGAAACCTCGTGGTGTAATTGGAAGCCTGCCTGAAGGCTTCTATCAAGTACGCACCACATTCGATATCCCTAAGGGATAGGCTGGATGAACCGCAAGAAGCTGAAGCAGCAGCATGAAGGCTACAAGATATAGTACAGAATAAATATATAACTCAAGAAAAATGAGGATGAATGTACAAAATAGAAGAAATAATTACTGGTAAATGACATAGACATCCTCTAGAGTAGGGGTGAACTCCCCCTAGCAATGACAAATGTACATGTAGAAGAGCATCAGCGTGAAATCAATAAGGTAAGATGCGTCATAATCACATTTGGATAAGAAGATCCCTATATAGCTGAATACAACGCAGAATCCCAACCTTGTCCAATATCTTCACATAATCGGAATTCCCGAGGAATTCGTTAGTCCAATGTTGCCATCCCTGAAGGCGACTAGATGAGTTAAACAGGAAGCGAACGGGACTGAAAGGGTACTCCTATTTTTCGATGCACATGCGGAGAATGTGAACAGAGCAGGGAAGCTATCCAAACTTTCGCCAGCTACATCATATAGAAATACGCCCCCTTTGTCAGGTGGAAGAAAAGTTGCATGATCAAAATTCTTCGTTCGTTCCCAGAAAATGTCAAAAGGCCCAAAGAAGGAAACTCTTCCCCACTCGCTAATGAAGGGGACTTCCTTAGTAGTTTTCGGGTCCACAGAACATTCGTTAGAGTTAGCCTATAACGAGGGGGATTTGATATGAGAATTCTATGAAACAAGAAAATAAAGTGGAAAACATTTGAAATATAGTGCTTACCATGGTAAAAGAGAAATGATGAATACCAAACAAACGAGGTCGCCTTGAAGACAATTTCCTTTTGACAATGTCCGATGCGAAAAAAGTCTAAGCTCGAATAAGAAGATTTAGCCCGGAAAATGTGAGATTAAGGACACCTGAAAAAAAGAAGTGACAAAATTAGCAAAGTACAAAAAATCTTTTAGGGTTCGGTCACCTCGGGATTCGACCACATTGAGATTCAACCTCCTAAGGTTCAACCACCCTGGGATTCGGCCCTTATTAGGTATCTTGCTTGCTTTCTTGGTTCGTTGTTTAATTGATTAAAACGAAGTGCCGTTTGGAGTCCCTTAAAATTAAGTCTTTCTTTAATATCCGAAAAGCAATCATAAATAAAATAAAATAAATAATGATAATAAAAAAAAATAAAAAATAAAAAAAACCTACACGATTACGGCTGCTAAATATTTTATTCATAATTTATCGTTTTAGTTACACTTATAAACTGTTGCATTACATATTTCCTTTACTATTATTGAAAGTTAATAAAAATGATGGACATGAATACTAATGTTTGTTTAAGGAAGGAATTTGATATATATATATATATATATATATATATATATATATATATATATATATATATATATATATATATAGAGAGAGAGAGAGAGAGAGTCCTGTTCAAATCAGGACGCCTGGGATTTTAGTATCGTCCAGGACTTCTTTTTTTTTTTGCTTTTTTTAAAACAACTAAAAAATAATTAATATTTTATAGAATTGAAATTTTTCATAAAATGTTGTTTTAGGCGTGATTTGAGTATTATATAAAATATGTATGTGCGATTATGCAAATTGTACCACCATTTTTTGGTATAGGTATTCAAATCACCCCCAAAATATTGTATTATGAAAAATTTTCAGTTCCATAAAATATTAAATATTTTTTTTAGTTATTTAAAAAAAAAAGCAAAAATAAAAATAAAAATTTGGGATCCGATTTTGATCATATCCGGGAGTCCGGGCATGATCCGCTGTGTATATATATATATATATATATATATATATATATATATATATATATATATATATCTTTTTTAGAGAGGACCTTGAGGGGTTGTTGTGTCAGCAGCTTGTGGGTTTAGAAGATGGTAGTATTATATATGCCTAATTAATTCCAATAATACCATTCATTGATAAATTATTTAATTGCCATGCTTGCATGGAAAAGAACGCATTTGGGTTTCATAATATGCATGGATGATATAATATCCAATATAAAATTATGAGCTCAGCCGCCACAGAATAACTTTAGAAGATTATTCATGTGTCGAATTGAAAATTACCTTCCACTCTTTAAGACCTTGATCATATGATGGCGACAGAGATTCCGAGGCTGATTATTCCTATTTAGACATTGATGGAGAATGATCAAAATTGGGATATATTCATATAGGAAGGTATGGCACAACACTGGACCATTGGGTATTTATTCTATCGGCACTTGTGCAGATTTACGTTTTATTTATATGCCAAGAATTTTGATTTCTAATCAAATTAGGATATCTTTAGCAGTGGGAGTCTAAAAGAAAAAAAAAAAATTTGCCTCTTTAGCAAATCAACAATTTTAAGAGTTTTGTAGTGATTGGGGAATGAAGACGGCATCATACGGTTCTCAGTTATAAAGCTCCACAAGGACTTTTTATTGCATTAAAATTGATTTGTCGTGCCCATTTATAAAGTTCAACAAGGAATTCTTATCGAATTGAATTGATTTGCATTTGGAGATCTCAAATGAGGCGGCTACAATTCTTTTCTAAGTTGGTCAAACTCAAAAAGGCTAAATTGGGGCATTTCAGTTTTTTTTTGACTAATCAATCACCATGCATTATGAAAAGTGTTAAAGTGGACAATTACCCAAACAATTTGATGTTCAATTACCAACTACAATAAATTAAATTGGTTTCTTTTATTTCAACGCCAATTCAACAAATTTGGGACAACTTGTTGTCAACCGGCTGAGGTCAATGTAGGAAAATAATATATGTACCAAATAGTAATTTTTTTAAAAAATGAAGGAAATAGAGTTTGAGCAAGATTTGGAAAGATTTGATAAGAAGATGTCCAAGATATCCTGTGAGAGCTCCCTTTGGGGTTCCCCCTCCACAGATTTTTTAATTTTTTGTTTTCGAGGCTTGCAAGATCTAGCTACGCAGATCGTTCAGAATATTCAGAAATTTGAAGCAAGATTCGAAGTATTTTTGCACGATCGTCATTCCAAAGGCGTGACTCAAGTGCAGGGGGCAAATGTTAGCCCAAGTACAAATTAGGGTAGACATGTGATCTAAAGAATTGAATGAACCGGAAGAAGCCTCCACGTGTCCCGAGACAGAAGGCTCGTGGAGGCGACTCATTTTGAGAATTGATTGAGGAATTGGATTGGTGACTAGAAGGATATGATGATTTGGGCATTACTTAAGTAATTAAGGTTATTTTTGGAATTACATCTCAAATCACATGCCAAGCACAAGACCCGGATATGTATCGAATCACGTGACCATTTTTCGAGAAACTCTATAAATACCCCTTTCATTTCAATAGAAGGGACCTTTTGTATTCTCTCCGAACTGAAAACTTTGAAGAAGGCTCTTGAATCCTAAGAGTTCTGCCACGTGTTACACGAGCAATTGCTTACATGTTCTTCTCCCCTCTTTAATCAATCAATCAAGACCGTACTCTTTGTGGATTTCTCTCCTCATTAGCCAACACAAAACTTTAACCCTAAGAAGATGCGATTTCCTTACCCACACAATTTAAATTAACAATTTAACATCATAGAATATTAAATATCACTTTGATAACACACACAACCTTACTTAAATATGGTATATCACCGTTGTTAAAATTAAATAAATAAGTTATTTAAACATGACATCATCATCATCATCTTGTTATTTGTTTAAAATATATCTACTGTTCTGTTATAATAAATAAAATGTATTCCTAGAACTAAAATGTCTTTTTATCTTCACATTCTCAAAAGTATAATTGGAACAAATATATATTCCTCTTTTTTCCTTCCTTAAAAATACCAACCAACCAACGTAGCCTTGTGGAACTACCATCTCTTATAATTAATTACTTGATCCCTATTTTTGTTTTACTCTAATTATTTCTTTTTCTGTTATTTATTAAAGTATTCATTTTGTAGATAGATAGATATATTCAACTTACATGCATTTTGAAAGTATTTATTTTTGTTAGAGCAACTATATACTTTACTTTAATCAATTTATTGCAACACAAAATTATATATCGTTAATTTGGTGAAATTAAAATTATATATTAAGTTGGGAATTTGTTTGATTCACAGCTAATTAATATTAATAAGGAATTATTTAGGGAACTGATTTCATAAGTATATTATTAACAAACTATAATTTAATTAGAAATTTGACTTAATAATAACCAAATTTTGAGTAAAAACTATAAATATTGTTCATCTCCCACTTTAAAAATATAGATATTTAAACTTCCCAAAATTGAATTGAATGTTTATAGTAAATTAAATATATTTTAGATAAATTTTAATTCAAAATATAGATATTTAAACTTCCCAAAATTGAATTGAATGTTTATAGTAAATTAAAAACTATAAATAATGTTTATAGTAAATTAAATGGATCGTGTTACAATCTTATAACTTGACACTTCGCTTAAATCGTTTATAATATATGACACTTTTTGAATTGCACACAAAAATTAATTAAGAAAATGATTATATAATATTAATTGTTTATAATATTACCCTTAAATTCACATAATTACCATACTTATATTAATTATGATCTCTCTCATCATTTATACCTCAAAAATGAAAGATATCCGGCTTGCCGTAGAAAGTTGTAAGACTGCATTTAACACCCTATGAAAATGCCTATCGATAATATCTCCCGAATGTTGAAAAGTCTCTTGTAACATTTTCTCATGAGAGAATAATTTTGAAAAAATTGTAGTTAATTTTTCTAAATTATATAAAACGATAAATAATTAAGAAAAAAAAATTAAATCCTCTAAAACAACATATATTAAAAGACGAAGAGAGTAGTTGGCAAGATAAGGAAGGTAGAGAATGGATGCGGATATGGATAGACAACTTTCAAGATTTTCTCTAAATTATTATTTCCTTTAAACAAACTAGTTTTGAAGATTTAAGTAAAATTAATATTTGATTTGAAATTATTTAAGTAAAATTAATATTTTATTTGAAAATAAGATGATATTATATTTATGAATTTAATTTGACATTTTTTATGATTTAAAATGAATATATTTTAAATTCCAAATTAATACTAAGTTAATTAATTTTAAACAATGTAATTATAAATATTATAATCTTTTAAAAGTACTAGTAATTATAAACTTATTACTTCTAAAAATAGAATGAATCAAACTAATTTTAAATTGTAAATATCTAAATTAATTTTTTAAAAGTAAAGATTATATCTAAATTAACTTTTTAAAGAAAGTAAATATTAATAACGTAGAACGGATGAAGTGCTTGGTGTAAAAAATGTTTATTTTTCTTTTTGAGTTACCATGCAAACTTTAGAAGAAAAAAAAATAATAAACTCATATATTATGACACTTCATTAGTAACTACAAAAAAAAAGACCTTTTGTGATGGCTCAAATGTCATATAAATTCAAAAAATTATTGTGATGACTTTAGCCGTCACGAATGCCATCTTTTATACCCCCATTATGAAAACCTTTTTATGATGGTTTTGACTATCTCGCAAACGCTTAGGACTTTTGTGATGATTAATACAATCTCATTAACATATAATCTATTGTGATTGTCAAAACCATCACAAAAAAAAACACATGACTTTAGGGATCAAAGGAAAGAACGTGAATCTCTTTTTACGAATATTTTTATGGTTTTAAAAATATGGATTCAAGTTTTGGTTTGCGAAAAAAACATGTGTTTTAACAAAATTCATGTTTGCCATTTTATTATTCAAATTATTGTGTTAGAATATTAATTTGAATAACTTGAGATTCAATGTTAAGCATTGAGTCTTAAAAAATTGAAATTAAAGGCATTTAATAAGGCTAAAGAAACTCTATTCTGATAAAAGGAATATATGTAAATGAGTTTTTTGATACAGGAATATCGCCCTTGCCGAGAATCATCTGGTATGACGAAATGAACAGGGTCATAAGGAGCAGTAGAAGATTTTAGGAGAGCACTCTCGTAATCCCTCTGGCTAGAGAGGTCGAAAGGTCGATTCTGGTCAAATCCAAACTGCCTCATGACTCTATGAGGAGAGTAAAGTACGGTGCCAAAACCATCATCCTCAACAAGATAGGGAAGTTCCGCAGCTCGAAGGAATATGAACCAAGAAAGTGAAGACCTAGTCAATTCCCTGACATTCGAAAAAGAACGGAAGTCCCTCCTATAGAAGTGAGGAAGAAAACCACCCTCTAAAATAATGGTGTAAGGACGGGCAGTGAAACATAAAAAGTCATCAATATAAAGTCGCAAATCTGAAGTAATCCTATGATCAATCCAGCGAGCGTTGTGAGAAACAATATTGGGCGATGAGAAAGGGGGTGGATATTTCCTTATCTTCTGGGAAAAGTGCACAGAATTAGAATGTCCCCAAAAGCGCTCGAAGAGGAAGATCTGAAGAAAGGAACATGGAACGAAGCAATTCACGTCATACCTAAATAAATGAAAGAAATATTGATAAGCAAAAATAATATATATATATATATATATATATATATATAATGAGTGAAACCGAAAAGGGGTACCTTCTGACATGTGCTGCTGATGACTACTTAACAAAGGATGAAGAAACATGTGGTTGTTGTGTTGTTGATAACTCTTTGAAGCCTTGGTTAGTATGAGGATAACCAAGGTCATCACTAGACGGCAATGTGGCAACACCTGGATTGAGAGCATCAAATAAAGCAAGTGACACGACAGATAAAGACAAATCTTTCATCTTCTCACTCTAAAAAAAAGAGAAGAAGAAGAAAAATGATAAAACATAATATATTATAGAGGAAGAAAGAAAATATGTATAGGTCAACTAAAGAAAATACCCACAATTATGGATAAAAAGTCGTGAGAAGCAACAGAAAGCGGAATGTCAGCAATAAGCTCAGACGGATTCCCCCTCGAGAAAATAGTAGCCTCACAAGTACCCTCAAGACTCTCATGAGGAGGTGCTATAAGAGGACGTGAAAAGAGAGATGTACAACCCACAACATGACCTGAACTCGCATCAGATAAAGAATCCTCAACATCAAGACTAACACGATCATCATACGGTGAAGAAGACTCGATATCAATAGTGATAGATTGAGGAGGCTCACAAGTAGTGGAAGTCGCGACTGTCTCACTTACAACACCCGCAGGAAATCCAATAGGAGCATCATCATCCTCTTTATCAGCCTCGGTAATATGAAAAATAAAAAAATAATGACATAGAAAAACACGAAAACAACTATATGAATGATTGAAAGACAAATAAAAATGCTAAAAATTTTACAAAAAGTTTGTGTTGTTTCTTAACCGGATCCTCAGCTGCCGACATACTAGAGCTAGCGTTATCAAGGGGGCGCTTTGCCAACGATTTTAAGATAAGTGTTTTCACATTTGGCATTCGCTTAATGACAGAACGACTAGCAAGGACCGCAGTACAATCTGTAGGGGGCATCACCTCAGAGTTAGTAATAGCATATGCTCTCGTTTTAAAGTGAGTAACTTTGATTTCCTCGGTAGCAAAGGATCCCTGGAAGGAGCTGGAGGAGGTATCTGAGATGAAGCCCGTGATGTAAGATTCCAGGAAGTAGTAGGGACTTGTGCGGGAGGAACATCTGGGTCTGCTGATTGAGGAGGAATAGACTCAGACATTAAAGCCTTACGCTTAAGAAGATGACTACTAGTTGGCCAACGCTCTGAACGAGTATTAGTTCTAGGAGGACATAAGATTTTGGCCCATTGTTGACGTTCGGGAGGAGAAGTTGGCGGCGAACAAATCATAGTATCATCCTGCCACCTTTTAAGTTTGACGAGCCAATAGTTGCGTTCATAAATAGTATATCGCCCTTGTCGAGAATCATCTGGTATGACGAAATGAAGAGGGTCATAAGGAGCAGTAGAAGGTTTTGGAAACTCCCATGCAAATGAGGAGGATGTGGGTACAAAATTGAGGAGAGCACTCTCGTAATCCCTCTGGCCAGAGATGCCGAAAGGTCGATTCTGGTCAAATTCAAACTGCCTCATGACTTTATGAGGAGAGTAAAGTACGATGCCAAAACCATCATCCTCAACAAGATAGGGAAGTTCCGCAGCTCGAAGGAATATGAACCAAGAAAGTGTCAAAAGGCCCAAAGAAGGGAGCTCTTCCCCACTCGCTAATGAAGGGGACTTCCTCAGTAGTTTTCGGGTCCACAGAACATTCGTTAAAGTTAGCCTATAACAAGGGGGATTTGATATGAGAATTCTATGAAATAAGAAAATGAAGTGGAAAGCATTTGAAATATAGTGCTTACCATGGTAAAAGAGAAATGATGAATACCAAACAAACGAGGTCTCCTTGAAGCAAATTTTTTTTTTGACAATGTCCGGTGCAAAAAAAGTCTAAGCTCGAATAAGAAGATTTAGCCCGAAAAAGGAAAGATTAAGGATACCTGAAAAGAAGAAGGGACAACATTAGCAAAGTAATCGAAAAACCTTTTAGGTTCGATCACCTCGATTCACCACATTGAGATTCAACCTCCTAAAGTTCAACCACCCTGGGATTCGGCCCCTACTAGGTATCTTGCTTCCTTTCTTGGTTCGTTGTTTAATTGATTAAAACGAAGTGCCATTTGGAGTCCCTTAAAATTAAGTCTTTCTTTAATATCCGAAAAGCAATCATAAATAAATAAAAAAAATAAAAAACAAAAAAAACTGACACGGTTACGGATGCTAAATATTTTATTCATAATTTATCGTGTTAGTTACACTTATAAACTGTTGCACTACATACTTCCTTTACTATTATTGAAAGTTAATAATAATGATGGACATGAATGCTAATGCTAGTTTGAGGAAGGAATTTGAATATATATATATATATATATATATATATATATATATATATATATATCATGTTTTAGAGAGGACCTTGAGGTGTTGTTGCGTCAGCAGCCTGTGGGTTTAAAAGATGGTAGTATTATATATGCCTAATTAATTCCACTAATACCATTCATTGATAAATTATTTAATTGTCATGTTTGTATGGAAAAGAACGCAGGTGGGTTTCATAATATGCATGGATGATATAATATCCAATATAAAATTATGAGCTCAGCCGCCACATAATAAGTTTAGAGGATTATTCATGTGTCGAATTGAAAATTACTTTCCACTTTTTAAGACCTTGATCATATGATGGCGAGAGATTCCGAGGTTGATTATTCCTCCTTACACATTGATGGACAATGATAAAATTGGGATATATTCATATAGGAAGGTATGAAACAACACTGGACCATTGGGTATTTATTCTATCAGCACTTGTGCAGATTTACGTTTTATTTATATGCCAAGAATTTTGATTTCTAATCAAATTAGGATATCTTTAGCAGTGGCATTCCAAAAGAAAAAAAAACTTATGCCTCTTTAGCAAATCAACAATTTTAAGAGTTTTATAGTGATTGGGGAATGAAGGCGGCAGCATACGGTTCTCAGTTATAGAGCTCAACAAGGACTTCTTATTGGATTAAAATTGATTTATCGTGCCCATTTATAAAGTTCAACAAGGAATTCTTATCGAATTAAATTGATTTGTATTTGGAGATCTCAAATGAGGCGGCTACAATTCTTTTCTAAGTTGGTCAAACTCAAAAAGGCTAAATTGGGGCATTTCAGTTTTTTTTGGACTAATCAATCACCATGCATTATGAAAAGTGTTAAAGTGGACAATTACCCAAACAATTTGATGTTCAATTACCAACTACAATAAATTAAATTGGTTTCTTTTATTTCAACGCCAATTCAACAAATTTGGGACAACTTGTTGTCAACCGGCTGGGGTCAATGTAGGAAAATAATATATGTACCAAATAGTAATTTTAAAAAAATGAATGAAATAGAGTTTGAGCAAGATTTGGAAAGATTTGATAAGAAGATGTCCAAGATATCCTGTGAGAGCTCCCTTTGCGGTTCCCTCTCCAAAGATTTTTTAATTTTTCGTTTTCGAGGCTTGCAAGATCGAGCTACGCAGATCGTTCAGAAAATTCAGAAATTTGAAGCACGATTCAAAGATTCAAAGTATTTTTGCATGGTCGTCATTCCAAAGGCGTGACTCAAGTGCAGGGGGCAAATGTGAGCCCAAGTAAAAATTAGGGTTGACATGTGATCTAAAGAATTAAATGAACCGGAAGAAGCCTCCACGTATCCCGAGGCAGAAGGCTTGTGGATGCGACTCATTTTGAGAATTGATTGAGGAATTGGATTGGTGGCTAGAAGGATATGATGATTTGGGCATTACTTAAGTAATTAAGGTTATTTTTGGAATTACATTTGAAATCACATGCCAAGCACAAGACCCAGACATGTGTCAGGCACGTGACCATTTTTCAGGAAACTCTATAAATACCCCCTTTCATTTCAATAGAAGGGACCTTTTTGTATTCTCTCTGAACTGAAAACTTTGAAGAAGGTTCTTGAATCCTAAGAGTTCTGCCACGTGTTACACGAGCAATTGCTTACTTGTTCTTCTCCTCTCTTTAATCAATCAATCAAGACCGTACTCTTTGTGGATTTCTCTCCTCCTTAGCCAACACAAAACTTTAACCGTAAGGTACGATTTCCTTACCTACACAATTTAAATTAACAATTTAACATCATAAAATATTAAATATCACTTTGATAACACACACAACCTTACTTATAATGTTTTGTCTAAATAAAAGGTAAATATAATAGAGTAATATGATGTAAATTATTATAGTAGAATATAGTAGAGTAAACAAAAAGCTAAATACAATATTTGCTACTCTTCTCTTAGTAACATTATGCAGTAATATTCGTAGTAACAGTATGTTGTAATAATTTACTGGCTACTCTATCATTTTACATCATATTGTTAACAAAGATCATATTGCAATAATATTAAAATCATAATACAGAGATTCTGAAACATTATAGACTACTCTACTAACATGGTGTGGTTTCGGTTTTATGCATGCAGTTTTGGCTAATAACCGGAACCGTAAATTTAGTTTTTCAACCCACTTAAAATCTCCACATACGCCTTGAACAGTTGATGTTGCTTTTAATTGGTTGATTTAAGCGGTTTTTGTGCAATTTCGCCCAATTCGATTCCTTGATCAAATTTCTACTCGGAGGCATGAACTATTAAACCATATTCTCACCTTAATAGGGTTTTCAAATACCATTGTTGACTTGCAAGGCAGCTTCAAAAATAAGTACTCTCAATTCGGTAAAGATTAGATTAGTTTGACTTTTCAGTCAAATTGATTAATTTTAAAATTTATAATTAAATAAATTTACTAATATTTTTGTATTTTTAAAAATTGAATTTTGTAGTAAATTAACGTAATTTTTAATGATTACGATCTCTTTACTTATATTTGTTAAAAATTGAATATAATAGTTTTTTATAATTATAATCTCTTTATTTATATTTAAAAGAAAATAGGATAAATTTTAATTCTAAAACTGGTCGGTTTTACTTCAAATTTCAAGGACGGAGGAAGTAACAATTATATCTAGTGAATCCGTGCAAGTACACTAATAAGTTTTTATTTTTTTAAACATAATGGATCCATATAATTTATTAATTTTTGGAATAAATTACTATTTATGCTTAGTAATCTTTTTGGATAACAGTTTGAAGTTCATTTTACTAATTTTTTGCCTAAGTATTGTTTGTTGGTTGGTTGGTTAATGTGGATCCAAAAAAGGGTGTGATTGAAACGAATTTAATCTATTAGATAAGTTTCTTGACACACTTGATTGAACTCAGAGAATTTAGATAAGTTTCTTGACATACTTTATCATGGCTATTGTTAAAATAATAAAAAAAAAAGAAAAAAATAAATTACAAATGCAAATAACATGAAGTTCGCCTTACTAGCTTTTTGCCTAAATGGAAAACACGAGGAAACCTCTTGACTCAGACTTTAATCAAGGAATATAATTGATTTGTGCACATTTGAAAGTTTAAATACAGTTGCACCTCAGTCAAAGAATACAATTGTCATATATTGAAGATAAATTTCTACCAAGTACCCCTTTAATTCTCGTTCGCTCTTGACCCTTTCCCTAAATTCTCTTCCAAGGTCCTGTAATTAAAATATATCCCTATAATAATATAAGTTCTCTAAATAAAAATAAATAAATAAACATTTGTTGGATGGTTAATGCGTGTCTCAGTTGCATTTTATCTTCACATTCTCTTCTGTACTCCCTCCTTGTTCAAAAACATGTCCAAAAGCAAATTAAGATTTTACGGATTTATGTGGATTCAAAAAAGGGTGTAATTGGAAAAAATTTAATATTATTTCCTCTAATTTGCTAACTTAACTTTGTGTGGCCAAAATAATATACTCTTAGACATCATTTTAAAGACAGGGTTAATACTTGTTTTAACAATGAAATAAAGTTAATTGTTGCTCATTTCCTACTTTTTATCTCTTCATTAAAAAAAATACCAACGTGGCGGAACTCCTAGAGCATCTGAAGACTAAATTACAAATTTAACCCTTGTATTTGTTATGTTTATGCGAGAGTGATCTCTAAATTTATTTTTTAGCGCAAGTCTCCCTCAGAGATACGTTTAGTCATGCAAAATTGTTTCCTCCATCCTTTTCCGTTGATAATAAAGCAATTTTTGTTAATTGAATTTGAGAAAAAAAAACACTAATGTGGCAATTGAATTATCCGTTCCATTTGCAACACTAATTTAAAGCCTAACGACTATTTATAACTTTAATTTCACAAAATAGGATTTGGTTGAGATGAATTATTATCACTAATTTGAAACTCATGGTTTGATTAAGATGAATTCGAAGCCCAATACCTCTTAGCTCACATTTGTCCATGAATTTTGTTGCTCTCAAAGTTTGGGCATGAAAAATATGTTAGCACTTTGTGTCAAAATTAATTTGATAAAATTTAGTTTTTGATTGAGAGAAGGGGTTGGAAGAATAATTTTGCAAAAATATAACAAATTCCTAGGAGGAGGGTTAAATTTGTAATTTAGATATTGATATGAAAAAAATGGAATGTCCGAGAGGGGGGAGGACAGTAACCCTCTCGAGGGGTAATCCTACCAACAACCCTGGGCAGTTACACGCAAGGCGTAGGCATTTCGGCGGAGAGTACGCATGCATCAAACCCAACCCCCACATTCCTACTATTATAGTAGTTTGCCTTGATAAATATAAAGATGTAAAATGTTGTTAAAACGACACCAAACTTGATTTTCTCAAGGAATAAACCAAAACTCCCAAGGAGGGAGGGAGGGAGGGAGGGGTGATTAATATATATAGGAAGATAATAATAATAATATTGTAGGTTTATAAGATATTTTAATATGAGTTAGTTAGACATGACATACCATTTAAAATCAGTAATTTAAATATGGTATAACACCATAGTTAAAATTAAATAAATAAGTTTCAAACTTGATAGTGATTTATTTTGTTTAAAATATCTGCTGTTTTGTTAAATTTTACTTCATTTTTAAAAATGTGTAATATCGTTTTATGCGTATAACAAAATCTCTACTTAAAACGAATCAACAAGATTAAAGTAATAAACATGCTACAACTGAAATTTATACACAATTAATTACATGGCTCGTGTTACAATCTTATAACTTGACACTTCGCTTAAATCGTTTATAATGTATGACACTTTTTGAATTGTACACAAAAATTAATTACCCTTAAATTAAAATGATTATATAATATTAATTGTTTATAATATTACCCTTAAATTCACATAATTACCATACTTATATTAATTATGATCTCTCATCATTTATACCTCAAAAATGAAAGATATCCGTCATTCTCTGTAGAAAGTTGTAAGACTGCATTTAACACCCTATCAAAATGCCTATCGATAGTATCTCCCGAATGTTGAAAAGTCTCTTGTAACATTTTCTCATGAGAGAATAATTTTGAAAAAATTGTAGTTAATTTTTCTAAATTATATAAAACGATAAATAATTAAGAAAAATAAATAAAATCATCTAAAACGACATATATTAAAAGACGAAGCGAGTAGTTGGCAAGATAAGGAAGGGAGAGAATGGATGCGATGGACAAATAAGGATATGGGTAGACAACTTTCAAGATTTCTCTAAATTATTATTTCCTTTAAACAAACTAGTTTTTAAGATTTGAGTAAAATTAATATTTTATTTGAAATTATTTAAGTAAAATTAATATTTTATTTGAAAAATAAGATGAAATTATATTTATGAATTTAATTTGACATATTTTTTATGAATTAAAATGAATATATTTTAAATTCCAAATTAACACTAATTTAATTAATTTTAAACAATGTAATTATAAATATTATAATTTTTAAAAGTACTAGTAATTATAAACTTATTACTTCTAAAAATAGAATGAATCAAACTAATTTTAAATTGTAAATATCTAAATTAATTTTTTTAAAGTAAATATTATATCTAAATTAACTTTTTAAAGAAAGTAAATATTAATAACATAGAACGGATGAAGTGCTTGATGTAAAAAATGTTTATTTTTCTTTTTGAGTTACCATGCAAACTTTAGAAGAAAAAAAATAATAAACTCATATATTATAACACTTCATTAGTAACTACAAAAAAAATGACCTTTTGTGATGGCTCAAATGTCATATAAATTCAAAAAATCTTTAGCGGTCACAAAGGTCATCTTGGGAAGTGATTAACATAAAGTTTATTTTTGGGTAAGTTGGTCAATTAACCAATAGAGTGCTGACACGCAGGCGAGACTCTATATGTGTCAGTATAAATTCAAAAAATCTTTAGCGGTCACAAAGGTCATCTTGGGAAGTGATTAGCATAAAGTTTATTTTTGAGTAAGTTGGTCAATTAACCAATAGAGTGTTGACACGCAGGCGAGACTCTATATGTGTCAGTATTCTATTGGCCAATTGACCAAATTACCAAAAAATAAACTTCATGCTAACCGGATCCGTCATCTTGTATACCCCCATTATGAAAACATTTAATATATGTTATGGATCATTCTCCATATATATAGGAAAATTTTCTCCAACGAACCAAAAAAATGAACCAAAGACGAATCGGGATATAGCGACGGTTTTTTGAGATATTGCGACGGTTCGAACCGTCGCCTTAGATATAACCGGCTATAGCGACGGTTTTCTATGTTATAGCGACGGAAAAAACCGTCACTATATTCGGTTCGTTTTTGGTCTACTCCTTCCGATTCTCTAGAAAAACAAACTATATATATATATATATATATATATATATATATATATATATCAATTGTATTCCTTGATTGAAGTTCATGTCGAGGTTTCCTTGTGTTTCCCATTGAGGCAGAAAGCATGCAAAGTGAACACTTCAAATTGTTGGTATTTGTAATTTATTTGCTTTAATTTTTTTATAAATGGGTTGATATTACTTAACTACATCCATGATCAAGTATGTCAAGAAAATCATCTAATAGATTATCTGAGCTCAATCAAGAAGTAAGGAAACTACACAAATATCCAACCACAACAAAGCCATGCATCAATTTTTTTTCTTAGTTATAGTTATATATATATATATATATACTATGACCTATTTCTTTATTTTGAAGAAAAAATGTGTTGTTTGTTACAACACCGCGGCTTAATTAATTTAATTCCGCTGTTAATTTCTACATTGCTAGACAAAGAAACTAGCTTCCTCAGTAGCAGTACTCATGATATGATGATCCTAAAAGTTGTTAGTTAATTCCACATAGCCCTCCCTGTTGTATTAAACAAGGGCAATGCAATTTCCTCCTTTGCCTCCAAACCATGCAAAGAGTTATCCCCATTGGAGGGAATTTCAAACTGAGAATTCCCAATTCCACTAAAATTAAATATCCCTCCAAATTCATCATTTTCATCACCATTTTGTGATTTGAACCTTTTTTTCTCATTTCCCTCGGTTTCTTCGTTTGAATTCTTCTCCACGAGTTCTTTGAACACTGAGGATCGAAGGAGGAGGCCGAGTGCAGTTGGTGATGCCTTGTTAGAAGGACTAATTGGCATTTTTGTTTCGAAAAATTCGTGTTTTGGGGGAATTCCCAAGTCTCTTCCTATTTTGAAGGGATTCGGATTGAAAGAGAATTCGGAATCCTCGTTTGGATGAATTCCAGTAGAGGATGTGGTTGGTGCAGCTTGGGAATTTGATGTTCTTGGATCCTGGGAAGTAAGGGAGTTGGCACCTGATCTTAGCCATCTGATGTATGTGCTCAAGTCAAAGTTTGTTACTGCATTGATTCCTCTGTATTCTATTGCTGCAATGTCATAAGCATGAGCAGCCTCCTCTTGTGTACCTGAAAGAAAGAAAATGGGCATGCTTCCTTAAGCAACATGGACCTCCAACTATTGAAATGTCTGTTATTCGTTTACCAGCTTATGGGGATTTGGTGCGTTTTGAGGTCTAAAAGTATTGGAGATTTTTGTTCGTTTAGAAACAAATTATTTAGAAAATTGTAAAAAAAATTGATATTTTTACTAGGCCCTAGGGCATACTCACTTAAATGTAAGTTTCATTTACTATTCATACGAGAGAAATCACAACTTTTGAGGTCCAAACGGGCTAAAGACTAATAGCCGGTAAAAATCTCTCTCAAATTTGAATGGCCTACTTAAAGCTCCATAATGTAGAATAATAGTCTATTTGGTTACAATATTGGAATGAGAATGAAATGAGATGGAATGGAATGGGTATTCTTATTCCCATGTTCGGTGAAAATGATAAGAGCTACACGATTTTAACGATCGAGGTTTTTTGAAAAAAATTGTCGATTAGAATGAAATGGTCAATCTTTACCCATCTTGATGGAATAAGCTAGCATTCCTTTAAAAATATAAATATACATTCCATTGAAATGCTCTCATTCCCTGCCCTTTTAACTAACCAAACATAAGAAAGAGCATTTCTCATTTCTTTTTGGAATGCTCACTCCATTGCCCCCAAACAAAACAGGCCATAAGTGTGTATATTAGGAGAAAACTTACCGTAAGTGCCAAGGTAGAGATACTTGTTCCCAAACACCCTCCCTATCCTTGCTTCCCATCTACCATTATGATGGTGCCTGCAATTTATAAGTGAAATTAATACATATATTCCTAGTATAAGTTTATTAATTATCATGGAAGAATAAATGCGGGAAAAGGTTAATTAGGCTAATTATAAAATTATTCACCTTGCAACTCCTCTATATTTGGATACACCTCTTGAGAACCCACTGCTTCTCCTATATGATCAGTATTGAAATGCCTATAAGTATTAATTGGTTCAAAAACCATAAATTAAGTGTAATAATTAATGCAGTCATTGTTATATATGTTACTCCCTCCGTTTCTAAAAGATTGTCGTTTTAGAAGAAAAAAATTATTCCAAAAAGTTTGTGGTTTACAACTTTTGAGGAGAATAAATTATTTACTTTCCTATATTACCCCTACCTTCTCTCATTGTCCCAAGAAATTCTCTCCCTTGTATTAATAGTTTTTAATTTTTCATAAAGGGTAGTGATGGAATTTCAAACAAATTTTACTTGGTAAATGATACTTTCTTAATCCATGTGCCAAAACCTTAAACGACAATCTTTTAGGAACGGAGGTAGTAATTAAATACTCCATTCGTCCCTATTTAAATGATGTTTTAGAGTTTTTTATTTGTCCCTAATTAATTGACATTTGTTCAAATCTAAGAGAATTAATGATAATTTTTCCAAAATTACCCCTCATTACTCTACCTATTTTTTTGGTACTTTAAACTCTTGTGCTATGATAAATTAATGATTTAAGGGTATTATAGACAATTGAGATATTTAATGCTTTCTAATCATTATCTTAATTCTTGTGTCCATCTCTAAAACGTCATTTAAATAGGGACGGAAGAAGTACCTTCTTAAGGAGGCCAAATACTCCTCCTTTGTTACATTTTCCATGATCTCAACTTCTTTCTCATAATCAGACACCTGACAAATTTCACATAAATATTCCATCGTTCGGCCTACAAATTAAATTTACTAATTATCATGTCAGAATTAATTATACCGGGAAATTTGTAAAAGTTGCTGTTCCCCAATACTTAATGGCAGCCAAATCATAAGCTCTTGCTGCAGACTCTTCTTCATCATAAGCTCCTGATAAATGAGCATAACCAATAGATATTAGTCTAATTCAACCAAATTTAGTTGAGAGAATTAGTATATTACTTAATAAATAAACCAGCAAATTAAAGTGCTCAAAATGACTTGGACATGCTTTTAAATCCAAATTACAAGCATTAAAAACGAAGCCAAAACAATACGTACCAAGATAAACTGTTCACCATGCATGCCAATAATTGAATCCAATTGCGAATAGGAAAAATTAAAACAGATAAGCATTAGAAAAAATGATTGAAATCAAAAGAAATATTAATATTTGTGTACACATATTTTTGTTATTATATATATATATATATATATATATATATATATATATATATATATATATGCTAGGCTATAAATCTAACCTTGTTTTCCCTTCTTTCTCTGTGTTGCATTCCATGACCCTTTGTCCCATAAATGTGCCTCATAACGTCCAGTCCATCTATGTCTGTCACCAAGAAAGAAATTATTCAGCCCCAAACATAATATCCATGAAATCAACAAGCATAAACATAAATTATAAAAACAAGTTGCAACTGACAATTGTATAATACGTAATGCAACTTATTTATATATGTTATCCAAATATCCTTTTTATTATTATTTATGCATGTAAATAAATTAGACCTGCTAACACCGCGAAATCTTGAACTTCTCTTAACAGTAGATGTAGCAGCAGCAGTAGTAGTAGTGGCATTGGGTTGATCTGCTAATGCTACTGCCTGTGGCTGCTGTTCAATTCCTTGATTAAGCGAAGCCAACGAAGGAGATCTTCGTCGCCTTTTAACACATGACTTTGTCATTGAAATATCACCTTCCAATCCCTGGCTTCCGGCGGCGCCTACCTCAGATTTGACATGAGAGCTCATTTCCATTTTATATACCTGCAGGCTATGTATATCAAATTGCAGACGTACAGCTAGAGACGAAAGGAATTAACGAAATGGTTTTGGTTTGGTTTGGTTTGGAGGCTGAAGAGATGGAGTGTATAAATATGTAAAGAAGCTTTGTTTTTTAGCCTATTTTGAACTTGTTGATAACAAACTTTTTATGGGAATAAAAGACATTCTAGTTATCGATGATTACAGTGTTACAAGTTTCAGGGTTATTCCAGCTAGCTAGCTAGCTAAGCATATACATGAATGTGGAAAATAGATCGAGTTGATGTGACTCTTCGATTTTATCGACCGATCTCTGTCGACTCTTCTAACTTAATTAACCTTCAAATCAAAAGGAATAATTAAGATTTTGATCAAAACATAGTGTAATGGATGGTTAATTATTTAAGAAATCTCCAATAAAAATTTAGATTTTATTTCCTTTTCCTATTCTCGATCTTCTTTTCTCCTTGTTATTAATATACTACTACTAGTAACTAATGAGTAGTAATTATATTTGAAGGCAGCCATTAATTCTTATCCAAAGACAATATCATTCAGCTAGCTAGCTACTTAATTAGCTGTACAAATGTTAATATTGTAGTGTGTTACAAATTGACAAAAAAAGAGATGAACAACCCGAGTTTGTAATCTTTGGATAATTGGAACCAAACAAATTAAAATTTTGGATTATCATGTAAACGAAGCTCGGATTCTTGTTTTGTGGGAAAAGGAGGCTAATGAGAATTAACATATATATACGTACATGGATTATTAGGCGACAAATTAATTAAGATAAATCAGCATTACTTATTTGTGGTTTAGCCTAATCTATAGGATTCTACGTCTACTAATCGTTCATGTTTTAAACTTGTTTGTTTCGATTCTGCATGTCTTAGATTTCTGTTTGTTTGTGTGAAGAACAAACAGTTGATCATATATATATATATATATATATATATATATATATATATATATATATATATATATATATATATACACACCAAAATCAAATCTATTATTAAGAATAAAGGAGATGCTTTCTTTTTCATTTTTAGTTTTTGACAGACTTAGGGACTGTTTGATTGCAGCAGAATGGTTGATCGATTTAGTCATTCAGACGATTTTGAGCTGAATGGTTTAAGTCAATTTTTTTTTTGACTAAATGGCTAAATGAACTTTTGTTTTTTTACAATATTAACTATTATATAAGTAATATTAAATAAATTCACAACAATTTTTTGAATTTTCTTAGAAGAGAAAAATATTAAAAATATGTTATTCAGATGTTTCAGATATGTCAATTATCAAATAATTTTTTTCATTCAAATTCATCTCATTCAAATTTAAATTCAAATTCAAATTCAAATTCAAGTTTATTCAACTTTTATCAAACACCCCCTTATATTATTCTTATTCTGCTCTTCATGTGGCGTTTTGATTAATTTTAAAATATTGTCTTTTACTTAAAACTAGACTCAGTAACTGACTTTGCATAGTAAAAGAGAGATCCTATCACTAGACTATTACTTTTGATTTAAACCCCACCATCTTGATACTAGACAAGGAGTGACGGAAATCATTAAGTCAAACATTTATTTTGACTACACATAACATACACCGTTTGGCTTTGCCTTAGATATGGAAATAATATTAAAATAATTAATAGCTAAAGATAATTGGTAGTAAAAATATTACTCCCTCCATCCCATTATATCTGACGTTCTAAACTATTTTTTTCTTTCCAAAATATTTGACGTTCTACAAAATCAAGACTATTTTGCCTATTTATTTTCTTTCTCTACCCTTCCTTCTCCACCATCATTAATTACTATCACCACCAGTCTAGCAGACTCCAGAGAGAGAGAGGACCCACTTTCTCTCTCCAAACCCTAAACCCCCTTTCTCTCTCTTCCTCTTTGCCTTTCGATTGGGTTTTCTGTACGTCGTCATAATCAGAGAGTGTCGAATGCTACGACTGGATCTGGATTCAACAGATCTCTAGAACGTCAGATAAATTAACGAAGCCAAGATTTTCGTTAATTTGAAGCAGAATCTGAAGGCGAAACAAAAGCAGAATCTGAAGGCGAAAACAAAATATTAGCAGTAAAGACAAAATATCAGCAATAAAGGCAAAACAAAAGCAAAATCTGAAGGCGAAGAGGGTGGAGAAAGTAGGAAACGGTGACGCGGTGGTCCGGTGGATCAGATCGGAGAAATTGGAGACTTTGTTAATTGCCATTTTCTTGATTCCTGTGTTAAAAAATTGCTTTTGCACATTCAAAGTATTAATTAAGGGTAAAATAGTAAAACTGTATCTATTCTTAATTTATGTAAAAATGAACGTCAGATATAATGGGATATAGGGAGTAAATTTAACTTGATACTAATTAAATCAAAAATCATAATAATTAAATCATATGTGTAGACACCTAAAATTCTGCATATCTGTACTAATTGTGGCATGAGCGCAAAAGAGTTATTTAAGCCCGAGGACGAGATATCCGGACAAAGGATTTTAGAGCTCAGACTCAAGTACAAGAAATTAATACGAGCCGAGAAACTATGCAAGTCATGACGGTTGACTATCTAGCGTCTACGGCAGGAACCATTTCTATACATTATCATGTATTCTCGGATTCGAAATTGGCCAAGCTTTATGTCATTGTAGAGCTCTCGGAAAGATTTTTTCGGAATGGTATGTCACATCTCCCAATTATTCCTGGATTAAAAATTACGGATGTTCTAGCACAAAAACACGAAAATTAGCTTGCAACTGTATTTGTTACCATTCAAGCATCATTAAACCCTGAACTATACCAAAATTAGTTTTTTTTGATGAAAATTAATTTTATTTTTGTACTATTGACATATTTTTCTGTTACATGAATAAGAACTCGTATACTGGATGAGCTAAAATAAATTGCAACCAAATAGATGAAGCCTTTAATAATCTAGCTAATTGTAAGACCCCGAATTTTATGAAATGAAAGTATTTAATTTTCTTATAATTATTAATTTATTTCGTATATGGTTAAATTGATAAAAGGTTAAAGTTAAGGGTGATATGTGAAAATTTTGTAAAGTATGCAAGTTGTTATAAAATATTCGTTTGGTCGGGGAATATTCTTTTTTTTCGGGAATATTCGCATTTGACAAGACAATCATTAGTGGACCCCACAACGGAAGTATTATTATCGTAGTTAGAAAATGATGTAATTATCTTTTTATAAAAATAACGGCGAAAGTATTACCGTTAAAACTGTTGAACTACCCGGTAGTAAAAGTACAGTAATACGCGTGGTAGCATAGTAATACACGATATTAATTATTGATGCTTACGTAAGAAGTCACTTAGTTATACTCAATTAGTGCTACAGTAATTGCTGCATCATATCTCTCATATTATTAATTCAATTATTGTCACAGTATCATCTGCATAATATGTTATATTATTAAATCAATAATTGAGACACCAAAGTTATTCATATTATTATTTGTAATATTGACAATCGCCTGAAGTTCCATCAAGGAGAGGTTTAGTCACCTAATCAAGCTACTTGATAAGGAAAAATTCTTATCAGAAAGCCCCCCTCTTTCCTAGGAACGACCTGGTTGTTAAATATTGTGAATTATAATATTAATGATGAGTAAGTTCGTGTTGATTAAAGATGAAATGGATAGTTCCATTGTGTTGGAATTATTAGTGTTAGTGAAATCGATATTTATTTCGATAATAATTGATGTCTGGAGGTTATGTTGACCAATCGGGTAATTAACCGGATAAATGAGCAATTAATTATTATTAATTCACATGATTATAACTATTTGTTCACATGTGTGTACTATTGATTCACATTCTTGTACTATTAGGGAGGTGGTGCAAGATTGATAATACCTGCAATGACTAAGTTAAAAATGGAGGTATAGTTGAAGGTACTATCATCGTGTAATTAAGTATTTTCACATGATTATAACTATTGATTCACATGATTGAACTATTGATTCACATTATTTACTATTAAGGGAGGTGGTGCAAGTTTGATAATACTTGCAGGACTAAATTAAAACTGAAGAAAAAGAGGAAGGTATTATACTGTAATATTTTGAGCCCCAAAACATGCAATTATTGAAACTATATTTTCCTATAAATAGAAGCTCATTCTTCCTTCATTTCTCACCAATTCACAAAAGTTATAGAGCAATTATTATAGAGAGAAAGAATAAGAGAAGTCTGCTACCTCACTATTCCAGTATCCAGTCATCTATTGAGGTAAGGGGTATTATTCTTTCGTATTCATGAAGAGAGCTTTTGTTATTCCATTCTTTATTATTATGTTGGAATAACCTGTCTATACGAAATACCGCATACATGGTGAAATTCTTCCGTTATTCCATTCTTTATTATTCTGTTGGAATATCCTGTCTGTGCGGATTACGCATGACCTGGTTCCATTCTTTATTATTCTGTTGGAATATCATGTCTGTGCGTATTACGCATGACCTGGTTCCATTCTTTATTATTCTATTGGAATATTATGTCTGTGCGAATTACGTATGACCTGGTTCCATTCTTTATTATTCTGTTGGAATAATCTGTCTGTGCGGTCTATCGCATGCATGGTGAATGACCTTGCATATTCATTCTTTATTAAATTGTGAAAATAATCTGTCTACGTGGATTACCGCATGGTGGATGAAAAATCTATTTGCAGTTTTGTATATTTTATTATACTCGTATGAGATATCATTTCTTTTGTAATCGTCATGAAATATCATTTTATTTGGTATTTTATTTACGAGTTACTATTCACGGGTTACTATTCACCCAGTTACTATTCACTCTAGTATTATTCACTCGGGTATTCGGAGTACTTTTCGTGCCGGAGTACTATTTATGGGTTACTATTCACCTGATTACTATTCACTCTAGTATCATTCACTCGGGTATTCGGGACACTTTTCGTGTCAGGGTACTATTCATTTGACGCCCCAGAAAATCAGATTTTTGATAATTAAATTTTTATTTGATTAAATGAATTTAATTGATTATTTATGGAGTAAGCTAATTAGAGGTTGTTCTATGACCTAGATATATCGGAAAGTCGTAGTATTTTGGCTACGTGGTAGAATTAAAGTGTTTGAATTTTCAAGACGAAAATAAAAGCTTTCCGAGAAATTTTCCGAAAAATACTATTCACGCATTTCTGCTCAGGAATTATTTTTGAACTTCCGAAAAATACGTAACGATAGAATATCAAGGTGAGATGGAATATCCAATAATATTTTAGTTATGGAAAATGTAATATTTCGCATGTGGACTTAATTTGAGAACGTTAGGAAAATCAAGCGTTAAGAAGTTAGTGTAAAGATTGTATTATACGTAGGTATTGTACGAGGTAGTATACGAGTATGTATGGATGATGGTATATCGTATATGATGAATAAGTATACGAGTTAGAATACGAGAATTATACGTAGAGTATATGTTATAAGGCTTTAAGCCATTTGTGAATAGACTTGTGGATTATGTGGGATGTACAAGTCCAATATGATTTAATATTAAAGTCCAAAGGGAAGTGTGACAAGGCCCAAATGTAAGAATGGTTAAGTCCAATATAAGTTAATGAACAAGCCCAAGTGTTTGTTTAATTACAAGCCCAATGTATAAGTTAAGTTAGATTAACTAATTAAGCTAAAGCCCAAAGTAAGAACCAAGGGGTTATGGGTTGGTTTAAACCCATGGTTTAAACCATGGGTGATCCAAAGTGATAAACAAGTAACTTAATGCTTAAGTGTTGTGATGGGCAAGAAAAGGATAGAAGTTGTGATAAACAAGTTAACTTAATGGCTAAGATAAGTGGTGAGCAAGTGACTTGGTGGCTAAGTAGATGTGGTGGCCAAGTTAACTTAATTAGGAAGTAATGAATAGTAAGGATGGGGATTAAGGAGGTGGAGGTGGCTTATTGACCATTATGCCCTCACTTAGGATTTCCTATAAATAGGAAGCTTGCTAGCTCATTTGTTCCTTGTTCAAAACACCAACAACTTATTGGTTAGAGGGAATAAGTGAGAATAATCCAGAAAGTTAGACCTTTCATTATTTAAATAAGCAAGAAGCAAGAAGAAGATTAAGGCTTAGCAAGTGATCATCAAAGGGTAAGCCATCTTGAACCATGATTCTCTTTCTCTTCCATTGTTAGAGAAGTATGTGGTGGTAGAACATGTATGCTAAGAAGGGGTTAGAATAATGAATCAAAAGGCTTAAGTATTAATAAGCAGTAATTAAGTCATGTTGTAAGATAAGCAATTAATGAAGTTATGAACTTAAGAAGAACTTGTAAAAGCTTGTAACATGTTTACATTAATGGAATTGGTATGATAAGATGAAGCAAGAATAATGGTTAGAAGTCATAAACTATCCTAAGTCATGAGAAATGGTGGTTAAAAGATTAAGATCTTGGTAAGTCATGGAATCATAATAAGTAATTTATATTTTCATAAGTTACAAACTCACAAAGAACAAGTAATAACTTATCATGTTTATAAGTTAATGTAGTATGTATGTCAAGGTGTTAGTATAATGGATTGAATTCATTTAGAAACGAAGAACAAATTTTAAGTAACGAAGTTTTGCCGTAATTCACACGATTGGACGATAATCGTCGAATTCCTGAAATTCTCGGAATGGAAGTCGAATTTTGATATTGATCTTGGAAACGTTGGTTTTCAATGGAGACAAGTCTTATTTGGCATTATAGAGTTACGGACTCGAAAATGACCGGATACCGACTTAGAACGAAGAAACGAGCGTTGAACGTTTACGAACGTTTATCGTTTTCGTTAAAAATGGACTAATAAGTGAATTTTTAGCAAACGAAGTCGAATATATAAAATTCTTCCATGAACACGTAGAGTATGTGATTTGTGAACCGTAGGCTCTTGAACGAGCCAATTCGGACTTATAACGAAGAAGTTACGAGCCCAAGAATCTCACAAAATGAAAAAATCATCACAAAATTGTCTCTCGACGACAGAGTCCGCGGCTCGCAGTAATATGACAAAGCGAAAAAAAGTCTGGCGCCGCAGTCACGAGACCGCACTATAGCCCCCTCATAATCGGGCGCCAGAAGTGCGACCGATTACACTAGGTATGGCACCGTAAATAGCGGTGATCAATTCTAGAAACTAAAGCCCGTACAAATTGGTAGCCCAAGAGGAGAAGTCAAGACAAAGAACATAACATGCACAGTAATAAAAGCTTACAAGTAAGGAAATAAAGATAATTGATTAGTAATGAACCAATACATAATTAAACTTAATGTATCATCATTAAGATAATTGTAAACCTTAAGTAATACACTAAAGGTTGAAGATAAGTCGAATATGAACATGAATGCTATGCAATAAACGTACTTAACCTATGACGATCAAGTTTCGAATAATAACGTAAGAACATTAATAAGCCATGAGGAAGGATGTTTAACTCGAACCGAGTTGTATTAATGAAATAATTTCAATTAAGTTATAGAAAGGAAATAAGATGGTAAGAACGATGTAAAAGAACGACGGAAAGCCGGAACCAATAAATAACAAATCTAATATATGATTGAGAAGAAGGGTAAGATTCTTTAGGAACTATGTATGTTCATTCATGACCTAATGTGGTATGTTATGTGGTTATGTGTTGTAGAGACCGTAAAGATTCAAAGGAAGCGTAATTTCACTATAGCAGACGCTGAAGGCAAGTTTTTCTCAAACGCTTGTCTAACCTTCGTGTTAGTCAAGTTTTCAAATGATTCAAGTTATGAGATGCATGAATGGTTTTACGAAAGAGTTTATTGATTTCTTTACAAGTTTTCAATATAGAATTGCTAACGCTATCCTACGCCAATTGTTGGGTACGGATTCAAGCTAAGCCTGAATATGAATAAACAAATGTATTTTCATCGAGTATTCGATGGGCACGTGAGGTTGCCACAACTTAAATGTGCACACGTTTAATGGATGTAGTGTTGATCAACATAGAGTACTATAGGCTGATCACCTAGAAGTGCTCATAAGCTATGCCGAACTTACGGACTTCGTGCCGGGTTGTCCTTTTCAAAGAAATTATGAAATACTCATGGTCTTGAACCAGAATTGATGTTTTACTTAATATTGTTATTGTAAAACGTTTTGAAGGAAAAGAAATACTATTTTGAATTATGGATATTACTTCGTAACTATTATCCAGTTATTGAAGATATACGATTCCTATGTTTCAAGCATGCTTTTTAAATGAAATTGTTGTACTTGCTGAGCTTGTTATGCTCACTCTTGCTTGAACCATATGAATGCAGCTTAGACCGAATGGACCGAATGATTCGTCAAGGAAAAAGGGAAGGCTAAAGCGAACTTGTAGATTGCCTATGTAATAGTATAGGTTTGTAATGATAATATTTGATATTATGACAAGAACAAATGTAACGGTTATAAAGAACCTGGGGAATGGTAGTATTGTTTTGGAATATATATAAGACATATTCGTTCTTTTGAGACATTTCAATTGAATGTTTGTGTGAACTATAGCACCGTGGAGCACCATATGTCGGGTTGGAAAAGACCCGAATTTGGGGGCGTCACAGGTTGGTATCAAAGCATTAGGTTATAAAACTTAAGGGGGGGGGGGGGGGAAGAACCTTAGGCTCATAACCTCGTTAAGGAAGAGAAGTCCGAAGGAAGTAAACTCGAGCTTTACTTAAATTGAATGAGTTAATAAGGTATTGAGGAAACTCAGTACCGAAAGATTTAAAAGATGGAAAGTAACCCTAAATAAATTAAATGTGATTTGTGCTTAGACTATTGTGTGGTATGTACTAATCAACGTGTTATGTGTTATTTTAGGATGTCGATCGATAACTTGATGTATAGGGATATACACGCGGTGAGCGAAGAAACTGTGAACCGAGTAGAGCCTGTACCTATGCCAGTGGCGGAGGTACCATTAGTGATCCTAGAGGAGTCGGAGACAGTGGAGTATTTTTCTGAGGAAGACTACTCCGAGGGAGATGTAGCTTGGACATCATACCTGGATATGATGAGCGATGTAGAGGAAGGAATGGAGGTAACATCGGTTACTACGGTGGTACCTACACTAGAGTCATCCCCTTTAGATGTAATGAGATCATTATATCTGGCAGAGCTTGACAAAAATGTGCAGCTGAGTACAGTTGTGCAGAAACAGAATGAAGAGATTAGTGCTCTTTATGTAGCAAAGGAGTCTGCAGAAGTAGATTTTGAGTCAGAGCATGATGAGAAGGTGCTCATGATAAATAAGGATAGGGATTTTAAGAAGGAGGCAGATGAGCTTCGTAAAGAACTGGGGGAGAAGAACCGAAAGATAGCACGGATGTCTTACATCCATGAGAGCGCTCATAAGGATTTCAAGCTGAAAGTTGATTGTTATTCCAATGAGTCAGGACAAACCCGTCATACAATTAGTCGGGATACTGTAGTGACGATTGCGAATGAGAAATACGAGGACGCTGTTATGCATTATTAGAAATATAGAGTTATAAATATGTGTGTAGTGGCTTAAAACCCTCTTTTGTATAAAAAGGGTAGTCCTTTTGTAAATCTCAACTTTTGTGAGGTACAATTACGGGATAGAGATGTAATAGCTTTTGGCTATGGAAAACAAATTGTAAATAGTTTCAAACTATGAAGAAGCATATGAATATAATGAGGTTTTCATTTAATATGCCTTGTTATGGTATGCGTTGGTATGTGGCGATTAATAACGAAGTAAGTAAATAGATAATTATAAAATTTTATTTGAAAATGCCGCCAAGGAGAAGACAACGTAATCAAGAAGCGAAATCACCTAATGATAATCAAGGGGGTCAAAACAACCCTATGCAAGAGTTTGTTAATTTATTAACAGCTGCATTTAATCAAACCAGGGGTAGAATACCCGCGGGACCTAGGGTAGCCAGAACGACTACCTTTAAAGAGTTTAAAAGCGTAGGTCCGCTGGAGTTCAAAGGAACGACGGACCCATTAGAAGCCCAGACATGGGTAAAAGAAATAGAGAAGGCATTTGTTATTACAAACGTAGGTGAGGCGCAAAAGACTTCTTTTGAGACTTATATGATAAAAAGGGAAGTCAACTTTTGGTGGGAGGCTCACCAGGGTGAGGCTAGAACAGATGCGGTAACATGGGAATAATTCAAGAAGGTTTTCTTTGAGAATTATTTCCCTACAAGTATGCAAGGGAGGATGGAGATTAAGTTCTTAGAACTTAAACTAGGGAACATGACGGTTCCCCAGTACGCGGCCAAATTCAATGAATTGGCAAGGTTTGCTCCACGCTAAGTGGACACTGAGGAGATGAAGGCTCGTAAGTTTGAGCAGGGCCTAAAACACTGGCTCTATGGTGGGATTGCAGTGTTCCAGAGGGGTCTCCTATGAGACCATTATGGAGAAGGTGATT
This sequence comes from Panax ginseng, assembly GCA_020205605.1. Taxonomy (NCBI): domain Eukaryota; kingdom Viridiplantae; phylum Streptophyta; class Magnoliopsida; order Apiales; family Araliaceae; genus Panax; species Panax ginseng. Next base: position 85,573,979 of record CM035143.1, read on the forward strand.
ATAGCAGAGGGTGGTAGTGAGGCGTTAACCCAATACTACAAAGAGAGAAAGAATAAAAATAAGGAAGAAGGAGGAGGTACCTAAGATGACGTTTAGAACTCGTTATAGTTATGACAAGTTTCTGGTTATGTCATTGGGTTGACTAATGTATTGAAGTCAGATTTTCCGTAAGGGGCACCGAACAAGTCGGTGGCAAATTGATAGGTACCCTTGTGAGGTGCTATGGTTGAAGGTACCATTAGCGTCACAGAGTGTTCAAATAGTATTTGGACGAGTGTGTTATAATGATCATTGGTGATATTCTAGTCTATTTTAAGACGCCAGAAGATCACGCTAAACATTTGAAGATAGTGTGAGAAACATTACAGAGGGAGAAGTTGGATACGGAATTCACTAAGTGTGAATTTTAACTTAAAAGATATACATGTATTGTGACGCCCCCAAAATAGGTATACAACACCCACTCTGAGTCGTCAAAATACATGGTACAGAAACAACTACAACTTTATTAATACAACATAAAAACTGTGAGTTTAAATACAAATATTGTCATCTAGACAATATCCACACTCAAATAAGTCCTCGAGACAATTATTGATACATTATTTTACAAAATGGTGAGGACTACTAAAACGACTTCTAGAACCATCATTCCACACCCCGACTAGTACTCGCTACATTCTCGCCTCCTGAGAAGAAAAATGGAACAACAAGGAAAAGGGTGAGCTCAACTAGCCCAATAAAGAACATTATGACTAAGATAATATAAAACAAATTATCGTTAGTCTTCAACAGGGAAAAATCTAATAGAATACAATAGACAACAAGTTTTAAATCAATATTCGCAGCGGAAATAATAATTCATTAGAAAATTTAAGTAGAGAATGAAAACTACTATCTTCTATATATGAATTTAAAAGTTCATCGTCTATCTTTTATCCCTGTAACATCAATCAATATATATCTGGAATCAAATATTCATATTTGCACTATAGGCCAAAGATATTCATCAGTTGGTCATATTCATCTAAACACCTGTTCATCTTTGCACTATGGGCCAAAGATATTCATCAGAAATCATTCATCTTTGCACTACAGGCCAAAGATATTCAATTATATCATCATTTAGGACTGAGGATGATGAAAAATATTTTAAAAAAAACGAATCTGGTGAAACAAAAGAATAAATATTAAGGATTCGTACTTTAAACAATCCAAGTTCAAAAATATTTCATAAATAACTAGTAGTGGAGTAAGATTCAAGAATGATCAAAACATGGATACAATCAAAACTAGTATCCATAATAGATATCTTGGACGAAAAACGAAAATTTAATTTTTCCGTGAGCGATTATACGTATTCGTGAATAGTCTTAGATAAGTGAATAGTGTCGTATACGTGAATAGTAACTCTGACACCAAAAGATATAAATTTCACAAAAAAATATCATCATACTTCTTGAATAGTACTCGTGAATAGTAACTCGTGAATAGTAACTCGTGAATAGTAACTCGTGAATAGTAACTCATGAATAGTAACCCCGACATGAAAAAGTTCCTAATTTGATAAAAAGTTCCAACCAATACTTCAGCATAATGATATTGAAGAAATAATATCATTTGAGAAGAAAATAACATCCTTACCTAAAAAGGATAAGTACTTGATTTGGTATAATTTGGATATAGTCTTTGAAAGGACTTGCATAGTATAGCAATACTCAAAGTACTAAAATACTCACAAGAATACGCTCAATATATCGAGAGAGAAAGAGAGAGAAATCTATAGTTTCTGGTGTGATTTTCAATTCTAACCTAAGCACCCTATTTATAGGAAAATGCTTAGAACACCAAAGAAGAAAATTTAATATAATATTAATATATTATAAAAAGTTTCCTACGCCCACTAAGACTCCTGAATTTAGCATGTTTACAACACATGGGGGGCCAACCAAAACAATAAAAACGTTTTTCTTAATAAAAATAATTAAAACTTCCAAAAATCAATTATTTCGGAACTTCGGAACTTCAATAATTCATAATAAATAGCCCTTTATCAGAAAATTCGAATCTCTCGTATTCTTATAGAAAATTCAATTCTCTACAACTTTGCAGAAGGAAGTTTTTCCAAATTCCAAAATGAAATTGACCGAAATCCATTAACGGGCGATTTTACAAGCTATAATCAAATTTCAGTCAAGAAATGGGTCCACCAACATGTTTAACATGTTTTAAACAACTTTTACAACAAAAATACTCTTCCTCCTCATATACTCATATATCCCACATTCATTATAAAAATATCATCATTATTATATAATATAATAAAATATTATTTTATCGTAAAAAGATAAAATATCAATTTTAACAATTGTCACTTTAAAAATTTTCTCCATCTATAACCACATAAAATCAATATTTTCCTCATCATATAAATCAATAATTAATTATTCACAAATAATATTACAGAATCACAAAGATCGGGTAACTGTGCCGCTCCTCAGAAAGAGGGGCTTTCCAATAAGGATTTCTCTTCTTGGCGCCAAGAATTAGGTGACCAAACCTCTCTTTAGACGTAACTTTCTAGACATTGCCAATAATGTTTTCTAATAATATTATTCGGATAATATGAATTATTGCTTCGATAATGGAAAATATCAGATAGTGACAATTATTGAAACAACAATAATATAAAATATCAACGCAGTAATTATTGAATCAATAAAATAAAATCTTCAATAAAGAATTCATCGTAATAATTATTGAGTAGTGCCTTCTTACTTAAGAATCAATAATTGGTGCAATACCGCAGATATCTTGCAATAACGCCAGACATCGTGTTTTAACCACCGGGTATTCCAACAAAGATAATTGAGAATAACTCGCTACCAAGTTATTTATAAACAACTTATACTTGTCGTTTTCTTCATCCAATCGCTTTCCGTTATGGGGCCCACAAAAGACTGCGTCGTTGTACAAATATTCCCCGACAGCAGGAATATTCAACGACCAAACGAATATTCCCCGATAACAATGAATATTTTATAACCACCTGCTTATTTAAAATATTTACGCATTTTACCCATAACTAACCACATTAATCAAATCAACCCGTACAACCTCCCCTCCTTATGAAATTTCATCCTCGAAATTGACGTACGTACCTGGTATTTCGAAAAGATGAGGATACCTCGCTTTCATTTCCATTTCCAACTCCCAGGTCATTTCCTCAATATCATGGTTTCTCCACAAAACTTTAACTTGTGGTATGACCTTCGTGCGTAAGACATGCTCTTTCCTATCCAAGATCTTGACAGGTACCTCTTCGTACGTTAAGTCTTCGGCTATCTCGTCCGGTTCTAACTCAATAACGTGATTTGGGTCTTTCACATATTTACGTAACACAGATATATGAAAACATTATAAACACGAGACATACTTGGAGGTAACGCGAGTCTATAGGCCACATTTCCTACTCGTTCAAGAATCTGAAATGGACCAATAAATCGTGGATTGAGCTTTCCTCTCTTCACAAATCTTGTAACTCCCTTCCATGGAGCCACACGCAATAATACATGATCCCCAATACTAAATTCCACGTCCTTTCGATGAAGATCCGCATAACTCTTTTGTCGATCTTGTGCCGTTTGTATACGTTGTCGAATCGTTTGGATCTTTTCTGTAGTTATACGTACCAACTCGGGTCCCAACAATGTTGCTTCTCCTACCTCATCCCAACATACTGGAGAGCGACACTTTCGTCCATACAATGCTTCAAATGGAGCCACACCTATACTTGCCTGATAACTGTTGTTGTAGGAAAATTCCACCAATGGTAAATACTTATCCCAACTGCCTTTGAAGTCTAGGACACAGAGTCTTAATAGATCTTCAAGAGTTTGAACAGTCTTCTCTGATTGTTCGTTCATTTGAGGATGGTATGCCGAACTAAATCGTAAATCTGTGCCCATAGCTTTTTGCAAGCTAACCCAAAATCTTGAAGTGAATCTTGGGTCACGATCCGAAACTATGGATACTGGCATGCCATGCAATCTCACAATCTCATCTACGTACATACGAGCAAGACGTTCAAGGGAATAAGTCTCCTGTATCGGCAAGAAATGAGCAAACTTGGTTAATCTATCAATAATAACCCAAATATCATTTATGCCTTGAGAAACCGTGGGAAGACCCGTAACGAAATCCATGGTAATGTGTTCCCACTTCCATTTCGGAATCTCAAGTGGTTGCAATGGACCTTTTTCCACTTGATGCTCCGCCTTTACACGTTAACAAGTTAAACACCTCGAGATAAACTTTGCAATCTCTCTCTTCATATTGTTCCACCAAAATGTATGTCGAAGATCACGATACATTTTGGTACTTCCAGGATGGATTAAAAACGGTGCATTATGCGCCTCCATCATGATCTTGTACTTCAAATCAGAATCGTTAGGAACACAAAGTCTGGAGTGGACTCGAAGTATTCCTTCTTCATCGATTCTTGCTTCTGGAATAGCACCTTCTTATACTTTCTTCTTCATACGCATCACCGGTCTCGTGGCTTGAGAAACTTTAACTTTTTCGATTAAAGTCTGGTCTACGCGATATTTGACATCATCGCACTCGCTCCTCGCATATGATCTTCTACTCAACGCGCCGGGCCATAACGCTTTGCTTTTCCGTGATGGTATTGAATAGTGTGGTCGTAATCTTTCAATAAATTTCGAGCCAACGTCGTTGCCGCATGTTGAGTTATTTTTGAATGAAGAAATATTCGAGGCTTTTATGGTCTGAATATATCTCCACTTTCTCCCCATATAGATAGTGCCTCCAGATCTTTAGCGCGAAAACAACTGCTGCCAACTCTAGATCATGAGTAGGATAATTCCTCTCATATTCTTTAAGTTGTCGCGAGGCATAGGCTATGACTTTCCCACGCTTGCATGAGAACACATCCTAACCCTTTGCTCAAGCATCATCAGAGATAACAAATCCATCCGAACCGGATGGTATTGTCAAACAGTGCCGAAATGAGTCTCCTCTTGAGATCTTGAAACTCTTCTCGCATTCCTCGCTTCCATACTGAATTTTGTATCTTTACGAGTCACTAAGTTAACAGAGTAGCGATTCTAGAAAATCCTTCCACAAATCTCCGATAATAACCAAATTTAAGCCCAAAAAGCTACGTGACTTCATGTCCACCGCCTTTGGTTGCTCCCAACTTTGTATTGCTTCAATCTTCGCCAGGTCAACAAACACTCCATGTTTTGACACCATGTGCCCAAGGAATGCTACTTCCTCAAGCCAGAACTCACATTTCTTCAGCTTGACATATAGCTTATTATCACGAAGCCTTTGCGCAGACTACTTTTCAAATGGCGCTTTCATGATCTTCCCGCTTTTGGAATAGATGAGGATGTCATCAATAAAGACAACAACGAATCGATCCAAATATTCCTTGAATACTCACCATCATATCCATGAAAGTCATAGGAGTATTAGTCAATCCAAAGGACATGACTAGGAATTCATAATGCCCGTCATCGAAGTTCTCAAGGCGGTCTTCTAATATCCTCGCTTTTAACCTTCACCGATGATATCCGTAATCGAAGATCGATTTTTGAAAAGAATTGTGCTCCTTGCAATCGGTCAAACATGTCATCAATGCGAGGTAGCGGATACCTATTCTTGATAGTGACATGGTTCAATTCCCCGATAGTCAATACAAAGTTGCATACTCCCGCTTTTCTTCTTTACAAATAAAACAGAGGACCCCAAGGAGATGTACTAGATTTAATGAAACCGATGTCCAACAACTCCCGTAGTTGGACCTTTAACTCCTCAAGTTCAATAGGAGCCATTCAATATGGGGTTTTAGAAATGGGCTTTGTACCGTGTTCAAGGTCAATAAAGAATTCAACTTCACGCTCGGGGTAGACCGAAGTTCTTCAGAAATACATCAGAAAGTCAATAACAACAGAATATTATTCAAATCGACGACGTGTCTTTATTCAAATCAGTAACATGGGCTAAGAAAGCTTGACATCCGCTTTTTCAATAAACGAATAGCTTTATGACTTGATATGACAATGATTGATTTTAATGGTTTAGTTGCTTGAATTCGTGCATAACAAAAGTTGATTAGGAATATGAAAACTAATAACCTTACGAAAACAATCAATTTTGGCATGATGAGTAGTTAACCAATCAATCCCTAAAATCACATCAAAAGCAAGTATCTTTAAAGAGATAAGGTCAACAGTAATGTGATGGTGCCAACTTGGATCAAACAAGATTTATAAATGTGGATGTGATGAAAGTTTCTCCTAACGAGTTTCCACAGATAGGTCAAAGTCTAATTTCTCCTGAGTCAAGTTTAAACGCGTTGAGCACAAGCGGAGATATAAATGAATGGGTAGCACCAGATTCAATAAGGTATAAACTTCAGATAAATTTATGATTAGTTTACCCGTGATCACCTCGTTTGGGTTCCTCGCATGTTGACGATCCACGACAAACGCTCTTCCAAGAACCGTTGACTTTGACTTTTCCGGGATGACCTTTTGAGTCACCATCCCCATCGGGTTTGGTTTTGCTACCGTATAATCTCGAGCGATATGTCCTTCCTTTCCATAATTATAGCATACCTTGAATCGCTAGGGATAAGTTTGGGTGATGTGTCCTCTTTTCCACATTTATATCATACGACCGGTGGTCGTTTCTCCTCCCTTAAAACCGATTCTTCATTGGTCTTTGACGCCTTCATGTGTCATTGTTGAATCTCCTCTTTTAAAATCTCCCCACTCGCTTCTTCTATTTTTTATGGCCACGATTACCACCACGAGTGGTTACCGCTTTTTCTAATGTTTTCCTCCTCACCGGTTTTCATTGCTTCCGATAATCGCCGCCACCCAGTATGACCTCGTCATGGTCCCTTGGTTGAACGTACTCGTTATCTCGCTCTAATAATTGAGCCCCATTGACAACATCCTCAATATAAAGAAAATTTATGAGAGATACGATATTGCCAATCTCGTGTTTTAAACCTCTCGAAACATCCTCGCTATTCGCTCCTCATTCTCTACTAAATGAGGTGCAAACTCGATAACTTTGCGAACTTCGCCCGTATTGGGACACCGCCATGTTGTTTTGTTCTAGTCTAATAAACTCTACCTCCTTCATATGGCGAATACTTTCGTGAAAGTATTTTTTGTGAAAATTTTTCAAACGCTTCCCAAGACATGCGAGTGTGACAGTCAGGTACGTTTCACGACTCCCACCAAGAATCGCCTTCGCCACGGAACATAAGGTGGCGAATGGAACATTCTGTTCTCCGTGCATCCCAAGACATCGAATATCTTGGTAATTTGCTTGACCCACATTTCCGCCATGATCGGATCCGGCTTTCCTTTAAATTCGCGGTCCCAACTCTTTGAAACGCTTGGCGTGTGAAAGCCAAGCTACATTATTTCCACCCGTCTCGTACGAGTCTCCCTCGTCCGCGGTTTTGCATGAACGCAAAAAGCTCGTAAACATCCCGTCGCTTATCGCTCGCTTTCGCTGGTGTTGTTTACGGAGGAATATTGCCTTCCTGTTGCACGCCCCGGGTGGTGATTAAAGGTGTTTCCACGGTCTCATTAACTCCACCGTTAATATTCTCAGCTGCCATTCTTAAATACTGTCATAAAACAAGGGTTAATTAAACAAATTAACATATCACATATTAACCATATACTTCAACTGACCAACAAATAAGCTTAGGTATGACACACTAGCGAAGGATTAATCGTCTCTCCCCTCCTAGTACTATTCCCCGATCTCCGCCAGAGACCATATCCTAAGCTCGATATCAAATTTGTGACGCCCCAAAATAGGTATACAACACCCACTCGAAATCGTCAAAATACATGGTATGTAAAAACAACTACAACTTTATTAATACAACATAAAAATCATGAGTTTAAATACAAATATTGTCATCTAGACAATATCCACACTCAAATAAGTCCTCAGTACAATTATTGATACATTATTTTACAAAAATGGTGAGGACTACTAAAACGACTTCTAGAACCATCATTCCACACCCCGACTAGTACTCGCTACATTCTCGCCTCCTGAGAAGAAAAATGGAACAACAATGAAAAGGGTGAGCTCAACTAGCCCAGTAAAGAACATTATGACTAAGATAATATTAAACAAATTATCGTTAGTCTTCAACAGGGAAAAATCTAATAGAATACAATAGACAACAAGTTTTAAATCAATATTCGCAGCGAAAATAATAATTCATTAGAAGAGTTAAGTAGAGAATGAAAACTACTATCTTCTATATATGAATTTAAAAGTTCATCGTCTATTTTTTATCCCTATAACATCAATCAATATATATCTGGAATCAAATATTCATCTTTGCACTGAAGCCAAAGATATTCATCGATTAATCATGTTCATCTAAACACTGCTCATCTTTGCACTATGGGCCAAAGATATTCATCGAAATCATTCATCTTTTGCACTACAAAAGCCAAAGATATTCAATTATATCATCATTTAGGACTGAGGATGATGAAAAATATTTTAAAGAAAACGAATCCAGTGAAACAAAAGAATAAATATTAAGGATTCGTACTTTAAACAATCCAAGTTCAAAAATACTTAATAAATAACCAGTAGTGGAGTAAGATTCAAGAATGATCAAAACATGGATACAATCAAAACTAGTATCCATAATAGATATCTTGGACGAAAAACGAAAATTTAATTTTTCTGTGAACAATGTCGTATTCGTGAATAGTGCCGTATACGTGAATAGTAACTCGGACACCAAAAGATATAAATTTCACAAAAAAAACATCATCATACTTCGTGAATAGTACTCGTGAATAGTAACTCGTGAATAGTAACTCATGAATAGTAACCCCGACATGAAAAATTTCCTAATTTGATAAAAAGTTCCAACCAATATTTTAGCATAATGATATTGAAGAAATAATATCATTTGAGAAGAAAATAACATCCCTTACCTAAAAAGGATAAGTACTTGATTTGGTATAATTGGATTTAGTCTTTGAAAGGACTTGCACAAAGATATAGCAATACTCAAAATACTAAAATAATCATAAGAATACGCTCAATATATCGAGAGAAAAGAGAGAGAAATCTATAGTTTACGTGTGATTTTCAATTCTAACCTAAGCACCTATTTATAGGAAAATGCTTAGAACACCAAAGCGTAAAATTTAATATAATATTAATATATTATAAAAAGTTTCCTACACCCACTAAGACTCCTGAATTGAAAGATGTTTACAACACATGGGGCCAACCAAAACAATAAAAACGTTTTTCTTAATAAAAATAATTAAAACTTCCAAAATCAATTATTTGAACTTGAACTTCAATAATTCATAATAAATAGCCCTTTATCAAAAAATTCAATCTCTCGTTTTTATAGGAAATTCAATTCTCTACAACTTTGCGAAGGAAGTTTTCCAAATTCCAAATGTAAATTGACCCAAAATCCATAAACTGACGATTTTACAAAGTTATAATCAAATTTCGATCCAAGAAATGGGTCCACCAACATGTTTAACATGTTTTAAACAACTTTTGCAACGAAAATACTCTTCCTCCTTATATACTCATATATCCCACATTCATTGTAAAAATATCATCATTATATAATATAATAAAATATTATTTTATCAGAAAAGATAAAATATCAATTTTTAACAATTGTCACTTTAAAAAATTTCTCCATCTATAACCACATAAAATCAATATTTTCCTCATCATATAAATCAATAATTAATTATTCACAAATAATATTACAGAATCACAGTATTGGCAACCAGGCCGTTCCCAGGAAAGAGGGGGCTTTCCAATAAGGATTTCTCCTTACTGGCGCGCAATTAGGTGACCAAACCTCTCCTTAGACAGAACTTTCTAGACATTGCCAATAATGTTTTCTAATAATATTATTCAGATAATATGAATTATTGCTTCGATAATGGAAAATACTGTATAGTGACAATTATTGAAACAACAGTAATATAAAATATCAACGCAGCAATTATTGAATCAATAAAATAAAATACTGAACAGTAACTACTATAACAATTATTGAGTAGTGCCTTCTTACGTAAGAATCAATAATTTGTGCAATACCGTGTGCTACTGTGCAACAACGCGTATTACTGTGTTTTAACCAATGGGTATTCCAATAGTATTAACGGTAACAACTGCGCCATTATTTATAAATAACTTATACTTGTCGTTTTCTTCATCTAATCGCTTTCCGTTATGGGGCCCACAAAAGACTGCGCCATCATACGAATATTCTCTGACAGCAAGAATATTCAACGACCAAACGAATATTTCCCGACAACAATGAATATTTTATAACCACTTGCTTATTTAAAATATTTGCGTATTTTACCCATAACTAACCACATTAATCAAATCAACCCTTACTATTTCAAAATAATAAATTGAGGAAAATAAATTTCATTTATTAATAATTTGGCGTCTTACAGGTATGTTATTGATAAGTATGTTAGGAATGAAAAGAGAGAAAATAGTTTTCAGGAACTAAAAAGAGAAAGGTTAAGTGAGGCACCTGTATTGTCTTTATCAGATGATACGAGGAATTTTGTAGTGTATCTCGATGTTTTACATAGATGACGAGATTGCGTGCTCATGAAGCATGGCAAAGTCATTGTGTATGCATCACGCCAGTTAAAGGATTATGAGAAGGTCTATCCTACTTATGATCTATAATTGGCAGCTGAAGTTTTGAATTAAAAATCTGAAGATAGTATTTATACGGGGAGAAGTGTGAGATATACACAGAGTTTAAGATTCTGAAATATATCTCCACACAGAAGGAGTTGAGTATGCGGTAGAGAGAGAGCTGTGATATCTTATATCAGACGGGGAAGGTAAACGTAGAAGTCGACGCGTTAAGTAGGAGGGAAAAGCTATCAATATTATCAACTCAGAATGGGTTAATAACGGAGATGGAAAGATCAGAGTTAGTGGTTAAATTACGAAATGAAGAGGTAGAAATGTTATTCACAATGTAGACTCAATCCACGAAATGAAATGAGTTAAGTAAGTACTACTAGGTAACGAAGAATGCAAGCGAATGAAGAAGAGGACGCATGATAAATAGAAGACTAAGTATAGTCTTGTTTTGAAGGAGGAATTTGAGTTTCATATAATTTCAAGTTAAACGAAGGACTAATAAAAGGGAAATAGTGTAATATGTTAGTAAGTGTTTAACTTCTAACTCAAATTATTGATAGGAAGTAATAAGTGTGACGCCCCCAAAATAGTTATACAACACCCATTCTGAGTCGCCAAATACATGGTACAGAAAGCAAACTACAACTTCAATAATACAATTGTCGTGCAAAATACGAAACACATATTGTGAGTTTAAATACAAATATTATCTTCTAGACAATATCCACACTCAAATAAGTCCTCATTACAATTATTCAAACACTATTTTACAGAAATAGTGAGGACTGCTAAAACATCTTTCTAGAACCATCACTCCGTACCCCGACTAGTTCATGATATGTTCTCACCTCCTGAGAAAAATGGAACAAAAAAGAAAAGGGTTAGCTCAACTAGCCCAGTAAAGAATATTATGACTAAGATAATATACAACAAATTATCGTTAGTCTTCAACAGGGAAAAATCTGATAAAATATAATAGACAACAAGTTTTAGATCAACAACTGCAGTGGAAACAACAATCCATTAGAAAAGTCAAGTAGAGAAAGAATTCTACTATCTTCTAAGATTTAAAAGTCCATCATCAATATTTTATCCCTGTAACAACAATCAATATACATCTTTAATCAATATTTATCTTTGCACTACAGGCCAAAGATATTCATTTGTATCACTAGTTGGTCATGTTCATCTTCGCACTACGGGCCAAAGATATTCATCAGTTAATCATTCATCTTTGTACTACAGGCCAAAGATATTCAGTAATATCATCATTTAGGACTGAGGATGATGAAAAATATTTTAAAGAAAACGAATCCAAAGAGACGGAAGGACAAATAGTAAGGATTAAGATATAACGGTTTATTCAAGATCAATAATACTCCATAATAACCAATTTTGAAGCAAAATTCAAGAATAAAGATCAAAACATGGATACAATCAAAGATAGTAACCATAATAGACATCTTGGACAAAAAGAAGAAGATTTCATTTTCTAATTGAATAGTGTCGTATTACGTGAATAGTGTCGTATACGTGAATAGTAACCCCGACACAAAAAGTTTCAAATTTGATAAAAAGTTCATACCAACATTTCGGTATAATGATATTGAAGAAAATATCATTTTAAGAAGAATATAACACCCTTACCTCAAAATATCAAGATTACTTACGATGGAATATCTAGATAAAAATTTGAAGGAAACTTGCAGACCGATGAATAGAAACTTACAAAAGTATCTAAATACTCACAAAATACACTCAATAATCTAGAGAGAGAAAGAAAGAAAGCTTATGTTTCTGGTGTGATTTTCAATTCTAACTTAGCCCTCTATTTATAGGAAAATGTTAGCAGACTTGACTTGCAACCTGATGGCTTTACCTGCTACTATTCCCACCCACCACATTTGAAATAAAATTCAGCACATTTCTTCACCAACCACAAATGGGGCCCACTCAATTCTAGAATTTTCTACCAAAATGCTAAATTCGGATACTTCAACAATTTCTCGAACCAAATACCTCTTAAAATTCATAACAAATCATACGTTCATTTTTAATTAAGAAATATTTGTGGACATATACTCAACTTATATATGTATAACATATCCAAAAATTACAACGATCCAACAGTCGGATTAAAAATTATAACTCACGCAATATATCTCAAAAACACTGGTTTAATTTTTTAATACCTTTATTCCGGCTACAAAATCTTGATAAAACACCTCAACATTAACTCTTTCATTTTTAACCACAATAAATATATCCAACATTTATATCCACAAAAATAAATATTTCCTTATCATATGAATCAATAATTAATTATTCACAAATAATATTACGTAATCACATTTATGACAACCAGTGCCGCTCCTGAGAAGAGGGGCTTTCAATAAGAATTTCTCCTTCTTTGGCGCAATTAGGTGACCAAACCTCTCCTTGATAGAACTTTCTACATTGCCAATAATGCTATCTAATAATATTATTCAAATAATATGAATTATTGATCCGATAATGGGAAATCTCGTGCGGTGACAATTATTGAAACAACAATAATATAAAATATCAACGCAAAGAAATTATTGAATCAATAAAATAAAATATTGAGCGAAGAATTCACCGTAACAATTATTGAGTAGTGCCTTCTTACGTAAGGATCAATAATTCATCAATACATGCATCCACGCCAGACATTCTTTGTATTTTAACCACCGTATTCCAACAATGTTAATTGGTAACAACTACGCCGTTATTTATAAAAATTCAAACTTGTCGTTTTCTTCTTCCGACAATTATTATGTTATGGGGCCCATGAAATGATCTATGTCAGTATTTAATACTCCTCGACAACAAGAATATTCCACGACCAAATGAATATTCCCACAACAATGATTATTTTTTATAACCACTTGCATATTTTGCAAAATTTGCACATTTCACCCATAACTGAGAATTATATCAAATTAATACCTTATTATTCACAATAATAATTAGAGGAAATTCGATTTTATTTATAATAAGTTGGGGTCTTACAATAAGTCATGTGAAATAAGATAATACCTTTGTTGAAGGTGAAATGAAATAACCACAATGTCGAAGAAGCATTGTGGGAACTTGTGATTAAAATGAAGAAAACTTTTCCTCATTGGGGTAGGTAATAGTAGCGAGATTCTGGGGACAGAATCCTTATAAGGAGGGAAGAATGTGACGCCCCAGAAAATCGGATTTTTGAGAATTAAATTTTTATTTGATTAAATGAATTTAATTGATTATTTATGGAGTAAGCTAATTGGAGGTCGTTCTATGACCTAGATATATCAAAACGTCATAGTATTTTGGCTACGTGGTAGAATTAAAGTGTTTGAATTTTCAAGACGAAAATAAAAGTTTTCCGAGAAATTTTTCGAAAAATACTATTCACACATTTCTGCTCGGGAATTATTTTTGAACTTCCGAAAAATACGTAACGATAGAATATCAAGGTGAGATGGAATATCCAATAATATTTTAGTTATGAAAAACGTAATATTTCACATGTGGACTTAATTTGAGAACGTTAGGAAAATCAAGCGTTAAGAAGTTAGTGTAAAGATTGTATTATACGTAGGTATTGTACGAGGTAGTATACGAGTATGTATGGATGATGGTATATCGTATATGATGAATAAGTATCTGAGTTAATAATACGAGAATTATACGTAGAGTATATGTTATAAGGCTTTAAGCCATTTGTGAATAGACTTGTGGATTATGTGGGATGTACAAGTCCAATATGATTTAATATTAAAGTCCAAGGGAAAGTGTGACAAGGCCCAAATGTAAGAATGGTTAAGTCCAATATAAGTTAATGAACAAGCCCAAGTGTTTGTTTAATTACAAGCCCAATGTATAAGTTAAGTTAGATTAACTAATTAAGCTAAAGCCCAAAGTAAGAACCAAGGGGTTATGGGTTTGTTTAAACCCATGGTTTAAACCATGGGTGATCCAAAGTGATAAACAAGTAACTTAATGCTTAAGTGTTGTGATGGGCAAGAAAAGGATAGAAGTTGTGATAAACAAGTTAACTTAATGGCTAAGATAAGTGGTGAGCAAGTGACTTGGTGGCTAAGTAGATGTGGTGGCCAAGTTAACTTAATTAGGAAGTAATGAATAGTAAGGATGGGGATTAAGGAGGTGGAGGTGGCTTATTGACCATTATGCCCTCACTTAGGATTTCCTATAAATAGGAAGCTTGCTAGCTCATTTGTTCCTTGTTCAAAACACCAACAACTTATTGGTTAGAGGGAATAAGTGAGAATAATCCAGAAAGTTAGACCTTTCATTATTTAAATAAGCAAGAAGCAAGAAGAAGATTAAGGCTTAGCAAGTGATCATCAAAGGGTAAGCCATCTTGAACCATGATTCTCTTTCTCTTCCATTGTTAGAGAAGTATGTGGTGGTAGAACATGTATGCTAAAAGGGGTTAGAATAATGAATCAAAAGGCTTAAGTATTAATAAGCGATAATTAAGTCATGTTGTAAGATAAGCAATTAATGAAGTTATGAACTTAAGAAGAACTTGTAAAAGCTTGTAACATGTTTACATTAATGGAATTGGTATGATAAGATGAAGCAAGAATAATGGTTAGAAGTCATAAACTATCCTAAGTCATGAGAAATGGTGGTTAAAAGATTAAGATCTTGGTAAGTCATGGAATCATAATAAGTAATTTATATTTTCATAAGTTACAAACTCACAAAGAACAAGTAATAACTTATCATGTTTATAAGTTAATGTAGTATGTATGTCAAGGTGTTAGTATAATGGATTGAATTCATTTAGAAACGAAGAACAAATTTTAAGTAACAAAGTTTTGCCGTAATTCACACGATTAGACGATAATCGTCGAATTCCTGAAATTCTCGGAATGGAAGTCAAATTTTGATATTGATCTTGGAAACGTTGGTTTTCAATGGAGACAAGTCTTATTTGGCATTATAGAGTTACGGACTCGAAAATGACCGGATACCGACTTAGAACGAAGAAACGAGCGTTGAACGTTCACGAACGTTTATCGTTTTCGTTAAAAATCGTTAATAGGTGAATTTTTAGCAAACAAAGTCGAATAAATAAAATTCTTGCATGAACACGTAGAGTATGTGATTTGTGAACCGTAGGCTCTTGAACAAGCCAATTTGGACTTATAACGTAGAAGTTACGAGCCCGGGAATCTCACAAAATGAAAAATCTGTCAAAATTGTCTGACGCACAGAGTCCGCGTCGCGGCGCGACTCAAGGCAGAAAAGTCTGGCCGCAGCCATGAGACCGCACTTTTAGCCCTCGTTAATCAAGCGCCAGTAGCGCGACCGATTACACTAGGTATGGCACCAATAGCCACGCGTAATGAATTCTAGAAACCAAAAGCCATGTGCACATAACGTTAGCCTAAGAGAGAGAAGTCACGCCAAAGACTATAACATGCACAGTAATAAAAGCTTACAAGTAAGGAAATAAAGATAATTGATTAGTAATGAACCAATACATAATTAAACTTAATTTATCATCATTAAGATAATTGTAAACCTTAAGTAATACACTAAAGGTTGAAGATAAGTCGAATATAAACATGAATGTTATGCAATAAATGTACTTAACCTATGACGATCGAGTTTTGAATAATAACGTAAGAACATTAATAAGCCATGAGGAAGGATGTTTAACTCGAACCGAGTTGTATTAATGAAATAATTTCAATTAAGTTATAGAAAGGAAATAAGAGGTAAAACGATGTAAAAGAACGGAGCGGAAAGTCGTAACAATAAATAACAAATCTAATATATGATTAGATTGAGAAGAAGGGTAATATTCTTTAGGAACTATGTATGTTCATTCATGACCTAATGTGGTATGTTATGTGGTTATGTGTTGTAGAGACCGTAAAGATTCAAAGGAAACGTAATTTCACTGTAGCAGATGTTGAAGGCAAGTTTTTCTTAAACGCTTTTCTAACCTTCGTGTTAGTCAAGTTTTCAAATGATTCAGGTTATGAGATGCATGAATGGTTTTACGAAAGAGTTGATTGATTTCTTTACAAGTTTTCAATATAGAATTGCTAACGCTATCCTACGCCAATTGTTGGGTACAGATTCAAGGTAAGCCTGAATATGAATAAACAAATGTATTTTCATCGAGTATTTGATGGGCACGTGAGGTTGCCACAACTTAAACGCACACACGTTTAATGGATGTAGTGTTGATCAACATAGAGTACTATAGGCTGATCACCTAGAAGTGCTCGTAAGCTATGCCGGACTTACGGACTTCGTGTCGGGTTGTCCTTTTCAAAGAAATTATGAAATACTCTTGGTCTTGGACCAGAATTGATGTTTTACTGAATATTATTGTTGTAAAACGTTTTGAAGGAAAAGAAATGAAATTATGTAATTAAACAAACCTAGAGGGGGGTGAATAGGTATAAATACCCAAAGTGATCTACAGTGGTCGAATTTTAAAGTTCACTATAGCAGACTAGAATCGGACGGTCTAACCTTGTCCGTATTAGTTATGTTCTTCTGTTATAAATGGACAGCTAATACATGTCGGTATTAGTATAATTTTTTTGGCCACGACTTTAAATCAAATAGTGCAGAATATTAAAGCATAAAACAAAAACAGTAAATCACACCAAGATTTTTTACGTGGTTCAGCCCCTATCCTCTACTCTAGTAGCCTAATCCACGTCCAATACCAAAAGGTATTGGAGACTCTTTTTATTAAACTTAATACTCAATTAAATACAATAAAAAGAACTCCCTGTTCAAATAAAGCTTTCCACTGCGATGGACACCTCTACCCCCTTTGCACCACTGCAACCTTTCTCACCACTGAGACTTTTGGACCTTTGCAACCTTGAAAGCTTTCTATGAACAGACCCTATCCACAATTGGATCAATCAAGCCTAACCGTGCTTGAATTCAGATTTTGTTACAAGAAATATATGATTACAAAGAACTCTTATTTCCAGCCAACAAAGAATTAATTAAATAACAAGACTTGCTGGAAATAAACTTTGATAGCTCTCTATTGAAATATGTTTGTATAAGACAGATGCTTGCTTTGATTTTACTGAACTGATGAATCCAAGTCTCTGTCCCTGATATATCTAATAAGAAGAATATATATATAGAGAAGGAACTAACGAATATAAAATTTATTAGCAAAGAATACGTAGCTGATAAATCTATTTAGCCCATACAGTTTGAATTATTTGAATTGGTTTGATATTTGTTAGCAAAGAATACGTAGCTGATAAATCTCTTTAGCCCATGCAGATAACTAAAATAAAAGAGACATAGTCTAACAGTATTGCTTAGTCAACTCATTGAAAAAGACTCCTTCCAATTTGAATAGCATAATATAAAGAGAGAAATAGTCCAAGTGAAATACTCAACAGCTTGCTTACCTAAATAAACTCAGGTTGCATACCTTTATTTTAATTGGCCAACCAAGAAATATAACATATTAAACCAATATTAATAAACCAATTTTGGCCAAACAATATAACATATTAAACCATCCCAAGCAATTTAAAAATATATCAGATAAATAATACAAACCCAATAATATTGTCAACATAAAATTCATAAAAGATATAAACCAACATTTCCAAATATATTGTCATTATTAAAATCACAAAAGATATAAACCAACATTCTCCCTTTTTTTGATTATGACAATATATTATCTTGTTTCTTTATATGCTCCCCCTAAATTTTTTGATTATGACAATATATTATCTTGTTACTTTATATGCTCCCCCTATCTATAAGGCTCCCCCTAAATTTATGCATATTAAGAAGCAAAAAAATGACCAATTCAAATACCAAATATCTCTCCCCCTTTGTCATTATCAAAAAGAAATCATTAAGCACAAGGTGATATCTCTCCCTCTTTGTTATCAACAAAAAATAATTTATATCAATTTAGCTAAATAGTTATCTCGCCCCATTTGCCAATATTAAAAGAATAATTTCAAAGATAGAGAATATCATTGGAGCAAGTTTATAACAAATTCACATATAGCAAGTAAACAATACGATCATACCTTTGTGATTTGTAACCTATAGTAAGTTTTCTAGATGTGCTCTGTAGTTTTCGATTTTAGATTTTCATAATCAAATCTCTTCAAAAACACTTCTTTTTATCACCCCAATGTGGAGGTCACCTATAATCAAATTTGGGGGATGATTTCTTATAGTTCGAGATGATCTAGGAAGCCTGGCACTGGTCATCTATTCGTTAGATTCAAACTATGATATATCAAATTCTGTATCTGATTTTTCTTCTAAATCGGATGGGTCTGGCTGTCTATTTTTTGGTATCTGCATGTCTGAGTTTTCTACTAAAATGGACGGGTCAGGCTGCCTGATTTCAGCTGTTTTTCCTTCTAATTCGGACGACTTAGACTGTCCGGATTTAGTAGTTTGGCTTCTATGACTCAAATTATTATTTCCTGTAGAATCCTTATTCTCTTCCTTTGACAAGTCATGGTTAAATTCATTAAAAAAATACAAGTACAGATTCCTCATCATGATTGTCATGTGTATTAAATATGGAACATGTAGCACAATAAAAACTTTAGAATAAATAATATTATGAACCCTTGTGTTAGAAAATCCATATATCTAATTAAAACATTATTAAAAAATAATATGAGGTACTTACAGATTCCGCCAAATAATTTATAGGTAACTACTATTCGTCTCCTTTTTGACCTTGAGACATCTACAAAATGAACAAATAGTCTCTACCTTTTAGGTACCCAAATTTTCTTGGGTCCTTTTAGGTTAGTAGCATATAAATCACATTTCTTTACCCAAATTTGTTTTATTCTAATTTTATTACAATTAGAATCAAAATGACCTTTAAAACCATATTTTTTACAAGTAACAAATGGTGAACAATAAAGTGGTTTAAACCTTAGTTTACTATTAATCATTCTAATATTATCATTAGTTTTATTTTTCACATTTTTAATAGGATTATACCCAATTCTTTTTTTATCAAGACTAGACCTTTGTGCCCTAACATTATAGTTAAATTCTCTTCCCCTTGAACAAATTTTGCAAGATCCTTTTTCAATAAAATTATTTCTTCTGCATTACTATTTTGCATGTTTAATATTTTCCCATCATTAAAAGCATCAATACAAGTATCTCTCATTTTCAAACTTTCTTTTAAAACATTATTTTCCTTTTTAAGATAATTGAATTCTTCATTTACTTTGTTTGCACGATTATATGGAATTTTATTATAGTTATCAAGAAAATCAATTTTAGCATTTAACTTAGATACTTCACTTGATGTGCAATCTTTAACTATTTCTTGTTTTTCTTCAATTAATGTTTCTACCTCTTTCATTAAATCATTTATCCAAATTTTTAAATGAGCATTTTTCTCTTTAATACAGATATTTTCATTCTTTAAAACTAGATAATCAGAAATAGTAATATCACCAAGTTCAGAGTTTACCTCGGATGATTCTTGATTGCATAATCCAGTGAAACACAGTTGAACAGTTTCATCTTCTTGTTTCGTTTCGGACTTGATCACTGGAGTTGAGCTACCTTTTTGATTTTTCCTTTGTTACTTCCTTTGAAGTAGTCTCTCGAGTTTTCTTGAGAGCATTTCAATTTCTTCATCAAAATCTTCGTGATCACTTTAATTGTTGCTCTCGACTTGAAGTGCCAATGTTTTCTTTATTGGTGCTTCATCCTCTTCATCATACCTCTTTAGTTTATTTTCGAATTCTTCAAGCTCTCCAAACAAAGTTAGATTTTCCATCGAACTGATTGTAGTTGAGTCTTGAAGAGTTATAACTTTTGGTGCGAACCGTTTGGGCATGACCCTAAGTATCTTTCTATTTATCTCCCTTTGATCAATTTTTCGGCCGAGCATGCTTAGAGAGTTCATAAGAGTGAGGAATCTACCTTGAGCTTCTTTGATAGATTCATTCTTCTCTAACCTGAAAAGCTCATAATCTTGCATTAGCATACTTAATTTGACTTCTTTTACCTTAGTAGTTCCCTCATGGCTCAGGATGATTGTATCCCATATTTCTTTAGCAGTGGTGCATGCAAAAACTTTGTCAATTTCAGTTTGAATCATCCCACTTAGCAGCGTGTTCATGGATTTGGAGTCGTAGGATAACATGTATGATTCATTTGAATCCATTTCAATGAGAGTCTTAGGTTTTCCATCATCATGTCTTGGAATGACAGGGCCATTTTCAACAACCCACTATTCCCATGGGTCTCTTTTGAGATAGATCATCATTCTAAACTTCCAAAAGTTGAAGTTTTCACTTCCGAGCAACAAAGGTGGCCGGCTTGTGGATTGACCTTCTTGAAAATTGAGGTGTGCCATAGGATTTTTCCCTGCGACCTGCAAAGATCAATATTAGTAGAGCCTTGCTCTGATACCAAATGAAATTATGTAACTAAGCACACCTAGAGAGGGGTGAATAGGTATAAATACCCAAAGTGATCTACAGTGGTCGAATTTTAAAGTTCACTATAGCAGACTATAATCGGACGGTCTAACCCTGTCCGTATTAGTTATGTTCTTCGTCTGTTATAAACGGACAACTAATACCTGTCTATATTAGTATAATTTTTTTGGCCACGACTTTAAATCAAATAGTGCATAATATTAAAGCATAAAACAAAAACAAAAACAGTAAATCACTCCAAGATTTTTTATGTGGTTCAGCCCCTATCCTCTAGTCTAGTAGCCTAATCCACGTCCAATATCAAAAGGTATTGGAGACACTTTTTATTAAACTTAATACTCAATTAAATACAATAAAAAGAACTCCCTGTTCAAATAAAGCTTTCCACTACGATGGACACATCTGCCCCCTTTCTCACCACTGAGACTTTTGCACCTCTGCCACCTTGAAAACTTTCTATGAACATACCCTATCCACAATTGGATCAATCAAGCCTAACCGTGCTTGAATTCAGATTTCGTTACAAGAAATATATGATTACAAAGAAATTTTATTTCCAGCCAACAAAGAATTAATTAAATAATAAGACTTGCTGGAAATAAACTTTGATAGCTCTCTATTGAAATAAGTTTGTATAAGACAGATGCTTGCTTTGATTTTAAAAAAACTGATGAATCCAAGTCTCTGTCCCTGATATAGCCAATAAGAAGAATATATATATAGAGAAGGAACTAACGGCTATAAAATTTATTAGTAAAGAATACATAGCTGATAAATCTCTTTAGCCCATGCAGTTTGAATTATTTGAATTGGTTTGATATTTGTTAGCAAAGAATACGTAGCTGATAAATCTATTTAGCCCATGCAGATAACTAAAATAAAAGAGACATAGTCTAACAGTATTGCTTAGTCAACTCATTTAAAAAGACTCCTTTCCAATTTGAATAACATAATATAAGGAGAGAAATAGTCCAAGTGAAATACTCAACAAATTGCTTAATCAGATTGGTTACCTAAATAAACTCAGATTGCATACCTTTATTTTAATTGGCCAACCGAGAAATATAACATATTAAACCAATATTAATAAACCAATTTTGGCCAAACAATATAACATATTAAACCATCCCAAGCAATTTAAAAATATATCAGATAAATAATACAAACCCAATAATATTGTCAACATAAAATTCATAAAAGATATAAGCCAACATTCCAAAATATATTGTCATTATTAAAATCACAAAAGATATAAACCAACAAGAAATGCTATTTTGAATTATGGATATTACTTCGTAACTATTATCCAGTTATTGAAGATATACGATTCCTATGTTTTAAGCATGCTTTTTAAATGAAATTGTTGTACTTGATGAGCTTGTTATGCTCACTCTTGCTTGAACCATATGAATGCAGCTTAGACCGAATGGACCGAAGGATTCGTCAAGGAAAAAGGGAAGGTTAAAGCAAACTTGTAGATTGCCTATGTAATAGTATAGGTTTGTAATGATAATATTTGATATTATGACAAGAACAAATGTAACGGTTATAAAGAACCTGGGGAATGGTAGTATTATTTTGGAATATATATAAGACATATTCGTTCTTTTGAGGTATTTCAATTGAATGTTTGTGTGAACTGTAGCACCGTGGAGCACCATATGTCGGGTTGGAAAAGACCCAGATTTAGGGGCGTCACAATTCACCCAAAAAATATATTTCTTTTATGTCCAAATTATTTTTTGTACATGAATATTATTCTTGAATTTTACTCTACAAAGCAGTATCATGTTGAGAATTTGGGCGTTATTGATTTCTGGATAAATTAAATTATAAATCTTTAAAATTTATCCTTGAACTTGTTTTATTGAATTATTATGTAATTGTCATCATCCTCATCCTTATATTATGTTGAAATTCATCTTTGGCCGTAGTGCATAGATGGACTTGGTATGATTATGCCCAGGGATTATTCGGTATAATCATGACCGTAATATTACAAATGATGTGGTAAAAGTCCTCATTGGCCCGTAGTGCATTGATGGACAGTTTTTGGTATGATTATGGCCATGGATTCTCTTCGTCCAAGGGTGCAAAGATTAATTGTTTTATGGCACGGTCATGCCTGTTGATGAAAACACGATTATCTTTGGCCCGTAGTGCATGGATAATTCGTGGTCATGATACTAAAAAATATCCTTGGCCCGTAGTGCAAGGATGATTAGATGATGTAGATTATTTATTAAGCTGATTCTCAGCGATAAAATTGATGATAAACTTTTTAAATCATAGAAGATAGTAGATATTATACTCTACTTGACTCTTCTAATGGATTGCTTATTCCGCTGCAGTTGTTGATCTAAAACTTGTTGTCTATATAATCTATCAGCTGTTATACTGTTAAAGGCTAAGGATAATTTATTCTAAATTATCTTAGTCATAATATTTCTTACTGGGCTAGTTGAGCCACCCTTTCTTTCACTGTTCTCTTCAGGAAATAAGAATATAGTTGGACTAGTCGGGGAATGGATTAACAGTCCAGATGGTTGCTTTTGTAGTTCTCACTATTATGTGAAATAGTGTGATAATAATTGTAATAATATTGAATTTGAGTTTGTATATTGTCTAGAAGACAATATTCGTTTTGAAACTCCCAGCTTATATTTTGTCATACTTTACACGACAGTTATATAATTAAGTTGTATTTGAATTTTGTACCAGAATGGGTGATGTATACCTATTTTGAGGGTGTCACACTAAAAGTATCAATTCCCCAACTATTTCCTTGGAAGAATGTAGGAAGAGATTCCAAACATGGTTGTCATTGGAATATAGAGCCTTTTCTTAATACTGTTATAAAATATATGCCTTTGTTTATTTCAATACTTTTATTTAATGGTTACCTTTATATTGAGTATTGTACTTGTTACAGCATGGTTTTATTTTCTGTGGAGTTAAATCACAGCGGCAGGTTCATTAAAGAACTAATATACCACTATAGAGGTGGTGTTATACAATTGTATCATGATGTCGATGGTTACTGGCTGAATGTTGACAAAATAAACAACTTACCTAAGACATGTGGATACAAAAAGGATACTGCAGTGTATTTCCGAATGGGTGGTTGGGATATTCGTAATGGTTAAGAGTAATATATGGTGACCATATTATTAGGTTACTAATTGAGGAGGGTGAGAAATCAGGTATAGTTGATCTATATATATTATGACCACTACATTAATGAAGTCTTACCGCTTGAGGGGGATTTTGAGCAGTTAGTTGAGAAGGAAGTTGATGTCGTTGATGTGCAACTTGATGAACCAATGGAATATCCAACTGATGATGATTCTACAAATGAAGAAATAGATGGTGAGTGCACTGATGTTAGTGATGATGATGGGAATGAAGAGTTGATCAATGTTAGGCTGTATGAGGAAGAGATTCAGAAAGCAAAGATTAAAGAGTTAGAAATTATTTGTGAAGTTCAATTGGATGATGAAGTTGAAGTGCAGTGTGATGAAGTACATGTTGAACATATGGGGACTCAAGCTTCTAGCTCAATACATGCTAAAAGGCATCAGATAATCAGGAGACAACTGGAACAAGGGTAGTAAGAAGAGAATGGTAGGCCTGAACAAGGCAAGCAAGAAGCAAGAAAAATGTTCCTAGAGAGCATATGGAGCTTGAACCTACCTTTTCATCTGATGATGATGTTGTGACTAAATTTGGTACAAAGGTCATAAAGTCATGGGAGGAAATGTATGACGATTTTGATAATTATGTGATGCCCCTAAATCCGGGTACTTGAAACCCGTACTTGGTACTCCACGATACCATTCATTAAATTACTTGATATATTAAATAACTAATAATATTACATGAAAGTTATCTATTTCCCAGTTACGATAACCTTTAAGTAATTTATTACATGATAGATAATAAATTATCATAATACATAGCTCCATTTATTACAAATAACACCTTATAACTTATCCCTTCATCTTTCCCTTTCCATTGTCATTGTCAAAACCTTCTGGTCGATCACGCTCAGCTGAAAACATTTAATTTTAAAGCAAGAATGAGCATTTAATTGCTCAACAAGTAATATCAAATAATAAACATTAGCTGAAAGAAATAAATATTTTCTTTGAATTATACTTTTACAACGAATCAATAGTTGTGAAGTAAACTGAAACAATATTGGATAACATATCAAATCATTTATATTTTTGAAACTACGTACTGACTATAAATGTTGAGCGGTCAATAGACCATGAACTTTTATTTTCAAGTTTTAAAAGGTTTGTACATAAATTCATCTGCAAACCGTCATGACTTACAGTCAAGTTGGGTGATTAACTCGTATGACCTGTATTGATCAACACTACATACTAGAACGACGTATGCGTTCATCATAACCACCTTTGGCGCATAAAAATTTCTCAATTTCGGGATGTTCATACTCAGTCTGGAGTCTGAACCAAAGCAATTTAGTTGGACGATTCTATCATAACCAATCATGTTCAACGATACATTTCAAACTATGTCTAGCTGAGTCAAATAGCTTAGACAACTTTTAAACCATGTACACATACTAATATTTTTGATTATATATGAATCATAATGAAATACTTGTAATCAATGAACGAATAGAATTTGAGAACTTACATGGATACGAATGAATTAGGAATCACAGAGCCATTGCATAAAGTAAATGCAAGGGTTAAGATACTTGCATACACGAATAACAAAGATCATTATGGATATGAATAATCAACAATAATTATTCATGAACATGCTTAGAAATTAATAACTCAAGTTAAGTTAACAAACTTGCATAAACATATACTTGTTTACACAAAATAAAAATAGTTCGTAAGGTTTAAATACTTGCCTTGATCATTGCTTACTGCTACGCAATATAGTTTTATCTTTTATAACAAGACATATTATTAATAAGATTATTCTTTCCATTAGAATAATACATCATAACTTATAATACTGCTATTTACAGTCATCGTATAGCTTAAACACATTATCACGTATCCACATCAGTCATTGGAACATATACAAACAATTATCAGGTCAAACTATGTAAGTCTGTATTGATTTCGGTGTCCCAATTGTTTTATCGAATAATTATTGAGTTTATTTTCAATTAAACTTTATTTAAAAGCTTCAATATTATTTTAAATAATTTAATTATCATTTATAATATTTTTCAGAAGCTCAAAATAATTTTTAAATAATTATTATCATTTATTATGATTTTTAAACATTAATATCATTTTTAAATGATCTAATTATTAACTAAATCTATTATCATTAATGATTAAATAATTTAAAATATTAATGAAATCCATGTCAAAACATTAAAACTTATTTACTATAACTTAAAAGTCTTAAAACCTTAATATCACTTTTAAATGATTTTTTAACATATCAAAATTATTTTTAAATAATTATCATTAATATTAAAATATTAATGTATTTCATGTCAAAATATTAAAAGTTATTGATTATAACTTAAAACATTTTTAAACCTTTATATCTTTTTTAAATTATTTTTAAAACATTAAAATTATTTTTAAATAATTTATTTAATACAATTATTAAATAAATTTATCATCATTAATATTAAATTATTAATGAAATTTATATCAAAATATTAAAATTCATTTACTATAACTTAAAATATATTTTAACACTTTAATATCATTTTGAAATGATTATTAAAATATTAAAATTATTTTTAACTTATTTATTTAATATAATTATTAAATAAATTTAATATCATTAATATTTAAATAAATTAAAATATTAATAAAATTTATGTCAAAATATTAAAAGTTAATTTTTATAGCTTAAAATAATTTTTATAACTTATTTATGAATTATTTTCTATTATTTTCTATCTATTTAAATTAATTAATTAATTATCATTAAAATTGTCGCTAAAGGGCTTTAGTGACAAAATCTGTCACAATAGGTGTTCTTCATCAACGAAGAACAACCTTGGTCAATGCCCTGGGGGCTACTTTGACCATGAATAATTTTTATTTGGTTATATTTCTAGGCATGAGAGTGTATCATTGATGTAATACTAATTTAATACTACAAGTGTAACAATTTCTGTTTCTAACTACATCATATAAAGAAGTTATAAGTGGCCAAACTTGCTATTAGAGTTGTTCTTCATTTTCTGGAAATTCCATAAAATGTTAGTGTTGAGTAGCCATTTTGGGGCTTTAATAACTTGGATTCTGGGCATAGTTTAAGTGTTATAATGTCACACTCTTGTAGTATACATGTCAAGGTTCAAAAGTGTTACATTTATTAAGCTTAACAACATTACATAAGCAAGATCTAGCTTGGTTAAAGTACCTGCCAGAAACTATTCTTGAAATTTCTGGAAATTCCTGAAATTCATCTTTTCAGTTTGGTCAACCCATATTTGACCATTAATAACTTGGATTCTAGTTATGATTTAGGTGTTCTATTGACATGGTTTGGTAGTCCATATGTCAGAGATACACCTACATGACATAACAATAACACAAATGAGATATCTAAGCCTCACAAAAGCTTGTCAGATATTTTGGGCAAAATTTTGGGTTTTCCAGAAATTTTTTCATGATTGGTCAACCATGTTTGACCATGAATACCTTAAAATCTAGACATGATATGGACATGATTCCACTTCCAGTTTACTCTTCTCATGGCATACTATAACAAGGACACACTTAGCAAGTCTAACAATTAACAAGTTAGGATCTAGAGTCTCTGACATTTGACTACTATGCCACTTTTTTAGGGTTCTTGAAAGCTTGCTTAAAAATCCATTTTCATGCATTTAAATGTTATGGATCCATGATTTATCAACATATATCACTAAATAACATCATATAGAACATATTTAAACACCAAAATATAAAATCTACTTAAGCATACAAGATCTAGCTTAGGTTTAGGGTTTATACCTTCTTGAGCAATCTTTTGATTTCTGCTCTCTGATCCGAATCTTGTATGATTATGGGGTGGTTTTTGATTAATTTATGACTGAGTTTCTTAAAAAAAATTGTGGCTTAGGAGAAGGGAGAGTTTGTTATGTTTAGAAACTAAAGTGAAGGGTTTTCTTATCTTTAAGTTCCTAACTTTTGATTCAATGTATGTAGTTGTTCCTAGGTGTCATGTAATGGCTTATTGGAAAGATAGCAAGCACATGTGAGATCTTAAGTTGGTGACTCGCCAAGATTTGCCCATATATTTTGTTAAAATATAAGATAAAAGGTTATTTTGGTCTTTTGTGCATCCAAAAGGGTATTTTGGTCATTTTCCAAATAATTTTAAGGGTAGTGTGTTCATTTCACATGCTTCACTTAAATTTTAACCCTTAGAGTTTGTTAAATAGTATTAGGGTTTTCTAATCATCATTAAGGTTTGCAAATTAAGGTTTAGGGTTTTAAAATCTGGAATTAGGATTTCTAACTTAACAATTAGGGTTTTCCTAATTGAACATTAAGGTTTCCTAATTAAATTTACAACCAATAACACTTATTCGTAATCACATAAATACAATTGCATATCATTCTTAAATACAATTTAAATTATAATTGTATTAATATTCAAATTCCTATTTGAATTTCAAATTAGGGTTTTGAACACTATCCATCTTAGTTTTCCTTCTTAGTCAACTTATAATAATTAAATTGACTAACCAGCTTAATTCATATCGCACATGTTCAAAATATTACGGATAAAAGTAATTATAATAATTAATAAAATAAAAAAATAAAAAAAATCATTTGTACAAATATAGTCGTTTAAAATTCTCGGTCCTTACAATTGAAGTTTCTGCAAGTCCTCCCTCAACTAGTGACAGTGAGTAGGAAGGTGAAGAGCCTAGAATCTAAGTGAAGAGAGTTGTTCATGTGTATAATCCAAACACTATAATTAAAGACACTGAGTTTGAGCTATATGCATGAATTTCACTAGGGTTGACCAACTAAGTGAAGTAATACAAAATTATGCAGTTGGGAAAGGGAAAGGAATTTGGTTTCCATTTAATGAACCTACAAGGGTTCAAGCTAAGTGTATAGTAGGATGTCCATGGAAGCTTTGGGCAAGTTATGTTTCTAGAGAGAAATGGTTTCAAATCAAAGCTTACCCAACTAAGATCTACAGTTGTAATAGGGCCACAAATATAAAGATTGTTAAATATAAATTAGTTGGTAGATAAGTTTGGAGGGACAATTAGATCAAAGTCAAGGATCAAGTTGAGGGAATTGTAAGCATCAATAAAGCAAAGGTTTGGAGTGCAATGCTCTATTGGACAATGTTTGCAAGTTAAAAAATGGCATTATCTGAGATAAAAAAGACTATGACGGAGAATTATGAAGGTGTTTGGGACTATGGACAAGAGATCCTTAATACAAATCCAGGTAGCACTGTACAAATTAGGACTAATCAAGGCACTCCAAAAAGGTTTTAAAGGATGTATATTTATTTTGATGTTGTAAAGAAAAACTGGTTGGAGGGATGCATACCTATTATTGGACTTGATGGTTTTTTCCTGAAGACATATTGTAGAGGGGAGCTATTATCTGCAATAGGAAGAGATACTAACAACCAGATGTTCCCAATAGCTTCGGTTATGGTGAAAAGTGAAAATAAAGATAGTTGGAGCTGATTTTTAAATTTGTTAGTGGAAGATGTTGGATTAGAACAAGGCAGAGGATGGAAATTAATTAGTAATCAACAAAGGTGCATTTTTATTTTTATTACATCTTAAGTTTTATTTGTATTACACATTTATGTCATTATACTAACATAAATTTTTGACATATTTACATAGGGTTTGGTGCCTACTATTCAGAAATTACTACCCCAAGAAGAGCATAGATGTTGTGCAAGACACATCTATCAATTGGAGAAAAAAGTTCCCTGGGGAAACTTTAAAGATGATGTTTTGGAAGGCATCGAAGGCTAACAATCCTGCTAATTTTTGAAAGGCAATGAAGGGCATCATGAAAGAGTCAAAGGATGCACACACTTCCTTGATAGGTATACCTCCTAAACTTTAGACTAAGACTTACTCTGACACCACCAACAAATGTAATATAGTGACAAACAATATGTTAGTGTTTTAACAGTTGGATCCTGTTGAGCAAAATCCAATTGAGCACAGCACGCAAGTATACATGGTCAACAAGTAATAAAGTGATAAGTCGAGTATCGTCCCACAGAGAAAATAAATTGTATTCTATTCTAACAAGCACCAATTTTGTATTATCTCAGTTTCTTTAAACATATGATCAATGTTGTGAAATTTTTAAAAGTAATTAATTAATTAAATCTAAACTAATTACCACAAAATTTAATCAGCTATTAGAGACTTAAGACTACAACTTCACTTATTGCTTCACTTAGATCAACACACTTCCTATTAAGTCACATTAATTATTCCGGACTGTTAATCAAGAACACTTAAGTAAATATGATCATCTCTCAATGCATCATACTCAAATCAACTTAAATCCACAGATGATATAATTAAGATGAACACCCTAATTAACTAATCTATTATATCTCTATGTGAATTATAATTAAAGAGGATTTAAAGCACATGTTCTTTATCAGATTACATGCGATGTATAGGTACTCTATCCTAGAAATAAATCATGAATTCCAACAACATGCAGAAAACATAATCACGTGTTTTTATGATCAATTCTAAATTATACTCTATCTCTCGAGTTCATATATATTACTACGGTAATTACTGGCCAAACAATTAATATTTAAGCTCAAATCATAATAAACAATCCCAGAATAATTCTCAATAACTTAATACGGAATCATGTCAATCCCATTTACACAATAAAATCCATTGTAGTCATAAATAGAAAATTAGTTCAACATAATTGAATTAAACTCCAAAATCCACAAGTGATAAAGCATTCAAAATAAAAGTAAAAGATAAAGAAAGAGAGGAAAAACTGTGTAGCGATCCTTTGTCTCTTCTCTTCTCTTGCCTCGAATCCTTCTTTCTTGCTTCCTTGATTCAATTCTCCAATAGCTTGATTCAATCTAGGGTTTATTGCCTTGTTTTTATGTCTCTCTATATGCCTTTAATATCTCTGTCGTTCCCTTCCAAAATCAGCCATCCGAATCCTTTCCAGAATCAAACTCTCAAAATAAGGTAATTGACTCTTCCCGACCAATCCGCCCCGATGGTTTCACCAGACCAAGAATTACAAAAATGCCCTTATGATCCAAGTTTTCCTATTTTAACCATCCAAATCTAGTTCCTACAACACAAACACAAAAATAAGTAAAATGATACTAAAAATACTTAAAGATAACATAGAACTAAGCCCCAAAAGGTTTCTGATTCGTAGGTATAAAACCCACTCATCAAATACCCTCAAACTCAAGACTTTGTATGTCCTCAAGCAACAACAATGAATGCAAATGCAACTAACTATATGCCTATGAATCAAGTAATCAAACAACATAACATCTAATACTAGGCCTCGAAGATAACATACAAGAATCAAGAAAAACAACCAACCAATGCAAAATATCCAACTCTAACCAATCAATGCAATATAGATGTCATCATCCATGTCGTGTGTGTGTGAGCATCAACTATTTTAATCAATCACAACTCAAATCATCTACATAATTAACTTCTTAGAAAGAAATATTAGTTTTTCATAACTCCATCAACGAAGTTTATTACATAATCCTTTATTAGCTCACCGACGTGTGCAATTTCTAGTTTTATTAGGCTTATCAGAACTACCCATGTAGCGAGCTTTCGACCAATGACTCCCAGGCCAGTTGGCTTTAGGGCATTAGGTGTTGAGACACCCCTACGGATCTAATAACTCGAGTAGTAAAGGCCATAAAACTAAACCAATCGAGCTAGTATTATCATTTTTTTTATTCTGACTTATGCAATTCTCAACTCTTTTAGGCTTTTCAAAGTTACCCTTTTAGCGAACTTTCCACCAACGACTCCCAAACTAGATGGTTTTAGGGCGTTGGGTATAGAGACACCCCTATGGCTTACTTGTCCGAGTAACAAAGGTCACAGAGTTAAACTAAGCTAACTTTTATTATTATTTTTTATTATTATTATTTTTATGTAATAACAGCTCCCACAATAATCTTGAAGTCTTTAACTATGGCATACAGTAGTGGAGCTTTTTCCTTTGTAACATCGCTGACTTGCTGAGATGGTAGAAGCTTCGTGCAAAGGAAAGAATACCAAATCTTTCTGTATCTACTCAAATCCTTGTTGTTAAATAATGTGCCACCCCTTTCTCCCTTCGATGTCCAAGTCGTTTCAGGTTTGCATAGCTCATTCACAATTTTCTCATAATCTGGCCCTTGCTCCAACTAGTGCAAATATTCATAAATTGTTGGTGCCCTCGGGTTGTAATACTCTTTAATCATGGCGGCACTGAATGAAACCATCTTTTCCTGAACCATCACTGCAAAAGGTGATTTATCCTCGACATTTACATAGAAATCTTTTACAATAGCTATGCATAACAGCTCCAGATGATCAGTGAATATATCCCAACCTTGCTCAATGATTTGGTGTCCTATTTCCCCATTAAATTCATTTGGGCGAACCCCACGCACGGGAGTTAGAGCTTTACCCGGTAAGTAGTTGTCAAATTTATTTGCCGATATTGCACTTATAACTTTCTTCTATCAAAAGGCCTTGTCGGGGTTGAAGGGGCTTCTCCTTTTTTGCCTTTTAGGCGCCATGTGAGTTTATCAGTTCCCAATTGCCAAAATTGTCAACACTTGGCTTGGCCCACAAATCAGTTGGCTCAGTGTAACCCCACACTTAGTGTGAAACCAAATTTCAGTAATAATCAATGAAAATAAATCCAATTGACCCAACACAATTAAATTGACCCAAAAATTTACTTTAATTTAGTAATAACATTATTCAATTTTAAAACCACTAAACAAACTATCCAGTATAATACATTACTTAGTGTTGAGTCTGACTGCCCATGGATTGCAAACTCAGTGTGCTCAAAGGTGAGATAAGGTACCACTTTGATGAGAACCTAATTTTTGTTTCAATCTGAGCCAAAACCACTTGCAAACTTATCCAATCTAAATCTGTAGGAAATTCCCCCAATCTGGACTGATAAAACCTAGTTAAGAGATGAAATTCGTTGATGGTGTTGATGAGTTCGAATGGGATGATGATTTAAGCTTGAATCAATGTTGAATGTAATTTGAGAGCAAGGTTTCAGTGTTTAGGGCTTGTGGGTTAAGTTTATAATGGGACATAATGATGTCTGATCGAGGCTAGAAGGAGTTTTTAAAAATTGTAATTCGATCAATTCGTCGGGGCGATCTTAATTGACTATGGAAATTCGTCGGGGCGAATTTGGCCAGAGAAGTAGGCATCAGGGCACTGACTGTATTCACTGGGGGAACTTTCGAACTGAAATAAATCAGCCAAGGTGGATTCCCCAGGAGCTATGGATTCGCCGAGGCGAATTGAGTTCTGTTCTAAAAATAATTCTTGCTTTTTCTCTACAGGCTTGGTACATAGCTTCCCTTACCATACCTTGTTACCTACAAATCGCATTCTCAGTGCTTGTAATGATGAAAGACAACATGTATTAAACCGAGCACTATGGATCATGAGCATGAAAGCATTTATAAAGCTAATAAAATCCTAACTACACTAAAGAATTGAAATTTTGAATTCTAACAAAATAAAAACTAGAAAAACTATTGGGTTGCCTCCCACCAAGAGCTTGATTTAGAGTCTGTCAGCTTAACTACTTTCTATTTTAATCTGGCACAGCTGGGATATTTTGGGCACTTGTGATGTTATCCGCGCATAACCAACAACATTTCACCATATGCTCTTTCATCTTAACTGTAGGATTAGTATTTGGCTTTTACTCACCAGTGATAGTTTTAAGCCACCATTTTTTTGAGGATCTTTATGAACTGCATCCTTTAATGCAGCAACACTGTAGCACTCTTTTTTAACATTCGGGATCAGGATTTCCTTGAACACTTTTATTTTTACCTCTTGATTGAATACTCTTATCGTTAGTTCTCCATTTGGTACATCGATCAATGTTCTCCCGGTTGCAAGAAATGGTCTCCCAAGTATGATCAGAATATTCTTATCCTCATCAAAATCTACAACCAAAAAATCTTCTGGTAAAATCAGTTTTTTGACCTTCACCAGTACTTCCTCCACTATACCTAACGGATAAGTGATTGATATATCTGCAAGTTTTAAGGTGATATTTGTTGGTTTTGCTTCCTTTAAACCCAGCTTCTTATATATGGATAGTGACATGGGGTTGATGTTTGCTCCCAGATTACACAGTGCTCTTCCCACATCCTGATTTCTAATCGAACAAGGGATGTTGAAGCTACCCGAATCTTTTAACTTAGGAGGGAGCTTTTTTTGAATAACTGCACTACATTCTTCAATTAGCACCACGGTTTTGAATTCACCTATCTTACGTTTTTTGGATAATATTTCTTTCATAAATTTAACATATCTCAGCATTTGCTATAGTGCTTCGACGAACATAATGTTAATATACAACTTTTTGAAGATATCCATGAAATTTGGAATCTGATTCTTCAATTTCTGACTTTGCAACCGTGAAGGGAATGGCACAAGAAGTACAACTGAAGTAGGCTTATCCTTTTTCGAACTCACATTTTGACATAACAATGTTTTCTTTTCCTTCTCTTTACTATTGGATACTTCCTCATTAGACTCCTTTAAATCCTCCGCACTCCGAAGTGTGATGGCGTTACACTGTTCTTTCCCCTCATTTCTCGAATTGGCTTCTGTGTTACTTGGTAATGCTCCCTATGGTTTGATGTTCAATACACTAGCCATTTGTCCCATTTGGATTTCCAAGTTTTGAATTGTTGCGGCTTGACTTTTATTACCATCTCATTGCTAGCTATGTATTTCATTAACAATTCTTCCAAACCTGATTTCTTTTCTGGCTGTGGAACTGTCTGTTGCTGCTGATTCTGAATTTCGGGTGGATATGATGGTCGTGGAGCATGCTGCTGATTCTGATTATTACTCCACAAAAAGTTAAAATGATTCTGTGCCCCCAGATTGTAATATTTTGTTATGGATTCGGTGGATAGTTATAATTACCCACAAACTGGACTGCCTCTCGATTAATTTCACACTTCTCAGTCGGATGTGAACCCACACACAACTCACACACAAATGCCACGTGTTGAATGTTTTCCCCTGCAATTGCATCTATTTTCTTTGAAAGTGCTGACATTTGAGCTGCTAAATTTGTTACTACGTTCACTTCTAACACCTCTACTACCTTAGGTTGTGTCATCCTTGAAGTCGGCCTTTGATAATTATTAGCTTCCATGGTCTCTAGTAACTTAGAGTCCTCATCAAAATTCTTGGTCGTGAGTGCTCATCTCGCTGCTACATCAATGATTTTCCACGTCGTACTTCTTAACTCATTATAAAATGTCTGAACCTGTAGCCACTTGCTTAGTCCATGGTGTGGACATCTTCTCAAAAGTTCCTTAAACCTTTCCCAAGCTTCATATAATGATTCTCTATGCTTTTGTTCAAATATAGTAATATCGTTTCTCAATTTAGCAGTTTTCGCTAATGGAAAGAACTTTGCTAAAAAAAATGTGCCAAGTCATCCCAAGTATTGATAAAGCTTGGTGGTAGTGAGTGTAGCCAACTTTTTTCCTTGTCCCTTAGTGTGAATGGAAATAACCAAAATCTCACTGCATCATCCGTACCCCGCTATACTTGAACATATCATAAATCTCCAAAAAGCTTACCAAGTATTCATTTGGGTAGTCATTAGACAATCCACCAAACTGTACCGAGTTATGAATCATCTGAATTGTACCCAACTTAATTTCAAAAGAATTTGCAGCAATGGCTGGCTTCGTGATGCTTAAACGAATTTCATCATATTTTGGCATGGCTAGTCCCTCAATGACTTTTGATCTACGTTTGCCATTTTATCCGGTGTTTCTAGGGTCTCTCGAGTTTCCTTAATCCACATACATAACTGATTAAACCTTTAGTCGATGTCATCCTCGTAAGGCAAAAATTCAGGCTTCTTCGATCGAGTTTGCATACACTACTCAAGAGTACCTGAAATAGGAAGTAAAAAAAAAAGAAATAAAAGTGTTTAACTAAAAATTGATTTAATTAAACTAATAATAAAACAATAAAAATAGTTTAGAATTCCCCAGCAACGGTGCCAAAAACTTCTTAGGCAAAATTCAATTGAGCACAACATGCAAGTATACATGGTCAACAAGTAATAAAGTCATAAGTCGAGTATCGTCCCACGGAGAAAATAAATTGTATTATATTCCAATAAGCACCAATTTTGTATTATCTCAGTTTCTTTAAATAGATGATCTATGACGCCCCCAAAACATGTATACATCACCCATCTTGAGTCGCCAAATACATGATACAAAATTCAAATACAACTTAATTATACAATAGTCGTGTAAAATACGATAAAACATAATCTAAGAGTTTTAATAAGAATATTGTCATCTAGACAATATCCACACTCAATGGAGTCCTCATTAAATTTATTGTCACACTATTTAACAGAATAGTGAGGACTACTAATGTTATCATCTGGACCGTCACTCCGTTCCCCGACTAGTCCCGGCTACGTTCTCATTTCCTGAAGAGAACAGTGAAAGAAAGGGTGAGCTCAACTAGCCTAGTAAGATATATTATGACAAAAATAATGCAGAATAAATTATCCTTAGCCTTCAACAAAGATAACAACCGATAGAATACAATAGACAACAAGTTTTAGATCAACAATCTGCAGTGAATAAGCAATCCATTAGAAGAGTCAAGTAGAGCATAAAATCTACTATCTTCTATGATTTAAAAGTTTTTCATCAACTTTATCATTTGAGACTCACTTTTTAATAAATAAAATCGAATCATCCTCGCACTACGACCAAGGATATTCATGTAATCATCGATTGGTCATGATTATACCGAATAATCCTCGGTCATAATCATACCAACAACTCGTCCCATCAATAAACTACGTGCCAATGAGGACTTTTACCACATCATTCGTTACATTACTACCAAGATTATACCGAATAATCCTCGGTCATAATCATACCAAGTCCATCTATGCTGCGTAAGCCAAAGATGACTTTCATCACAATATAAACATGAGGATGATGACAATGACATAATAATTCAATAAAACAAGTTCAAAGATAAATTTTAAAGATTTATAATTTAATTTATCCAGAAATCAATAACGTCCAAATTGTCAACATGATACTGCTTTGTGGGGTAAAATTCAAGAATAATATTCATGTACCAAAAATAATTTGGACAGAAAAGAAATATATTTTTCTGGTGACTAGTACCCCGTGAATAGTACTTTGGGAATAGTACCCCATGAATAGTATCTCGACACGAAAAGTGTCCTGAATATCCGAGTGAATGATACTAGAGTGAATAGTAATCGGGTGAATAGTAACCCATGAATAGTACTCCGGCACGAAAAGTGCCCCGAATACCCGAGTGAAAGAAAATGATATCCCATACAAGTATAATAGAATATATGAAACTATAAATGGATTTTCGCCCGCCATGCGGTAATCCACGTAAACAGATCATTTCCACAATTTAATAAAGAATGAATACGAAGGATCATTCACCATGCATCGTGATAATCCACATAGACGAGTTATTCCAATGTAATAATAAAGAATGGAACTGTGGCATGCGTAATCCGCACGCATGTGAAATATTTTAATGTAATAATAAAGAAGCGGAACCGAGTCATGCGTAATCCTTACATGCATGTGATATTCCAATGAATAATAAAGAATGGAATAACAACAAAATCACTAGGCATACGATAGACCACACAGACATGTTATTACAACAGAATAATATAGAATGGAATAACAGAAAATTTTCACCATGTATGCGGTGAAAGTAGTATGCACACAAGCCAATCATGTTTGATGATAAAGCATATACTTTGTAAACAATCTTATTCATTTATTAATAAAAAGTATTTATTTATTAAAGGCTTTTGATTATCTACATGATGTTGTTTTATAATATGTGATAAACCCATAGTTTTAAGCAATGCTTTTAGAATAATGATAATGATCATTCTAATGAGATCTAAATTCTTAGAAAGCTTAAAACTAAAATTGTTCTCAATCGTTGGATTACTAAATTGGGGATTAGTGAATCCGGATAGATTAGTACATACGTTTCTTGCTCATTAGATGAGGATGATTGATCTCATTATCATTTGTGTGGAGACACTAAAGCAAGTATGTAGGTGCTTATTGGAGAATAAGTTCACTGAACGTGGCTCGCTAAGGAATACCTAATGGAGTTTTACTTGTCTGTCAATAGGAATTCCTGTAGTGATAATAGTACAAGTGATCCTTGGACTTGAGATCATCATAGTATCTTGTGTATGATGAGTTATACTTTTACTTATTCCTTAAGACCCTTAGGGTATATCAAAGGGTATGCTTGGGTATAATAAGTTGTACATGGAGATAATGTATGATCAATAAAGAATCTACCACTTCTAGTAAAAGAGAAA
Source organism: Panax ginseng (assembly GCA_020205605.1). Lineage (NCBI taxonomy): Eukaryota > Viridiplantae > Streptophyta > Magnoliopsida > Apiales > Araliaceae > Panax > Panax ginseng. The sequence continues at coordinate 85,612,878 of CM035143.1, forward strand.
TGTCCTATGTGATTCGATAAATGACAACCCAAAGAGTCCTTGGCACAAGGTAATGAAATTAGAAAGGAGTTTCTAATTTGCATTATTTGAGTTGTGCATTTAAGGATCGAAATACATATAATTAAATAAAATAAGACTTGACAAGAATTCCATGTCTTATATTTAATTGGGACATTGTATGGTGGAAGGATTGAATTGTCATGGTAACTATTTACTCAAAGGTTCTTTTATGATTAATCTTTGAAATCTATATTATCTGGAAAGTCGTTGATCGCTGGGGAGGCTTATCCTATTGTAGAATAAATATTATTTATTTAAATAAATTATTCGTTTAATTTATTTATTTAAATAAGATTAGAATTGTTCTAATTGATTTATTCACAATCGGTTTAATATGGAGAACCTAAAGGGTCACACCATAAAAGGAAGAATAATTATTTAAGAAGTTAATGGCATAATCGTAATAATAATTAAGTATATTTAATTTAATCTATGGTGATAGAATAAATTAAATAGCTTAATATTTATTATTTAATATTTTGGAAATATTAAATATAAATTAATAAGAGGAGTCTTATTATTATTATTACTATTATTATTATTTAATTCCTAAAGAAGTTTGGGAATTAATTAATAAAAGTACTCTCGTATATCCTAATAAGATTAGGAGGCCAATTAATTAAAAGAGTTTAATTAATTATTCCTAATAAGATTGGGAGCCTAATTAATTAAATAAATTTAATTAATTAAAATAAAACTCAATTTCTTAATTGTTAAGGAGGGTTGCCCACATCTATAAATAAGAGGAGTCTTATTATGGGTGTGGGGGTTGGCACTTTCATAACACGTATATACGTAATTCCAAAAGTTAGAGAGTACAGAGATAGAAAAACTAGAGTTTTGCCAAATACCCATCTTCTTGAATCCTTCTTTCTTGGTGGATCACCTCTAGAGGCCAAACACTTGGGTGGCTAACGTTGATCAAAGGAATGAACCAAACCCGGTGGATTCAAGTTGAACTCGAAAAGATTGGAGGTGAACTTGTACTTGAGGAAGCTCGGATCTTCAAGGGTATAATTCTTGTTCTTTCTTTTTCGTTTAATTAATAATTGTGCATAAAGGGTGATCCGGGTATATGGTTTGTAAAATTTTAAACTCGCTTTTTTTACGCTTCCGCTTTACTTTTATGCAATTCGATTAAGGCTTCATGAATATTACAAACCTAATAGTGGTATCAGAGCCAAACCTTTATGCGAATTATTAATTGTTTTAATTTGATATGTATATTGATATGTGTTTAGAACAATTTAATTGGGCATAATTTTGTTATATAAAATTTAAAACAAAAAAAAATGAAAAATCAAAGTCACAAACTCAGCGCGAATCACGAAGCCTGTTTCTCTTCTTCGAAAACGGTAATCCTGTATTTTTTATTTCGCTGATCTGTGGTGTGTAATCAGATTACATATATTATCTCCTATACCATATATTATATATATAATGTTTTCATACTCATGTGCCATTCACATGAATCCTACAGGATTGAAATCAATATGTATTCAGATACATATTTTGTTAATGATTAACAGATCACGTGATTCGTGAAATAAAAAGATTAAAGTAATCTTTTAAGGATCATGCTTACTTTTCAAGGTTAACAGGATTCAGTAATTATATATAATATTCTTAATTATTTTATAATTAAAATAAAAGTTTATTTTAATTTTAAAATAAAAGGTTTATTTTAATCTTAAAATAAAAGGTTAATTTTAATCTTAAAATAAAAGGTTTATTTTAATTTTAAAATTTAAATTTCATACTAACTAATTAGAGTTGGAATTTGATTCCATGATAACTAATTGGAGTTGAAATTAGATTTCATGTTTCCTTAAATAAATAAGTTTATTTAAATATGAAATAAGATTTCATATTATTCAAAATAAAAGGGTTTATTTTTAATAGAAAAATAAATTCATGTTTCCTTAAATAAAGGAGTTTATTTATATATGAAATAAGATTTCATATTATTCAAAATAAAGGAGTTTATTTGTGAATAGGAAAGAGAATCATGTTTCCTTTAATAAATGAGTTTTTTTTTACTTGAATTGGATTCCATAGTTAATTAAAATAAAAGAGGTTTATTTTGATTAAAGATTTTGATTAAAATAAAATAGTTTATTTTATTCAAAATTGGATAAATTAAAATAAAATAGTTTTATTTTGATTTAAATATGGATTAAAATATAGGAGTTTATTTTGATTCAAAATTAGATTTTATACAAACTAAATTTGTCCATTAAATGATATCAATATATATATTGAATGTTTATTATTCATGAGATGAATGTTATTTATTGATGCATATGATGATATGTATGATAATAAATGGGATTGATTATGGACTATTGACCAATGTGATTGGATTTTATTTTAGTTGGATGCTTGAATGTATGAGTTTTATTAAATGGGGTCTGCGTACCTCTTCTTCTCTAATTTTTTTTAATGTAAATTTTATCTCCCTCCTATGTACTTCCCCTTGACTGCTGATCAAGGTTTTTATTTATTTTAAATTAGTTTTGTAATAGGAATAGTTAGAATTAATTTTAAAGAATTGAAGATCAAAGAGCAAGGAGCGCTTGAAGACCCATTTGTAATGGAGCCCGGGTTTAAATGTAATAGTTATATTTAAATATTAATTCTTGCACCCCTAGGGTTTGACCTTTTGGTTCACTTGGTGGCTCTAGTGAACCAAACTAGAATAAAAGTCCATAATCAATCCAGGTAGAATATAGTATTCTATATGTGCATGCTTATACTATATATATATATATATATATATATATATATATATATATATATATATATATATATATTATATATTATGCAAACATGTTTCGCATGTTCATTAATATGATGTGTATTTTATATATATATGTGCATGCGCGCTAAACATGATGAGACATATTAATAACAAATCCCTCAAATTTTTATATTAAGTCCTAAGCGTTCAAAGATATTTGGAATATCGAACGTCGCCTTCTAGCATGATAAAATTAATAGAGTATTAAATATTTAATATGAGTTTGTTGTGTCACCACAAGGCAAGTATTAAGTATTTAAGATGTTAATTTATCACATTTGATGCTTATAAAGAAAATTGAACAGTATTGTTTTGTTGTGTCACCACAAGGACAATATTTTTCTTTTTTGAATATATGGAGTGCTAGGTTGGACTTAACTTGGATAATTTTGATTCGAATGTGCCGCCACTTGATCAAAATAATCTAAGAGGCAAAATACAAGGAGTTGCATAGTTGATGTAATTGACAAGAGTTGTCTACCTATTTATTTATATATAGTTTGTTGTGTCACCACAAGGCTATATACATTTGAAATGGGATCCTTATTCTCACTAGCAAATCTTTAATTAGATTTTGTCAAACTATATATATTGAGGGTAATATAGTTTGATGAAAATAGTGGGAGATACTAATTTTAAACAAGACCTAATTTATTTTGGTAATTAATAAAAGAATATATGTTAAAATGTTGTTAATTACAAATTTATTTACAAAATTTTACAATGTCTAAATTACTATCACTGTGAAGCATAATAGATGTTATTTAACCGGACCGAATTAAACGGATTGGTTAAGGAATTTGAGAATAGTTCTCATGGCCTAAAAGTTGTCTTATGTCCTTAATACGCCTATCCCTGCAATGGTTGCAGACAATGCCTCTGAGGAAGAGATTGTTACTTTTAGAAAGTAACAAGATGATGCACAGTTGGCTCAATGCATTATGCTCGCATCCATGAGTAACGAGCTTCAGTGTCAGCATAAAACTATGGATGCTCCTATTATATTCCTGCACATCAAGTAGTTGATGGTGAGAAAGTAGGACTAATAGATATCAGATATCTAAGGAGCTCTTCCGATCTAGAATGACCGAAGGCACTACAGTACAGACACATGTCCTAATGATAATCAATTTGATTGATCAATTAGGACAACGGATTTTGTTATGGATGGAGAGTTGAGCCAAGATTTGATCTTGCACTCACTCCCAGACTCTTTTCACAATTGTTGTGAATTTTTCATATGAACAAGCTAGATATCAGCTTCGCTGATTTGCTTAACATGTTGAAAAATGTTGAGAGTCACTTTCCACCAAGAAAGACAATGTCTTACTGGTAGGGGCCAAAGGATCTTCTGAAAAGAAGAACGATTCAAAGAAGGTATATAGAAAGGCAAAAACAAAGGATAATAAAAACAAAACTGATACGGATAGCAAAGGAGTTTGCTTCCACTGTAATAAGCCTGGACACTGGAAAGAAACTGCGAGAAGCATCTTGCAGAGGCTAACCAAAGAAGCTTAGTGAAGTTTTGGTTACAAATACAAATTTGTTCATGATTTAAAATAAATTTTTTTTGAAGTCAAGGTTCTACTTGGGTATTGGATACCGACTTTGGTTATCATAAATATAGATTTATGAAGGGACCAAGCATATGTAGAAAGCTAAACAAATATAAGTAATCCTATGTGTGGGAAATGAAGCAAAGGTTGCCACATTAGCCATAGAAACTTATAGTTTAGCAATGCCTACGGGCAAATCTATCAAGTCAATAAGTTGTTATTGTATTCCAGTTCTTGTTAGAAATATTATTTTCATTTTATTGTTAGACAATGAAATCTTTGGTATTATATTTAAGAACAATTGTTGTTCTATTTATAATAATAATGTTTCGTATAGAACAGGAATATTACTTAATGGATTTTGTATACTTGACTTACGTGAAAATAATTTTACAAATTAAACAAACTAGTATAAGAAAAGAAGATGATCATTCAAAGAGTTGAATGTGTGTATTTTCTGAAATACAAGTGTAAATTATTTGAAAGGTTCAAAAAATTCAGAAGTGAAATAAATTGGCAAAGTATTAGGATTCTTTGATCGGATCAAGGAAAGAATACTTGTGAAATGAGTTTCTAGATCATCTCAAATGGTTTTCTCATAATGGACGCCTCCTGATACGCAATAATTGATTGATGTATCTGAAAGGAAAAATCGTACCTTGCTAGACATGGTACGGTCCATAATAATTTTACCGACATTCCAGTATCCTTCTAGGATCATGTCTTAGAAATGGTCACGCATATCTACTAAAAAGGTAACCTCAAAATCCATTTCAAGACTTCATAAAAGTTATGGATGGGAGGATTCCTAATCTTAAGTATGTTAAGATAAGGGGTTGTCCAACTTATGTGAAACGGTTTCAAAGGATAAGCTTGGGACAAGATTTGACATGTACAGATTTGTGGGACATCCTAAAGTAAGTTTAGGGTATATATTCTATAATCCTACTTAGCAAAAGGTGTTTATTGAGAAACATGATGCCTTCTAAGATAAAGATGTTTATCATTGAAGGGGCTAGTGGGAGGATAATAGACCTTGAAGAGTTTAAGAACCACAAATCACTATAAGTCAAATAAGAGGAACCTGTAGATAGACCTATTGTACCACAACCGAATCGTAAATCTGGAATATTACCGAAGATACCTAGGAAGTATGGATTCATCATGGATGATGATGATGAGGTACGCATCATAGAAGATGATGATCCAGAGTTACATACGATGAGGTAAGAGTTCTAGTGTGTACAAAAGGGTCAGTGGGAGCGTCGTGAAATTTCTAGTATTATATGTTGATATACTACGGATGAGGAATAACATACCAATGCTACAATCAGTAAGGATAAAGTTGTCTAAACATTCCTCCATGAATGATTTGGGAAGAGTATATTAATTGGGGATGCAAATCTATATAGATAGATTTAAAAGGATGCTCGACTTAACCCAAGGAATGTATATTCATTTGATGCTAAAGTCGTTTAGCATGGCAAACTCCAAGAGATGTCTCATGTTGATGAGCCCTGGATTGTATCTCTCTTAATAGTCCCCATAAACTCCAAAAGAGAGATCGCATGAGTAACTATCATGTATACAATGAAATGTATGAGACCTGATGTTGATCAGTCATATTCTGGAGAAGTTCACTGTGAGACAGTGAAAAACATCTTAAAGTACTTAACTGGAACTAAGGGTGTGATCATGTTCATGGTGGGTCAGAATTAAAAAACTAGAAGGCTTAATAGACTCAAGTTTTTCAAACTGACCAAGACGATGACAAATCCACTTTAAGGTAAAGCGTTACCTTGAACGGTGGTGCAGTGAATTGGAAAGGTTCCAAACAGCAAAGAGTTGTTGGTTTAGTGATAAAGACAAAGTATATAGCTGTAAATGAAGCTGCAAGTTGATTATTTGGATTAAAGATTCATTACAGAACTAGGAATAGTTCCTAAGTCTCATCTTGGATCTAAACATGTGTTGTGGCACATTCATTTGATTATTAGAATCATTGAAAGATGGGAAATCACTATAGAGATAGTGGACTCTCATGAACAACATTACATATCCATTAACTAAAGCTTATCCAACAGCAGGATAATCGTCACTTAGAGAAGAATAGTATGAGATACCAAGGCGATTGGCTTTAGTGCAAGTGGGAGATTGAAAGTAGTATGCACACAAGCCAATCATGTTTGATGATAAAGCATATACTTTGTAAACAATCTTATTCATTTATTAATAAAAAGTATTTATTTATTAAAGGCTTTTGATTATCTACATGATGCTATTTTATAATATGTGATAAACCCATAGTTTTAAGCAATGCTTTTAGAATAATGATGATGATCATTCTAATGAGATCTAAATTCTTAGAAAGCTTAAAACTAAAATTGTTCCCAATCATTGGATTACTAAATTGGGGATTAGTGAATCCGGATAGATTGGTACATACGTTGCTTTCTCATTAGATGAGGATGATTGATCTCATTATCATTTGTGTGGAGACACTAAAGCAAGTATGTAGGTGCTTATTGGAGAATAAGTTCACTGAACGTGGCTCGCTAAGGAATACCTAATGGAGTTTTACTTGCACGCCAATAGGAATTCCCAGTAGTGATAATAGTACAAGTGATCCTTGGACTTGAGATCATCATAGTATCTTGTGTATGATGAGTTATACTTTTACTTATTCCTTAAGACCCTTAGGGTATATCAAAGGTATGCTTGGGTATAATAAGTTGTACATGGAGATAATGTATGATCAATAAAGAATCTACCACTTCTAGTTAAAGAAGAGAAATGTCCTATGTGATTCGATAAATGACAACCCAAAGAGTCCTTGGCCAAATGTGAATGAAATTAGAAAGGAGTTTCTAATTTGCATTATTTGAGTTGTGCATTTAAGGATCGAAATACATTTAATTAAATAAAATAAGACTTGACAAGAATTCCATGTCTTATATTTAATTAGGATATTAGATGGTGGAAGGATTGAATTGTACGATAACTATTTACTCAAAGGTTCTTTTTATGATTAATGTTGAAATCTATATTATCTGGAAAGTCGTTGATCGCTAGGAGGCTTATCCTATTGTAGAGTAAATATTATTTATTTAAATAAATTATTAGTTTAATTTATTTATTTAAATAAGATTAGAATTGTTCTAATTGATTTATTCACAACCTAGGTTTAATATGGAGAACCTAAAGGGTCACACCATAAAAGGAAGAATAATTATTTAAGAAGTTAATGGCATAATCGTAATAATAATTAAGTATATTTAATTTAATCTATGGTGATAGAATAAATTAAATAGCTTAATATTTATTATTTAATATTTTGGAAATATTAAATATAAATTAATAAGATGAGTCTTATTATTATTATTACTATTATTATTATTTAATTCCTAAAGAAGTTTGAGAATTAATTAATAAAAGTACTCTCGTATATCCTAATAAGATCAGGAGGCCAATTAATTAAAAGAGTTTAATTAATTATTCCTAATAAGATTGGGAGCCTAATTAATTAAAGGAATTTAATTAATTAAAATAAAACCCAATTTTTTAATTGTTAAGGAGGGTTGCCCACATCTATAAATAAGAGGAGTCTTATTATGGGTGTGGGGGTTGGCACTTTCACAACACGTATATATGCAATTCCAAAAGTTGGAGAGTACGTTTTTTTCTATAGAGATAGAAAAACTAGGGTTTTGCCAAATACCCATCTTCTTGAATCCTTCTTCTTTCTTGGTGGATCACCTCTAGAGACCAAACACTTGGGTGGCTAACGTTGATCAATGGAAGGAACCAAACCCGGTGGATTCAAGTTAAACTCGAAAAGATTGGAGGTGAACTTGTACCTGAGGAAGCTCGGATCTTCAAGGGTATAATTCTTGTTCTTTCTTTTTCGTTTAATTAATAATTGTGCATAAAGGGTGATCCGGGTATATGGTGTGTAAAATTTTTAAACTCTGATTTTTACACGTTTTCGCTTACTTTGTGCAATTCGATTGCGTTCATGAATATTACAAACCTAACATGCGGTACTTCGAATAGACAAGTTATTCCAACATAATAATAAAGAATGGAATAACAACCCTTACGAGTATTGAAAAAAATAACTCTCTTCATGAATACGAAAGAATAATACCCCTTACCTCAAAAGAAGATTGGATACTGGAATAGTGAAGTAGCGGACTTCTCTTCTTCTTTCTCTCTATAATTTCTCTCTATAATAATTACTCTATAGCTTTAGTGAATTGGTGAGAAATGAAGGAAGAATAAGCTTCTATTTATAGAAAAATATAGTTTCGATAATTGCACGTTTGGGGCTCAAAATATTACAATTATAATACCTTCCTCTTTTCTTCATTTTTAATTTAGTCCTGCAAGTATTATCAAACTTGCACCACCTCCCCTAATAGTAAATCATGTGAATCAATAGTAAATCATGTGACTCAATAGTTCTAAACATGTGAAAAAATTAATTACAATATAGTACCTTCATCTATACCTCCATTTTTAACTTAGTCATGCAAGTATTATCAATCTTGCACCAACTCCCCTAATAGTAAATGAATGTGAATCAATAGTACACACATGTGAACAAATAGTTATAATCATGTGAATCAATAGCAATTAATTGCTCATTTATCCGGTTAATTACCCGATTGGTCAATATAACCTCTGGACATCAATTATTATCGACATAAATGTCGATTTTCACTAACACTAATAATTTCAACACAATGGAACTATCAATTTCATCTTTAATCAACACGAACTTATTCATCATTAATATTATAATTCACAATATTTAACAATCGTGTCGTTCCTGTGAAAGAGGGGCTTTCCGATAAGGATTTCTCCTTATTGGCGCACAATTAGGTGACCAAACCTCTCCTTGACAGAACTTCTAGACTTTGTCAATATTGCAAATAATAATAAGAATAACTTTGTCGTCTCAATTATTTATTTAATAATATAACATATTATACAGATGATACTGTGACTATAATTGAATCAATAATATGAGAGATATGATCAAAGAATTATTGTAGCAATAATTGAGTATAACTGAGTGACTTCTTACGTAAGCATCATTAATCAATACTGCAGCTACTATGCAACCACGCGTAATCTTTGTACTTTTACTACCTGGATAGTTCAATAGTTTAACGGTAACACTTTCGTAGTTATTTTTATAAAAGATAATTATGTCGTTTAACTACGACATAATACTTCGTTAGTGGGTCCACCAATGATTGTGCCGTCGCATTTGGATATTCCCGACAAAAAAAATATTCCCCAACCAAACGAATATTTTATAACAACTTGCATACTTTGCAAAATTTATAAATATTACCCACAACTATAACATTATATCAAATCCACACCACAATATTTAAAAAATATTTCGAGAAATTTAAATCTTTATTTATAAAATTTGGGGTCTCACATGATCAATGTCGTGAAATTTGTAAAATTAACTAATTAATTAAATCTAAACTAATTACCACAAAATTTAATCAGATATTAGAGACTTAAGACTACAACTTCACTTATTGCTTCACTTAGATCAACACACATCCTATTAAGCCACGTTAATTATTCCTGATTGTTAATCAAGAACACTTAAGTAAATATGAACATCTCTAAATCTTCTATACTCAAATCAACTTAAATCCACAGATGATAGAATTAAAATGAACACCCTAATTAACTAATCCACTATATCTCTATGTGAATTAAAATTAAAAAGGATTTAAAGCACATATTCTTTATCAGATTACATGTTATGTATAGGTATATCTCTATCCTAGACATAAATCATGATTTCTAACAACATGCTAAGAATATAATCACATGTTATTATGATCAAGTCTAAATCTATACTTCATCTCTTGAGTTCATATAGATTACAACGATAATTACTAGCTAGGCAATTAATATTTTAGCACAAATCATAATAAACAATCCCAGAATAGTTCTCAATAACTTAATACGGAAGCATGTCAATCCTAGTTACACAATAAAATTCATTATAGTCTTAAATAGGAAATTAGTTCAACATCATTGAATTAAAATCCAAAATCCACAAGTGATAAAGCATTCTGAATTCAAGTAAAAGATAAAGAAAGAGAGGAAAAATTGTGTAGCAATCCTTTGTCTCTTACCCGCTCTTGCCTCAAATCCTTCTTGCTTGCTTCTTTGCTTCAATTTTACAATAACTTGATTTAATCTAGGGTTTATTACCTTATTTTTATGTCTCTCCATATGCCTTTAATATCTCTGATGTTCCCTTCTAAAATTAGCCATCTGAATCCTTTCCAGAATCAAACTCTCAAAATAAGGTACCTAACTCTTCCCGACCAATTCGCCCCGGCGGATTCACCAGACCAATAATTACAAATGATCTAAGTTTTCCTATTTTAACAATCCAACTCCAGTTCCTACGACACAAACACGAAAATAAGTAAAATGATACTAAAAATACTTAAAGATAACAAAGAAGTATGCCTCAAAAGGTGTCTGATTCGTAGGTATAAAAACCACTCATCAGATCCTAAAGGCTAGGTATAAACCCCTCTGAACAATTTTTGAAGACATAAAAACTCAAGTAATGGAGAAAATCCATACCAAGAGAGAAAAGATGCTAAAAAAGGATGGTAAATTATGCTCTAGGATTCTATCTATAATGAATAGGTCTATTGAATTCAAAAAGTACTTTGACATGCATGTGATGGGGGTCATATGTATGAGGTGAGTGACAAGTATGGTAAATACGTGGTAGGCATAGTGAAGTATACTTGCTCTTGTGGGGTGTGGCAATTATCTGGAGTACCTTTTTCATCATGTTGTTACTGGGATACTTCATTTAAAGAGGTATGTTGAGGATTTTGTGGACCCTTGTTATTACATTGAAACATATCTCAAGTCATATAACTACCTGTTAAAGCCCATGAGTGGTATTAATGGTTGGCCTACTACTGACTTACCAATCTTGTTGCCTCCATTGACTAAGAGATTGGCGGAAAGGCCAAATAAATGTAGAAGGAAAGCTCCAAATGTATGAAAAACGAAAGAGCACATGTAATGTTTCAAGGAAAGGGAATCCAATGATGTGTTTCAAATGCAAGCAATATGGACATAATAAAGCTGGTTGTAGAAACACACCTGCCCAAGAACAACCTACTGTCAGAAGGCCAACACTCAATGTGAGTTATTTAATTTTGTATCATTTATATGTTTCCTTCAATTTTGGAATGTGCATACTGACATTTGGGACATAACAGGTGAAATGAAAACAAGTCAGTGTAACTGGAAATGGGACTGGAACTGGAACTGGAACTGGGGAAAGAAGTACAATTGTGAGGCACAGATCAAGAGATGGTGGTGGAACACAGGATACAAGTAGCACTTCAGATGGGGGACAGTGAAGGCACACACAATGGATGTATATCTTTTTGGGCAGCTTTAGTGTATTTCTAGGGCAGATTTAGTATTTTTTTTGGGCTGATTTAGAATGTTCTATTTGACATGGTTGTAACCCTTTAATTAATACTTTTGGAAAATTAAGACTTGTAACTACAAAGTTATGTGGTACTTTGGATGGTGTGATGTTTTATAGTACATTAATGTTAATGTGGAATGGTTAAATGACATATGATGCTTAATGACAAAGCATATAATAGTTTAAAACAAGTTTGATTTGTTTGGTTTGATTTTCTGGTTGGCTGAAGTTTTGTTGTAAATGATTGATTAGTTCTGTTTTATGGAGTCATATTTGCAATGTTTGCTAATTATGTTTGTTGTAAATGATTGGTTAGTTATTTTTTTACTCTTACTTAGCTCAAAGGAAAATTGGGAGATAATGAAATGAAATCTCGACTATTTTTTCCGTATCACATTTTCATGGAACTAAAATTCAGCTTGGTTGATAAATTCAGGGAACTGAAATTCTGGTTGATAAAGTTTTGTTGTATATACACAAGCACATGATACTGCAATTAACACCTTATATACACAAGCACATGATACTACAATTGGTTGACAAAGTTTTGTTGTATATACACAAGTACATGATACTGCAATTGGTTGATTAATTCAGGGAACTGAATTTTAATGTATTTTTTTGGCAAGTTTACTTTTTAATTTTAATATTCCCCTTATTTGAAATTCTGGCTAACTAACTTTTGTTTGTTAAATGAATATTCGAGTTGGAGTAGTGATTCTTTTTCATTTTTGTACTTCTCATTTGATTGAGATTAGTAATTATGTAAGTTTCACACGAGTGAGTTTTACTAATACAAATATTGATTTTTTTATAGTTCAAACAAGTAAACTTGTACAAGTGCATGTAATTTGGTGCTCTGGATGCAGTGCCTCATAAACATGATTTATTATTGTTTCCTGGAGTCATCTTCAGGCTTCAGCTACAAAGTAAACAATCTTATTCTTAGAGAGGCTCTCTCTTGTATCTGCCTAATTGTTGCTCAAATTATATTACCAAAAAGTAATCAATCTGCGTCCAAGAGAATGATGTTGGTGCTACTGCTCTATACTTACTCAAATATAACTCCTTGTCACATACATCAACTCAAAAGAAGCACTTAGTAGTTCAAACTTCCCAAACAACAACTGAAACCAAATACACAAGCACGAGATACTGCAACAATGCCAATACAACAGATACATTTCGCTTCAATTTTTTGTCAACCAATACATGATAATCTTTGTTGAAAGAAATACATTAAAAATGTACAACAAAACTTTTTCAACCAATATACAATAAACTTTATTTAATATCATATCATTTAAGTCAGATTTAAAGTAATTCATCACAATACACAATACATGGTACAAGAAGTTATAATGCTTACAAAGTCATGAAATAAAAACATAACTTCATTACATAAATTTGAATGTTTATAAAGTCATGAAATGAAAACGTAACTTTATTACATAGCTTTGAATGCTTAAAAATTCATGAAAACATAACTCAATACAACATAAGTCACCATCCATGACAATATCACATACAATTGCAATTTCTTATTTGTCTCTCTTAGTCTTACAGATTCTAACTCCAAGTTAAGGCCTCCCTTTTCAAATTCTTTAACTTCTCTTTCAACTTTCTTGTTTTGTTTCTCAAAAAATTGACTCCATCTTCATTCCTTGAAACAGAACCCATTTCACTGCAACCATTACCATGAACTTCATTTTGAGTACTTATTTCCAACTATTGAAAAAATCCACAATATTTAATAATGTCCTGTAAAAGAAAATAACACCCAACTAAATTGAATCCAAAATACATTACAATAAAATACAAATTTATACTTATTTTACTGCAACCACTGCCATGAACTTCATTTTGAGAACTTATGTCCAGCAATTGAAAAAATCCACAATATTTATTAACTTCCTGTAAACGAAAACAACACCCAACCAAATTGAATCCAAAATACATTACAATAATATATAAATTTATACTCATTTCACTGCAACCACTACCATGAACTTCATTTTAAGAACTTATATCCAACAACTGAAAAAATCCACAATATTTATTAACTTCCTGTAAAAGAAAAAAACACCCAACCAAATTGAATCCAAAATATATTACAATAATATACAAATTTATACCTCAAATTTACTTATTGGGTAAAAAAGACATCCATAGAACCTTCTTCCCTTTGATTTGTTCTTTGTGGAGACACAAATGGATGTCGATCGACCGCAGAAACATGCTATCATTTTTCGAGCAACCGATGAGGATATACTATTTGAAGATGCCATTAACAATCTTTTAGGTGTTCAAATGGTTTGAGAAGATGAAAACCCTAATTTTCTCCTTCAATTTTGGCCAAAGAAATCTCCTTATCTAAACGAAAATCGAGTTAGAACCCTAGCTAGTTTGCAGATTGAAGAATCAGTGAGCCATGAACGAGATTGGGAAGAATTTTAAACACAAAATCATGACATCTTCTCTATATGAAGAGATTTGCAGAAGAAAATCGAGTATCCTTTGTCGCTCTCTCGTTCTCTCTCTCTGAACTTTGACTTCTGATATATCTTGGCTTCGTTTGATTGTACTTGTTTAATAGCCATTTTATTTTGCCACGTCTGCTAAGGTCATGTCATTTTCTTCCTTTTTTTCTTTTCCACGTCCACGTCAGATAATAGTTGAAAGGATTTAACAATCGTGAGCTAGATTTAATAGAGTAGCCCAATTTAACAATAATAATGAGTTCAATTGAGTAATTTGAAAAATTAAAAGTTTAATCGTGTATTCAGTAAAACGTGCCAACTACGGTGGCTAAATCATTAGTTTTGCCTTTCTTAGTTTATTGTATTGATCTATTAATTTCTCGTAGATCCAAGTCATTTTACCGTTTATTTTGTATTTAAATTATTAAAGTTTGAATTTTTTACTAGATTCATCTTAGATCTAGCTTGGATCTAGTATATTGATGGTTTCAAAGTTAAAAATTTTAACCTCTATGTTAGATTTGGCCTTGATCTAGTTTGGATCTAGGTGTTTTCATTATTTTTACTCAATTTTAGTCACTCGGCAAAACCCTAGATCTGTATCTAGTAGGGAGGGGGTCCTAATTAACTACTCGTGCTAGGGATTCAAACAATTGAATCACCTGATAGCAGGTTTGGGATACATTTTTTATATTCATCTGTATTTAAATCTCGTTTGTGTCATCGTGCAGATCAGAGGCATCTTAGATCTACGAATTTATATCCCAAACTCTAAATCCCTTTCTATAGATTTCATCGATACACATCATCCCTCGAAATGTTGGCTTCGATATTGCGATCTAAAGGATAGGGTTTCGAGAGCCCGCTTTTAGATCTATTTTTTACTTATGTCTTAATTTATTCCGATGTAAGCTTAGAAATGTTGTAGTCGAGATCCATGAATTGCGTTTTGGCTTGATTCCCACGATTGACATGGTTTCGATTGTAATGATAAATGTTCAAACCATTGTATATGTAATTTCGGGCCTTAAAATGACATCGAGGGCCTTGTCCCAAGAGATAGGATTTAAGGCCATGTGATAATGAAAATTATGGTTGTGGGTGCTCGGGATCGTCGAGATGGCTTTCATGCCCACAGACGGTCCGAACCCCTTTTCGATGTTTTATTTAGTTTGTTATCACCCAAACGTTTTTCAAATAAAATAATAAATATCTTGTAAAATCCAAATCTCTTTAGGGATAGACAACTTAAGGCTAAAAATGCAAACGACAAATAATAAGACCAGAACACCAAGTTTTCCAAATCTTTATTTCAAAAGGATTTTCATCAAAGATTCAAAGTACAATCAAACAAACTCTACTCCTAGGCTAAAACAAGGCTTAGACTGACTTGCAAAATCAACACACTTAACGCGATTTCAAAGATATCTAAGCCTTTCTCAAAATGCGTGCACATATACACACACTTCATACTTAGGAAAACAACAAGATACGGTAACTTGTTCACGGAAGTGGGGGTGCCTAATATAAAACCCCAACTTTTTATGAATAAGATTTAAAAATTTTAATATTAGTCTAAATAGTAAAGTTTTGATTTAATAAATGTTATAGTTATGGGTGATATGTGCAAATTATAAAAAGTAAACAATCTGTCGGAAAATATTCGCTTTATCGGGAAATATTCGTATGACGGGGCCGAAATAACCAATCATTGGTGGGTCCCATAAAGAAATAACTATCCGATATAAAAAGCGGCAATAATAACTTTTTTTAAAAATGGCGATAGAACTTTTACCGTTAAAATACTCGGTAGTAAAAGAACAGTAACATGCGGTACTTCACAGTAGTACGCAGTATTTCACAGTAACACACGGTATTGCACAATATCTCTGATTATTAATTCAATAATTGCTACAGTAAAAACTGCATAATATTTTATATCATTCCATAATTGTTACAGAAGTAGTCACAGAGTGTTTCATATTACTAATTTAATAATTATCATAATAATTAATGCATAGTATCTCATATTATTGATTCAATAATAGTTACAGTAATATCTGCATAGTATTTTATATTATTAAATCAATAATTGATACGACACAGTAACTCATATTATTTGATATGATATTATTAAACGAGTTATCATTTTTGGCAATGTCTAGAAGTTCTGTTTAGGAAAAGAGTTATTTAATTGCGTTTATAGAGAATGTCCCCTCTTTCCTGAGAATGATCTGGTTGTCAATATTGTGATTTTATAATAATTAGGAATAATTTTATATAATTAATGAATAAAATTAAAGGTGTTAATAAGTGAAGTGTGGTAGATATTATTCATTTTTTTACATAAATAGAGAGATTTTGCATGAGGCGTTTGTTGTAAGTTTGGCCTATTTTCTAGGGGACCCATAATAATTCAAACTTTTAAAATGGACAGGACCAACAAAAATGCAAAACTTCGGCAAACTTTTCTTTCAAAATGGAAGGGACCCACAATAATTCAAAAATCGTTCAAACTTTCAAAATAGTTGGGACCCGTAATCAATTATTCTACAAAATTTTCCTTCTTTTTCAAAGTTTAGTGCTCTGATAGGTTCAAAACCTGTGATTAAAATTTCTTAATTAAAAGTGGCATGCCTCCCAACCTTGCCTATAAAAGAAAGGCACCTTCAGAAGATGAGATACACCAGAAACACAAAACTCTTCTACTTCAATATTGTAAGTATTTCTTTGAGTATAAGGATACTTTGAGTGTAGCTAATAGTTCCAAACTTTCTCAAGATAATCTCATTTATACTAGGCAGCTCTAGGCTCCTACTAAGGTAAGGGATATCATTTCTTTCATATTCGTAAATGGATATCATTTATTTCATATTTGTAAGTGATATCACTTTCTTTCATACTCCTATATCTAAACTTACTATGTTAAGTATTGCTTCATTAATTCCTAAAATGATTAGAAATTCCTTTGAGGTTTGTGCTTCATCTAGTATCATGTCACTTGAACTTTTTATTTACCTGAATCTTCTTATTGAATTTTAATCGTTATCTTTGAAGTATGAATCTTGAATATCTTTCTTGAATTTGACCCTACATTTTGGTTATCATGTTAACAATTTGGACATTATTGAACTCTTAACAAATGTAATGCTAAACCTCGATTGTTTATTCTTTTGTCTCATTATTCATACAACGTCTGTTCATTCTTTATATTATTGTTACTTGTACTAATTATCAAAGAATCAAGTTATGGTGAACGTGTTTGGCCTGATTGCAAAGACGGTATAATTGTTTGGTGTCTTTGGTCGGTATGGCAATGACAAGTGGTAAAAGTTCTCTTTGACCTGTAGTACAAAGATGGATTGTTGATTGGAATTATCATGACAATTGGTGCTATAATTGAATATCTTTGGCATGTAGTACAATGATAAACTATTGATTTGTATGATTATGAACATGAACTGTGTATTGGTAAAATCATGATTCTTAGTGTTACAAGCAAAAGCAAGTAATGAAAGTTCTTTTTGGACTGGGTGCAAAGAGGAACTGTTGACTGGTGTTACAGAGATAAAATATTGATAGGGAGTTTTTCAAATAGGAGAAGACAGTAGACATTATGTTCTACTTGACTCTTCTAATGGATTATTTGTTCCGTTGTAGTTATTGTTAAAAATTTACATTATCATAACTTTCTGATTTATTATTGTTGAAGGCTAAAGAGAATTTATTCTTTTTTAGCTTAGTCATGATATACTTTACTGGGCTATTTGAACTCACTATTTTTTTTGTTCCATTGTTCTTCTCAAAAAATGAGAGTATAGTTGGGACTACCGGGGAATAGAGTGATGGTCCGAAACTATACAAGTATCTCAATACATTATAAAATAATGTGGTAATAATCGTATTGAGAATTTAAGTTGGGTGTGAATATTGTCGTACCAGATACGGTACTATATTTGTATTGAAACTCACAGTATGTGTATTATCGTATTTTGCACGATAGTTTAATAATTATAAATAGGAAAATTTATATATGAATTTTGTAGTATGTATTTTGGCGACTCAAAATGAGTTGTGTGGACCTATTTTGGGGGCGGATATCAGAGCTTAAGGATATGACCTCTGGTGGAGATTTGAGATTAAAACCAGGAGGGTAGAGACGAGTAAGATCATTTGCTAGTGTGTCCTACCTAAGTTAAATCTCGTTATTTAATTAGTCGACTTGAATGTGGGGACAAGAAGTGATGTCTCAGTTTGTTTAAACTAATCATTGTTTTGTGACCACATTTCAAAATGACATTTGAAAATAAAGAGATGAACTATGAGGCAGATATAGTTGAGGCTTTTCATTAAAGATTCAAAGTAAAATCAAAGAAGCTCCGCTTCTAGGTTTAACAAGGCTTAGACCGACTTGCAAAATCAACGCACTTAACGCAATTTCAAAGATACCTAAGGCTTTCTCAAAACGTGTGTGTGCGCGCACACACACACACACACTTCATACTTAGAAAAACAACAAGATGAGGTAACAATGTTTTCACATAAGTGGAGGGTGCCTAACATCTTCCCTTCGCTTAAGCAAATCTCCGAACTCTATGAATCTCGGTTTTGAAGCTAATTTTACGGAGTTAAATATTAAGCTATATTGCGAAAACCTTAAAAATCGAATGAGTTGGTACATCTATTTGAATTTATACCAACCGACGATTCTGTCTAATTCGGTCCATCATTAAAATTAACATTTTTAAATTCATCGACATGTATGTCAGTCTTTTTTTAAGATCTCGCCCTTTAAATAAAACATCGAAATAAAAATCTTAAAAAGAGTAGAAAACACATTAAGAAAGGGAATATCCTCATTCTCATTCCCCGGGCATTGACAATATGATTGGTGATGACATTATATTTAAGGAAATTGTTAAATCCACACTTAAAAATGTTATTTCTACAACAAAAGTGTAGTTATAGATCCAATTGCGACGGTTTTCATTGTCGCTATACATCTACAGCGACATTTTTATTGTGAAAATAACAAAAAATATTGTGGATTTAACAATTTTCTATATTGAAGGATTCCCTATATTTAACTTACATGCAATAGTAATATATTAGTATTGAGCAAGACACTCTTCATAGGAAAATTGATTCTTTCTAAAATTATATTATTCTTACAAAAATAATTCATTAAGTTAAAACATTATTATAAATTATTTTTAGTAAATATTATTAATAGATTTGCATTGTGAAATACCTTAAATCCTATTTATTTTTTAAAATAATTTAATTGTATTTCAGCACAAAAGGAGTGTTTGCAAACCAAAATTTTCTATATTTTATGCTTTAGAATATAACACAAATATAAAAGAATTTAGTTATACATTGCAAAAGTTTTTAGTCGAATTATTATATTTTAATAATTAAAAAAATTCCTATTTTAATTTATTATATTTTATTGTGTACACTTTCACGTTAGATCGCAATCTAATTTCGTCAAATATTTATCGACATTTATATCATTTTCCAATATAAAATTTAGAATACACATCACTTCCCTATCTTTTCCTCTATTACCATCTTTAGGTGACTTCGGTTAAAACTCAAATCCTCGTCTGAGAACAACAATTTGCACTTTCAAACAACTTACCTGAAGAAAGTAATGGATTTTGGAAAATGAATGGCCATTGGGCTGATTTTGGGCCTGACGTTGCGGACCAAGTTTGCTAACTAGACCGCTAGAGGCTGACAATTGTGAGGCCCAAACAAATCTTGGATTGTAACACTATTTATCATTTCACATTTTTGTGGTTTTTTATGCCTAATAAGATTTGTCATACATCTATCTAATCTATCTAATAAAATACAAATAATTTTGAATTTCTCGCTCACTCAATAAATCATTTGAGCCGTTCAAAGTTTAAGATAAATTCCACCGTCCATACAGTGTCGGAAGCACGGGACCCAGCTAGTACATTTACATTACACTTTTAATTTTTAAAAATATTTTAAAATTTAGAACTAAATCTTATTACTCCCTCCTACCTCCTACAAAAAGAGCCCCAATTGTTATCACTAATTTACTTTGTTTAGTTTAGTCTAGTCGACACAATAATAAAATTGTGATTATAAATTTGAGAATATTACGTTATTTTATATTAGATGGATTATTATTATTATAAATAAATTGTATGGAAGTATACTAAAATTAATTAAATGGGAGTGTCAACCAAGTAATGACTTTATATCTTCAATTCCCTATTTTGTCCTCAACATGGTTGGTAAAAAGCCTTTGAGCCCATTTGGCAATTGCAAGTAAAGGGAAGATTCTTTCTTTTTCTATATGACAATCCTAGACTTTCCCAACATGGAAGGCAAAAGCAAACAGCTTCAGCCTAAAAGCACAATCTGTTTTAAGATATCATGTATCTTAACTTTGGAACAAACAAACTTATTATTCTTTTCACAACAAGATTTACCAATTAAGTGGTGAATGTATGATTATTCTTCCATAGCAATAAGTGTCGGTACGAAGGGTTGTTAAAACAAGTGTAAAAATGTAGTTAAATATATATTTGTTCTGGCAGTATAAATATTGTTTTGATATTATTAACTGCCAAAATTAATTGAATTATTTTTTCAAGTATTGGGTATAATCTTGATTTATAATTAAAATCTTCAAAATTTTTAATTTTTTTTTTGTACTTTATTCAAAGTTTCTAATCGCTTAAGGGAAGACACCTGGACTTAGTTATGTGATTAAGCATGAGATGGATTATCAGACAAACACTTGAGAACTTCGGTTTGAATTCTTTGAATATCAAATTAAGACTTTGCTTCTTATTTATTTGGACATGTGACATTTAGACTTGAAAGCTACAATATGAGTATCCACGTAACTGGATTAAACCGTGTTTTATATATATATATATATATATATATGAAAAAAAAATGTATATACATAATTGTGTAGTACATAGTCGCCTATGGAGACGGATTCTTTGGACTATGGCGACGGTGCAACCGTCGTTATAGATATTCTGATTTATGGCGATGATTCAACCGTCGTTATAGTCTAAAAAATCGTCGTTATAGCACGACTGTATACTACACAACTGTGTATATACATATATATATATATATATATGTGTGTGTGTGTGTGTGGGTTATCATTCGTGATAATCAATTACTACGGACACTGTCGCTAGAAAGAGTATTACTGTGGCTACTTATTTTAGCGGCCTGAGTTATATTCAGTCTAATCTCACCACTTTATTATCATAATCAACTACTGAAGAGATGGTTGCTGAAATAATGTGTCATAATCGATTGTCACGAAAGTGGTTAGCATGAAGTTTATTTTTGGGTAAGTTGGTCAATTGGTCAATAGAGTATTGACCCACAGGTGAGACTCTATGTGTGTCAGTATTTTATTGGTCAATTAATCAACTTACCAAAATATAAATTTTATGCTAACCGAATCCGATTGTGTGCGTCACGTATAAGAACCTAGTGTGTGTGTGTGTGTGTGTGTGTGTGAGAGAGAGAGAGAGAGAGAATCTTAATAGGTTTTAGAAAAGTTTGAAAGCCAAAAGATGGTCATGAGGTCATGGTTTTTCATCCTAAATCCATAGAATCTAGAAAAGCATCACTGTCCTAAAAACTTGGTCAATGTTGGAAGAGTCAGCAATTTGGCCAAATTCTTTTAAGCGCATCCAATCATTCAGTCTAAACCTAAAAGAAAGATTATTAATAGGATGAGGATGAGGATGAGGATGAGAATGAGGATGGAGAAGATAATATTTTAAAATTAAAATGATAAATTTTCACAATTGCTTTCACTTTTCAAGGGATCCTTTTGTTGATTCAAATTTGAATGTATATATAATTTTCACATTTGAAAGCCGCAAGGTCATTTTTTTAATAATCATGGTTATTGCTTTTATAGAAAATAATATAAATTAAAGCCATAACTTATATTTTTAAACACACTTATCACTAATATTAAGTGCCCCCCACCCCCAACCCAAACCCAAACCCAAACCCATACTCCCATTGCTAATACTCAATTAAAAAGTAACATTTGTCAATATATATTTCACTAGTAATTATCAATGGCTAAAGGTACGGTGTAATAAATTTTTTTTTTTTTTATTTTAACAATCCTATTTTCATTTCTTCTCTCTCCTCTTTCCTCTCCCATTATCCTTTCCCGCCCAAATCAATTAGAATGAATCTGAACCGTCTTTGTGTTTTTCCGCCCTAATCAATTAGAATGAATCTGAACCGTATTTGTGTTTTTCCGCCTAAATTCAAAATGGGTTCTATCTTATTAATATAGATTTCGAAAAAAATAAAAATAAAAATTATTTCTTTTAATGTTAGTATAAAATTACATAATGCACTTAAATTTGCTATAATAATTTCATTGTATGTCATTATTATTAAACTAAATACTTTAATATTGTGAGGCTTAATATGAAATAAAAATATATTCTTAAATTTTTTAAATAAAACTCTTTTTTATGAAAGGAAATGAATAATATTTTACTCCCTCCGTTCTAAAATTAGACATACAATTTAATTTTTGAGGTCAAACGACGACATATTAAACTTAAAATAATTTTTGTTATATATTATACAATTATAATAATTATATCAATTAAAATTAAATAAATTTATATTAATTTAAAATTTAATATATCGCAATTTAATTTTAAAAACAAAATTATATCCGTAATTTTGAAATAAAATGAGTAATTGATTCTACCAACCCCTTCAAGCATCCCCACTCTTTATTTAAAAGATGCATCTTTTCTTGATGTCCATAACTTCCAAAAAGTTGCTCCCCTCACTAATTGCCACTAGCCTCTTATTCTTTATCACTCCATTTAAACAACACCACCATCTAATGACACGTGCCCACACCCTTCTAACTTATTCACAAACGCATCTAAATATGTTTGGGAGATTAATTCACCATCCTTATTGAACTAATCACACCTAAAATTAGTTGAATGGCTAATAATTAGGTGACCCTATTTGGAATTTAGTTAAAATAATTTGATAACTTCTATTATTTTAAAGTCTTGATTATTTCAGTTTGTTCTATCAATGTGTTAAAATATCTGATCAAGTTTAACCAGTGACTCATGTTCTAAAATTAAAGATATAATTTAATTTTTAAGGTCAAAACGACGACATATTAAATTTTAAATTGATGTGAATTTATTTAATTTTAGTTAATACACTTATTATAATTGTATACTACTCCCTTCATTCCTTAATATAGGTCGTTTTAGAGAAGTATTTTTGTTCCTAAATACAAATCGTTTGAGAATTTCAAGTAAGTATTAATTAAACAGTTTCCAACATTACCCCAAATAATAAATATAAATTTAGTTTTCTCACTATTTTTTACCCAATAAATAACACACTCTTTTTCTAATACAATGGTAATATAGACAAATGATAGTATATATAAAACCCCAACTTATTATAAATAAAATCGAATTTCCTTTAATTATTATTGTGAATAATAAGGTATTAATTTGATATAATTCTCTGGTTATGGGTGAAATGTGCAAATTTTATAAAATAAGCAAGTGATTATAAAATAATCATTGTTGTCGGGGAATATTCGTTTGGTCGTGAAATATTTTTGTTCTTAGGGAATATTCGTGCGGCCAAGTAGCATCATTATGGGCCCCATAATGTAATAACTCATTTGATGAAGAAAACAACAAGTTTGAGTTTTTATAAATAATTCTTGGTAAGTAGTTATTCTACGAATTAACAATGTTGAATACCCGTTGGTTAAAATACGATGTCTGGCGTGGATCGCAGTATTTTTGAATTATTGATTCTTACGTAAGAAGACACAACTCAATAATTGTTACAGTAATTACTGTTCAATATTTTATTTTATTGATTCAATAATTGTTGCGTTGATATTTTATATTATTGTTGTTTCAATAATTATCACTGCATAGTATTTTTCATTACCAAATCAATAATTCATATTATTTGAATAATATTATTAGATAACATTATTGACAATGTCTAGAAAGTTCTGTCAAGGAGAGGTTTGGTCACCTAATTGCGCACCAGTAAGGAAAAATTCTTATTGGAAAGCCCCCTCTTTCCTGGGAACGGCCTGGTTGTTATAATTGTGATTCTGTAATATTATTTGTGAATAATTAATTATTGATTTATATGATAAGGAAATATTTATTTTATGTGAATATAAATGATGAATATATTTATTTTTATGTGGATTAAAATGAAGGAATTAATGCTGAGGTGTTTTATCAGTATTTTGTCAGTGTGGAGGTATTAAAAATTACCCGTTTGTGAATTTCGGATATTTTCTGTTTGGAATTTGAAAAAACTCAAAGCTACAAAGTTGTAGAGAATTCGATTTCAAGCAGAATGGACATAAAATTCGTATTTTTCTAATAATCGGGTTATTTTCTATGAATTGTTGAAGTTTCAGAAAATAAAATAATTTTTATTAATTTATGGGTGGGATCCACTTGGTTATCAACATGTGGGCTGCTGAAAATTGGTTCAAAGTTGGCTGGTGGGTGAGAATTGTCAAGAGGCATGCGTAGAAAAGAAAGTAATTATATTATTATTTTATTATTTAGCCTCCTATGTCGTTCTAGCATTTTTCTATAAATAGGCGCTTATGTTAGAATTGAAAATCACACCAGAAACAAGTTTTCTTTCTCTCTAGATTATCGAGCATATTTTTGTGAGTATTTTGATACTTTGAGAGTTCTTTATTCAAGATAAGTTTTTACAAAGACTATATCCAAATTCGAGATGTAAGATACGGTTATTTGAGGTAAGGGATGTTATTTTCTTCGTAAATGATATTATTTCTTTCGATATCATTATGCCAAAATATTGATCTGAACTTTTTATCAAATTTAAAACTTTTTGTGTCGGGGTTACTATTCACGTATACGGCACTATTCACGTATACGACACTATTCACGAATACGACACTATTTACCGAAAAATAAAAATTTTCCTTTTTATCCAAGATGTCTATTATAGTTACTATCTTTGATTGTATCCATGTTTTGATCTTTATTTTTGAATTCTGCTTCACAAGTGGTTATTATGGAGGATTATTGAACTTGGATAAACTGTAATACGAATCCCTAATATTTGTTCTTTTATCTCACTGGATTCGTTTTTTTTAAAATATTTTTCATCATCCTCAGTCCTAAATGATGATATTACTAAATATCTTTGGCATGTAGTGCAAAGATAAATGATTAATCGATGAATATCTTTGGCCCGTAGTCAAAAAGATGAAACAGTGTTGAGATGAACATGACCGACTGGTGATACAAATGAATATCTTTGGCTTGTAGTGCAAAGATGAATATTTGATTAAAGATGTATATTGATTGATGTTACAGGGATAAAATATTAATGATGAACTTTTAAATCTTAGAAGATAGTAGAACTTATTCTCTACTTGACTCTTCTAATGGATTGATATTTCCGCTGCAGTTGTTGATCTAAAACTTGTTGTCTATTATATTTTATCATATTTTTCCCTGTTGAAAACTAATGATAATTTGTTGTATATTATCTTAGTCATAATATTCTTTACTGGGCTAGTTGAGCTCACCCTTTTCCTTTTTGTTCTATTTTTCTTCTCAGAAGGTGAGAACATAGCAGGATCTAGTCGGGGTATGGAGTGATGGTTATAGAAAGATGTTTTAGCAGTCCTCACTATTTCTATAAAATAGTGTTTGAATAATTGTAATGAGGACTTATTTGAGTGTGGATATTGTCTAGAAGACAATATTTGTATTTAAACTCACAATATATGTTTGTCGTATTTTGCACGACAATTGTATTATTGAAGTTGTAGTTTGCTTTATGTACCATGTATTTGGCGACTTCGTAATGGGTGTTGTATACCTATTTTGGGGGCATCACAGCTTGGTATCAAAGCTTAGGGATATGGTCTCTGAGAGATCGGGGAATAGAACTAGGAGGGAGAGATGAGTAAATCCTTCGCTAATGTGTCCTATCTAAGCTTATTTATTGGTCAGTCATAATATAGGGATATTATGTGATATGTTAATTTGTTTAATTAACCCTTGTTTTATGGCAGTATTTAAGAATGGCTGCTGAGAACGTTAACAATGGAGTGTATGAGACTGTGGAACAACCTTTAGTCACAAACCAGGAGAATGTGCAACAGGAAGGCAATATTCCTTCTGTAAACAACACTACCGAGCAAACGATGAACGATGGAATGTTTAAGAACTTTTTGCAGTTCATGCAAATTCAGACGATGGAGACTCGTGCATAAAATACAGGTGGAAATGATAGCAATGTGCGGCTTATCACAGCCAAGCAGTTCAAAGAGTTGGGACCACCAGAATTTATTGGAAAGCCGGATCCGATCAAGGCGAAAACGTGGATCAAGCAAATTTCCAAGATATTCGATGTCTTGGGATGCACGGAGGAACAGAAGGTTCCATTCGCCACCTTTATGTTCCGGGGTGAGGCAGACTACTGGTGGGAGTCTGTGAAGCGTACCCAGCCTGCCGTACTCAAAATGTCTTGAGAAAAATTTCAGAAACTGTTCAATGACAAGTACTTTCCTGAAAGTATTCGTCATATGAAAGAGGTAGAGTTTATCAGGCTGGAACAAAACAACATGACGGTGTCCCAGTACAAGGCGAAGTTTGCAGAGTTATCTAGGTTTGTACCTCATTTGGTAGAGAATGAGGAACGAATGACAAGGATGTTTCTGAGAGGTCTAAAATCCGAGATTCGTCAATACCTTATCTCTCATAAATTTTCTCTCAGATTCGGATGTTGTCAACAGGCTCAATTATTAGAGCGAGATAGTGAGTATGTTCAACCGAGGGACCACAACCGTGGTCATAATCTGCGTGTGCGAGAAATCATCGAGCGATGATAACTAATGAGGAGGAAAAATACGAACAAAGGCAGTAACCACTCGGGTGGTCATCATGGCCATGATAATAAAAGAGGTGATTCAAGTGGAAATTTTAAAAAGAGGAGATTCAACAATGACGGGAAGACATC
The DNA here is from genome assembly GCA_020205605.1 of Panax ginseng. NCBI lineage: Eukaryota > Viridiplantae > Streptophyta > Magnoliopsida > Apiales > Araliaceae > Panax > Panax ginseng. The sequence continues at coordinate 85,640,367 of CM035143.1, forward strand.
AGCACCAACACCAACAACAAATTCTAGGTTAGGAGAACGAGCACTGGTCGTTTGTTACAAATGCGAGAAAGAGGGGCATATCAGCCCAAACTGCCCACAAAATCCAAGGTATGTTATAACTATGGAAAGGAGGGCCATATAGCTCGAGACTGTTCTGTAGCAAAACCAAGTTCAGCAGGGATGGTAACTCCAAAGTCTGTCCCGGATAAGTCGAAATTAGCGATTCCTGGAAGAGCGTTTGTCGTGACTGGCCAAAACGTGAGGAACCCGAACGAAGTGATCACGGGTAAGCTAATCTTGAATTCTTGCGAATTTTATACCTTACTAGATACCGGTTCTACCCATTCTTTTATCTCTCCTGTTTGTGCTCAACGTTTAAACTTGACTACGGAGAAATTAGACTTTGATTTATCTGTTGAAACTCCGTTGGGTGAAACCTTCGTTACATCTACAGTTTATAAATCTTGCTTGATACAAGTTGGCACTATCACATTACCTGTTGATCTTATCTCTTTAAAGATACTTGCTTTTGATGTGATTTTAGGAATTGATTAGTTAACTACTCATCATACCAAAATTGATTATTTTCGTAAGGTTGTTAGTTTTCATATTCCTAACCAACCTGTTATATGAATTCGAACAACTAAACCACTAAAATCACCACCGCATATATCAAGCCATAAAGCTATTCGCTTATTGAAAAACGGATGTCAAGCTTTCTTAGCCCTTGTTATGGATTTGAACAAAGACAAGTCGATTTGAATAATATTTCATTGTTAGAGAATTTCCGATGTATTTCCAAGAACTTCCCGGTCTACCCCCAGAACGTGATGTTGAATTCTTTATTGACCTTGAACCGGGTACAAAGACCATTTCTAAAACCCCCATATCGAATGGCTCCTATTGAACTTCAGGAGTTAAAAGTTCAACTACAAGAATTGTTAGACATCTGTTTCATTCATCCTAGTACATCTCCTTGGAGTGCTCCTGTTTTATTCGTAAAGAAGAAAGACGGGAGTTTACGACTTTGTATTGACTACCGAGAATTGAACCATATCACCATCAAGAATAAGTATCCGCTACCTCACATTGATGACCTATTTGACTAGTTGCAAGGAGCACAATTCTTTTCAAAGATCGATTTTCGCTTCGGATATCATCAAATTGAAGATTAAAATCGAGGATATTCCAAAGACCGCCTTCGAACTCCGATGACGCATTATGAATTCTTAGTCATGTCTTTTGGATTGACTAATGCTCCCGCCGCTTTCATGGATATGATGAACCGAGTATTCAAGGAATATTTGGATCGGCCGTTGTTGTCTTTATTGATGACATCCTCATCTATTCCAAAAGCCATGAAGATCATGAGCACCATTTGAAGCTGATACTTGAAAGGCTTCGTAAAAATAAACTTTATGCCAAGCTAAAGAAATGCGAGTTCTGGCTTGAGGAAGTAGCATTCCTTGGGCACGTGGTGTCAAAACATGGAGTATCTGTTGACCCGGTGAAGATTGAAGCAGTACAAAGTTGGGAGCAACCGAAGTCGGTGACCGAAGTGCGTAGCTTTCTGGGTTTAGCTGGTTATTATCGGAGATTCGTGGAAGGATTTTCTCGAATCGCTACTCCGTTAACTCATATGACTCGGAAGGATACAAAATTTGTATGGAGCGAGGAATGCGAGAAGAGTTTCCAAGAGCTCAAGAGGAGACTCATTTCGGCACCTGTTCTGGAAATACCATCTAGTTCGGATGGATTTGTTATATACAGCGATGCTTCAGGCAAAGGGTTAGGATGTGTTCTCATGCAACATGGGAAAGTCATAGCCTATGCCTCATGAAAACTCAAAGAATATGAGAGGAATTATCCTACTTATGATCTAGAGTTGGCAGTAGTCGTTTTCGCGCTGAAAATCTAGAGACACTACCTATATGGGGAGAAAGTGGAGATCTATACAGATCATAAAAGCCTCAAATATTTCTTCACCCAAAAGGAACTCAACATGCGGCAATGACATTGGCTCGAGCTGTTGAAAGATTATGATCATACTATTCAATATCATCCTAGAAAAACAAACGTAGTAGCTGACGCATTGAGTAGAAGATCATATGCGGGTACGAGTGCAATGTTGTTAACACAAAGGCCCATTTTGTATGACTTGCAAAGGATGGAGATAGAGTTAAAGGCTCCAAGTACCCATGTGATGATATCAAACATACGAGTAGAATCGACTTTAATCAATAAAGTTAAAGCTGCTCAAGCTACGGACACGGAGCTGATGCGTATGAAGAAGAAAGTGCAAGAAGGTGCTATTCTAGAAGAAAGAATCGATGAAGAAGGAATACTTCGAGTCAACTCCAGACTTTGTGTTCCTAACGATTCTGACTTGAAGCATAAAATCATGATGGAGGCACACAACACACCGTTTGCAATCCATCCTGGGAGTACCAAAATGTATCATGATATTCGACATACATTTTGGTGGAATAATATGAAGAGAGAGATCGCGGAGTTTATCTCGAGGTGTTTAACCTGTCAACGTGTAAAGGCGGAGAATCAAGTACCAAAGGGTCCATTGCAACCACTTGAGATTTCGAAATAGAAGTGGGAACACATTACCATGGATTTCGTTACAGGTCTTCCCAAAGTTTCTCAAGGCATAGATGTTATTTGGGTTATTGTTGATAGATTAACCAAGTCTGCCCATTTCTTTCCTATAAGGGAGACTTATTCTCTTGAACGTCTTGCTAGTATGTACGTGAATGAGATTGTGAGATTGCATGGCATGCCAATATCCATAGTTTTGGATCGTGACCCAAGATTCACTTCACAATTTTGGGTTAGCTTGCAGAAAGCTATGGGCATGAATTTACGATTCAGCTCAGCATAACATCCTCAAACGGACGGGCAATCAGAGAGGAATATTCAAACTCTTGAAGATCTATTAAGACTTTGTGTCCTAGATTTCAAAGGGAGTTGGGATAAATACTTGTCATTAGTAGAATTCTCCTACAACAACAGTTATCAGGCAAGTATAGGCATGGCTCCATTTGAAGCATTGTATGGACGAAAGTGTCGCTCTCTAGTATGTTGGGATGAGGTGGGAGAAACAACGTTTTTGGGACCAGAATTGGTACGCATGACTACAGAAAAGATCCAAACGATTAGACAACGTATACAAACGACACAGGATCTACAAAAGAGTTATGCGGATCTTCATCGAAAAGACGTAGAATTTAATATTGGGGATCATGTATTGTTACGTGTTGTACCATGGAAGGGAGTTACAAGATTTGAAAAGAGAGGAAAGCTCAATTCACGATTTGTTGGTCCATTTGAGATTCTTGACCGAATAGGAAATGTGGCCTATAGACTCGCATTACCTCCAAGTATGTTTCGTGTTCATAATATTTTTCACATATCCATGCTTCGTAAATATGTGAAAGACCCGAACCATATTATTGCGTTAGAACCAGACGAGATAGTCGAAGATTTAACGTACGAAGAGGTACCTGTTAAGATCTTGGATAAGAAAGAGCATGTCCTAAGCACGAAGGTTATACCACAAGTTAAAGTTTTGTGGAGAAACCATGCTATTGAAGAAATGACCTGGGAGTTGGAATCAGAAATAAAAGCGAGGTATCCTCACCTTTTCAAAACACCAGGTACGTATGTCAATTTCGAGGACGAAATTTTATAAGGAGGGGAGGTTGTAAGACCCCAACTTATTATAAATAAAATTGAATTTTCTCTAATTATTATTGTGAATAATAAGGTATTAATTTGATATAATTCTCTGGTTATGGGTGAAATGTGCAAATTTTGCAAAATAAGCAAGTGGTTATAAAATAATCATTGTTGTTTGGGAATATTCGTTTGGTCATGGAATATTCTTGTTGTCGAGAAATATTAAATGCGATGGCGCAGCCATTTGTGGGCCCCATAATGTAATAACCGCTTGGATGAAGAAAAGCGACAAGTTTGAGTTTTTATAAATAACGACGTAGTTGTTACTGCTTAACACCGCTGGAATATCCGGTGGTTAAAATACAAAGAATACTGCGATGCATGCACAATGATTTTTTTGAATTATTGATTCTTACGTAAGAAGGCACTACTCAATAATTGTTACGATAATTACTGCTCAATATTTTATTTTATTGATTCAATAATTGTCATATTGATATTTTATATTATTGTTGTTTCAATAATTATCACTGAACATTATTTCCCATTATCTGATCAATAATTCATATTATTTGAATAATATTATTAGATAACATTATTGGCAATGTCTAGAAAGTTCAGTCAAGGAGAGGTTTGGTCACCTAATCATGCCACCAAGAAGGAGAAATTCTTATTGGAAAGCCCCCTCTTTTCTGGGAACGGCCTGGTTGTCATAATTGTGATTTTGTAATATTATTTGTGAATAATTAATTATTGATTTATATGATAAGAAAATATTTATTTTATGTGGATATAAATGATGGATATATTTATTTTTATGTGGATAAAAATGAAGGAATTAATGCTGAGGTGTTTTATCAGTATTTTTTCTGTGTGGAGGTATTAAAAATTACCCATTTGTGAATTTCGAATATTTTTTGTTTGGAATTTGGAAAAAATCAAAGCTACAAAGTTGTAGAGAATTCGATTTCAGGCAGAATGGATATAAAATTCATATTGTTCTGATAACCGGGCTATTTTCTATGAATTGTTGAAGTTTCGGAAAATAAAATAATTTTTATTAATTTATGGGTGGGACCCACTTGGTTATCAACATGTGAGCTACTGAAAATTGGTTCAAAGTTGGCTGGTGGGTGAGAATTGTCAAGAGGCATGCGTAGAAAAGAAAGTAATTATATTATTATTTTATTATTTAGTCTCCTATGGCGTTCTAGCATTTTCCTATAAATAGGCGCTTATGTTAGAATTGAAAATCACACCAGAAACAAGATTTCTTTCTCTCTAGATTATCGAGCGTATTTTTGTGAGTATTTTGATACTTTGAGAGTTGCTATTCAGTACAAGTTTCTGTCTGCACTATATCCGAAATTCAGACAGAAGTACGATTATTTTGAGGTAAGGGATGTTATTTTCTTCCGTAAATGATATTATTTCTTTCGATATCATTATGCCAAAATATTGGTCCGAACTTTTTATCAAATTTAGAACTTTTGTGTCGGGGTTACTATTCACGATACAAAGACTATTCACGATATGATACTATTCACTTACTATTCAATTAAAAAATAAAAATTTCTTTTTTTATCCAAGATGTCTATTATGGTTACTATCTTTGATTGTATCCATGTTTTGATCTTTATTTTTGAATTCTGCTTCACAATTGGTTATTATGGAGGATTATTGAACTTGGATAAACTGTAATACGAATCCCTAATATTTGTTCTTTTATCTCACTGGATTCGTTTTCTTTAAAATATTTTTCATCATCCTCACCCTAAATGATGATATTACTAAATATCTTTGGCCCAGAAAGTGCAAAGATAAATGATTAATCGATGAATATCTTTGGCCCGTAGTGCAAAGATGAACAGTGTTGAGATGAACACGACCGATCGGGTGATACAAATGAATATCTTTAATTTGTAGTGCAAAGATGAATATTTGATTAAAGATGTATATTGATTGATGTTACAGGATAAAATATTGATGATGAACTTTTAAATCTTAGAAGATAGTAGAACTCATTCTCTACTTGACTCTTCTAATGGATTGTTGTTTTCACCGCAGCTTGTTGATCTAAAACTTGTTGTCTTTATATTTTATCAGATTTTTTCCTGTTAAAAACTAATGATAATTTTTTGTATATTATCTTAGTCATAATATTCTTTACTGGGCTAGTTGAGCTCACCCTCTTTTTTTTGTTCCATTTTTCTTCTCAGGAGATGAGAACATAGGAGGATCTAGTCGGGGTATGAAGTGATGGTTATAGAAAGATGTTTTAGCAGTCCTCACTATTTTTGTAAAATAGTATTTGAATAATTGTAATTAGGACTTATTTGAGTGTGGATATTATCTAGAAGATAATATTTGTATTTAAACTCACAGTATGTGTTGTCGTATTTTGTATGATAATTGTATTATTGAAGTTATAGTTTGCTTTATGTACCATGTATTTGGCGACTCAGAATGGGTGTTGTATACCTATTTTGGGGGCGTCACAGTATATTTAATGTTTTACAATCATTTTCTTAATACTTGTGCACAAGTCTAAAACGACCTATATTAAGAAACGGAGGGAGTATATAACAAAAAGTATTACTCACAAAATTTATTACATTACAAGTTTTTATAAATCATACCAATTGCATCTTAACAGCCCGTCACTTAATGTATCTTAACAACCCACATCTTTGTATTAAGACATCCTCTGAATAGTTTAGACTCATATTTGTATCTTAATTATCCTGAGAACTCTTAGGCTATGCTTACTTGCAAAGATTATAATCCGGGGATTATAATTCATGGGATTATAATTCCAAGACTATTAATCCTACGATTATAATCTCGGAATTATAATTTAAAAACTATTAAGTCATTTTATAATATCTTGAGTAATAGTTTTAAGTCTAAATTTAAAAATAAACAAGACACTTGAGATTAATAGTTATATCCCAAGTATAATACTTACAAATAGACATAGATTTAATATAAAGATGTAAACTTTTAAAATACATTAAAAAATGAACTGTTAGATACGTTAAGATAGAATCAAACACCAATAAACCAAAAAGAAGTTAAACACATGAAAAAGAGAGATTTTGGGAATCATAAAACTCCTCCAAAATGGAATTTAAGTCATTAACTTTTTTGGTGGTGCATGCATCCATTTAATAATAGGCCATGCCATCAATAGTTTCTAATTAACACATATTTGGTTCTATACCTACTACGGCTGCCGACTCATGAAATCGGATATCATCAGAAAGAAACAAAAATTTGGACAAAAGTTATATATGTACATAAAAAGTTAATCTAATATATTTTTTAATTTAAAATTGATATCAACTCTTTTAAATTTTAATTAAACATCATGCTAAAAATTAAAATATTTCATGCTAAAATAAAATTGATATCAACTCTTTTAAATTTTCACCCCTCTAAAAATATTAAAATCATTTGCGTTATAATTTCAAAATTATATTAGTTAAGGGAGTGTTTGATAAAAATTGAATGAATTTGAATCTGAATCTAAATGAAAAAAGTTGTTTGATAATTAACATGTCTGAAACATCTGAATAACAAATTTTTATTATTTTACCCCTCTAAAAAAATTCAAATTTATTATAAATTTATTTAATATTATTTAATATAATAGTTAATATTGTAAAAAAAAAAACTTCATTCAACCCTAAACTTGCTTATTCAGCCAAAAAATGACACTAAATCATTCAGCTCAAATCGTTTGAATGGCTGACCGATTCAGTCATTCAGACGATTTTTTTTAAAACAAACGTACTGAATGACTGATCAATTAAGACATTCAATCATAAATAAATAGCCTCTAAAACTTGATTATGGGAGATAAACAAGTCTCATCTTCAACACTTTATTATATAAGCTAAATTTTTATCCTTAATAATGAGCTAGTGTACAAGAATCGTGTTTTAAATCGTGACGGTTAGATTTTAAAATAAAAATGTACTCCATAATTTAATGTTTATATAAAGTCTCACAATTAATCATTGATTATGTAATACATATAAATGTGAAAAAAGAAAATGTGGACCCTCTAAAGTGAAAGCAGTAAGCGTCAAAGAGTACTACTGTGGAGGTTAATGGGCACAAAAAGATAGGTACGTGGAATTTGACTTGTATATCCCATCATAAAAATAAGGAATTGATATTTTTATTAATATTTTTAATTTTTTTATATAAAAAGTGTCGTTATGGATGTATAACGACGGTAAAAATTGTCACTATAGAATCTATAGCGACGATTTTTGTATAAAAATATTATTTTCTGGTATGAATTTATCAGTTTTCTAAAAATAGGATAAACATTTGTTTTAGATTCATAATATATATATATATATATCACACACACACACACAACCAGGATCAGGTCCGGGAGTCCGGACCTGATTAAAATGCAGACCAAAATTTTATTTTTATTTTTTTTAAAACAACTAAAAAAAAGTTTAATATTTTATGGAACTGATATTTTTTTCATAATACAGTGTTTTGGGTGTGATTTGAATACATATAACAAAATATATACGTACAGTCTGTACAAACATATTTTGTTATATGTATCCAAATCACACCCAAAACACTTTATTATGGAAAAATTTCAATTTCATAAAATATTAAACTTTTTTTTTTAGTTGTTTTAAAAAAAAAAAAAAAAAGGTCCGCCTTTTGTTAAAATGCGGGAGTTCGGACCTGATCCGCTCCCTATATATATATGGGGTTTCATTCACAAAGAATCCTATTTGTCATGGAAAGAACCCTTTTTTTACCTCGTGATTTTTTTTTTTTTGTTCCGGTCAAAATTTTACAAGTCAAAAAGAGATTATTCCATAATAACTAGTTCTCTTTGTGGATGGAAGTCCTATATATATATATATATATATATATATATATATATATATATATGGGTCTCCATCCACAAAGAATTCCATTGTTGTGAAAGAACCCATTTTTGCCCGCTACATGTTCTCTACTTTTGGATACCTTGGACAATTTTTTTTTTTTTTAAGTTCGATAGAAATTATGGCGGTTTACCAAAATAGGATCTTTCCCAACAATCGATTACTGTGAATTGAGACCCTATATATATATATATATATATATAAAGAGACGACAAAGAAATAGTAGTAGTAAGTATTCAAAGATATGGTCATCAGTCAGCTTCCTTAATTAAGCGTGTCCGAGAAAACTCAATGTTATTGTTACCGCATGACTTTCAAACACTTGACTATATATATAATTATTTATATGGTCTTAGATTAGTAGTATGTTATATTAATATATACTTACTCTATTTGTTGGGTCACTTTTTACGTGTCTGCTACTTTTGTATTTTGTGTGCCTCACCTCGTATCCACACCTTTCAATTTAATTATTCACTCGTCTTACGTATTTTTGTTAAAAAAATAAAAATAAAAATTATGTTATATATTATGATAAATATACATTAAATTATATTTGCGAAACTTATTAATATATATAATGATTCATACTCAGATCCACAATTTTGAGTTGGTCAACGGCGCACGTGTGGTTAAATAAAGTCTTAGCTAGGACTCTCTCTTCACAAAAGTAGGGTGCCTTTTGGAACTCAAACCCAAGAGCAAATTATATATATATATATATATATATATATATATATATATATATACACTCAATTGATTTTTAATTCTTTACCAATGTGGTATTTTAACTTCTTACAAGTATTTATTAATATTTTCAAATATGATTTTTGGGAGTAAATTTCTCGTTTATTACTTCATGGATTTGAGTTTTCTAATATTTGATTTTAAACTAATCATGGAGTAGAAGACATTGATATGTGAATGTGACGCCCCCAAAATAGGTATACAACACCCATTCTGAGTCGCTAAATACATGATACAGAAAGCAAACTACAACTTCAATAATACAATTGTCGTGCAAAATTCGACAACACATACTGTGAGTTTAAATACAAATATGGTCTTCTAGACAATATCAACACTCAAATAAGTACTCATTACAATTATTCAAACACTATCTTACAGAAATAGTGATGACTACTAAAACATCTTTCTAAAACCATCACTTCGTACCCCGACTAGTTCCTGCTATGTTCTCATCTCCTGAGAAAAATAGAACAAAAAGAAAAAGGGTGAGCTCAACTAGCCCAGTAAAGAATATTGTGACTAAGATAATATACAACAAATTATCGTTAGTCTTCAATAGGGAGAAATCTGATAAAATATAATAGACAACAAGTTTTAGATCAACAATTGCAGCGGAAACAACAATCCATTAAAAGAGTCAAGTAGAGAATGAGTTCTACTATCTTCTAAGATTTAAAAGTCCATCATCAATATTTTATCCCTGTAACAACAATCAATATACATCTTTAATCAAATATTCATCTTTGCACTACAAGCCAAAGATATTCATTTGTACCACCAGTTGGTCATGTTCATTTCAACAATTGTTCATTTTTGCACTACGGGCCAAAGATATTCATCAGTTAATCATTTATCTTTGCACTACAGGCCAAAGATATTTAGTAATATCATCATTTAGGACTGAGGATGATGAAAAATATTTTTTAAAAAAACGAATCCAGTGAGACAGAAGGACAAATAGTAGGGATTCGTATAATAGTTTATCCAAGATCAGTAATACTCTATAATAACCAATTTTAAAACAAAATTCAAGAATAAAGATCAAAATATGAATACAATCAAAGATTAAAGATAGTAACCATAATAGACATCTTAGATAAAAAGAAGAAAATTTTATTTTTCTATGAATAGTCTTGATTCGTGAATAAAGGCCGTATCGTGAATAAGAACCCCTGACACACAAAAGTTCTAAATTTGATAAAAGTTCATACCAATATTTCGGTAGAATGATATTGAAGAAAATATCATTTTAAGAAGAATATAACACCCTTTACCTCAAAATATCGCAAGATTTCGATCGAATTTCTGATATAGTCTTGATAAACTTGTACTAAAAAATAGAAACTCACAAAGTATCTAAATACTCACAAAATACGCCGATAATATAGAGAGAGAAAGAGAGAAAGCTTATGTTTACGTGTGATTTTCAATTTTAACTTAGCCCTCTATTATAGGAAAATATTAAAGACGTCAAGCAGACTTAACTCAAACTTCGATGGCTTTACTCGCTACTATTCCCACCCACCACATTTGAATAAAAATCTCAGCACATTTCTTCACCAACCAAGAGTGGGGCCCACCAATTCTAGAATTTTTCACCAAAATGATTTATAACCTAATTTCCGAATCAGCCACCTATTAAAATTCATAACAAATCATACGCTCATTTTTAATGGTTCAAAATTTGTGGACATATACTCAATTTATATATGTATAACATATCCAAAAATTACAATGATCTAACAGTCGGATTAAAAATTAGAACTCCCACAATATATCTCAAAAAACACTGGTTTGATTTTTAATACCTCAAATCCGACAAAATACTAATAAAACACCTCAACATTAATTTCTTCATTTATAACCATATAAATAAATCTATCATTTATATCCACATAAAATAAATATTTCCTTATCATATGAATCAATGATTAATTATTCACAAATAATATTACAAAATCACATTTATGACAACCAGACTGTTCCTAGGAAAGAGGGGGCTTTCCAATAAGGATTTCTCCTCATCTTGGCGCCAAGAATTAGGTGACCAAACCTCTCCTTGATAGAACTTTCTAGACATTGCCAATAATGTTATCTAATAATATTATTCCAAATAATCAATTATCGATCCGATAAAGGAGATATTTGTGCGATGTTTATAATTGAAACAACAATAATATAAAATATCAATGCAAAGAATTATTGAATCAATAAAATAAAATATTGAATAAGAATTCATCGTGACAATTATTGAGTAGTGCCTTCTTACGTAAGGATCAATAATTCAACAATACTGCGTGTAATACCGTATCTCCATCGCGTCTGACAACGCCAGACATTTTACTTTAACCACCGGGTATTCCAACAGTGTTAACGGTAACAACTATGCCATTATTCAATTTTGTCGTTTTCTTTATTTGACTGTTATCCTTTATGGGGCCCACAATTGGCTGCGCTGTTGTACGAATATTCCCTGACAGAAAGAATATTCCAACGACAAAATGAATATTTTATAACCACTTGTTTATTTTGCAAAATTTCATATTTCACCCATAACCAAAGTTATTATATCAAATTAATACCTAATTATTAACAATAATAAATAAAGGAAATTTAATTTTATTCATTAAAAAGTTGGGGTCTTACAACCTCCCCTCCTTATGAAATTTCATCCTCGAAATTGATATACATACCTGGTGTTTCGAAAAGGTGAGGATACCTCGCTTTCATTTCTGATTCCAACTCCTGTGTCATTTCTTCAATAAAGATGGTTTCTCCACAAAACCTTAACTTGTGGTATAACCTTCGTATGTAGGACATGCTCTTTCCTATCCAAGATCTTAACAGGTACTTCTTCGTACGTTAAATCTTCGGCTATCTTGTCTGGTTCTAACACAATAATATGGTTTGGGTCTTTCACATATTTACGAAGCATGGATATGTGAAAAACATTATGAACACGAGACATACTTGGAGGTAATGCGAGTCTATAGGCCACATTTCCTATTCGGTCAAGAATCTCAAATGGACCAACAAATCGTGGATTGAGTTTTCCTCTCTTCCCAAATCTTGTAACTCCCTTCCATGGTGCAACACGTAACAACACATGATCCCTAATATTAAATTTCACGTCCTTCCGATGAAGTTCCGCAGAACTCTTTTTTCGATCCTGTGCCGTTTGTATACGTTATCGAATCATTTGGATCTTCTCTGTAGTCATGCGTACCAACTCTGGTCCCAACAATGTTGCTTCACCCACCTCGTCCTAGCATACTGGAGAACGACATTTTCTTCCATACAACGCCTCGAATGGAGCCACACCTATGCTCGCCTGATAACTATTGTTGTTGGAGAATTCCACCAATGGTAGGTACTTATCCCAACTCCCTTTGAGATCTAGGACACAGAGTCTTAATAGATCTTCAAGAGTTTGAATAGTCCTCTCTGATTAATCGTCCGTTTGAGGATGGAATGCCGAACTGAATCGTAAATCCGTGCCCATAGCTTTCTATAAGCTAACCCAAAATCGTGAAGTGAATCTTGGGTCACGATCCAAAACTATGGATACTGGCATTCCGTGCAATCTCAATATCTCATTCACGTACATGCGAGCAAGACGTTCAAGGGAATAAGTATCACGTATGGGCAAGAAATGGGCAGACTTGGTTAATCTATCAACAATAACCCAAATCGCATCTATGCCTTGAGAAACCTTGGGAAGACCCGTAACGAAATCCATAGTAATGTGTTCTCACTTCCATTTCGGAATCTCAAGTGGTTGTAATGGACCCTTTGGCATTTGATGCTCCGCCTTTACATGTTGACAAGTTAAACACCTCGAGATAAACTCCGCGATCTCTCTTTTCATATTGCTCCACCAAAATGTATGTCGAAGATCATGATACATTTTGGTACTCCTAGGATGGATTGCAAATGGTGTGTTGTGTGCCTCCATCACAATTCTATGCTTCAAGTCAGAATCGTTAGGAACACAAAGTCCGAGTTGACTCAAGTATTCCTTCTTCATCGATTCTTATTCGAAATAGCACCTTCTTGCACTTTCTTCTTCATACGCATCAGCTCCATGTCCGTAGCTTGAGCAGTTTTAACTTTATCGATTAAAGTCGGTTCTACTCGCATGTTTGATATCAACACGTGGGTACTTGGAGCCTTCATCTCTATCTCCATCCTTTGCAAGTCATACAAAATGGACCTTTGTGTTAACAACATTGCACTCGTACCCGCATATGATCTTCTACTTAATGCGTCAGCTACCACGTTTACTTTTCCAGGATGGTATTGGATGGTGTGATCATAATCTTTCAACAGCTCGAGCTAACGTCGTTGCCGCATGTTGAGTTCCTTTTGGGTGAAGAATTATTTGAGGCTTTTATGATCTGTATAGATCTCCACTTTCTCCCATACAGGTAGTGTCTCCAAATCTTTAACGCGAAAACGACTGCTGCCAACTCCAAATCATGAGTAGGATAATTCCTCTCATATTCTTTGAGTTTCCGTGAGGCATAGACTATGACTTTCCCATGTTGCATGAGAACACATCCTAACCCTTTGCCTGAAGCATCGCTGTAGATAACAAATCCATCCGAACCAGATGGTATTGTAAGAACAGGTGCCAAAATGAGTCTTCTCTTGAGTTCTTAAAAACTCATCTCGCAATCCTCGTTCCAACCGAATTTTATATCTTTACGAGTTAGCTGAGTTAACGGAGTAGCAATTCGAGAAAATCCTTCCACGAATCTCCGATAATAACCAGCTAAGCCCAGAAAGCTACGTACTTTGGTCACCGACTTTGGTTATTCCCAACTTTGTATGGCTTCAATCTTCGTCGGGTCGACAAATACTCCATGTTTTGACACCACATGTCCAAGGAATGCTACTTCCTCAAGCCAGAACTCGCATTTTTTCAACTTGGCATACAACTTGTTATCACGAAGCCTTTGCGATTACCGACTTTTCAAATGGTGCTCATGATCTTCACGGCTTTTGGAATAGATGAGGATGTCATCAATAAAGACAACAACGAATCGATCCAAGTATTCTTTAAACACATGGTTCATCATATCCATGAAAGCGGCGGGAGAGCATTAGTCAATCCAAAAGACATGACTAAGAATTCATAATGCCCGTACCGAGTTCTGAAGGCAGTCTTTTGAATATCCTCGCTTTTAATCTTCAAATGATGATATCCGAATCGAAGATCGATCTTTGAAAAGAATTGTGTTCTCTTGCAAATCGGTCAAATAGGTCATCAATGCGAGGTAGCGGATACCTATTCTTGATAGTGACATGGTTCAACTCTCGGTAGTCAAAACAAAGTCGCATACTCCCGTCTTTCCTCCTTACGAATAACACAGAAGCACCCCAAGGAGATGTACTAGGACGAATAAAACCGATGTCCAACAACTCCTGTAGTTGGACCTTTAACTCCCGTGATCACCTCGTTTGGGTTCCTCGCGTTTTGGGCAGTCATGACAAACGCCCTTCCAGGAACCACCGACTTTAACTTGTCCGGGACAGCCTTTGGAGTCACCATCCCTGTTGAACTTGGTTTCGCAACTAGACAATCTCTAGCTATATGACCTTCTTTTCCACAGTTATAACACACCTTGGATTGTTGTGGGCAGTTTGGGCTGATGTGTCCCTCTTTCCCGCATTTGTAATATATGACCGGTGGTCGTTCTCCTCCCCTAGAAATAGTTGATGTTGGTGTTGACGCCTTTACGCTATCATTGTTGTACCTTCTCCTTTTGAAATCTCCTCCCGACTCGCTCCTTCTATTATCACGGCCACGATTACCACCAGAGTGGTTACCACTTTTGTCCTAATGCTTTCCTTCCTCCGGTTGTCATTGCTTCGATGATCACGCCAATCGTATGACCACGGTTGTGTTCCCCTCGGTTGAACATACTCATTATCTCGCTCTAATAATTGAGCCCTCGCTTACAACATCCTAATATAAAGAAAATTTATGAGAGATAAGATATTATCGAATCTCTGCTTTAGACCTCTCGAAACATCCTCGTCATTCGTTCCTCATTTTGACCAAATGAGGTGCAAACTGGATAAGTCCGCAAACTTCGCCGTCTTTGGGACACCGCATGTTGTTTTGTTCCACCGATAAACTCCACCTCCTTCATATGACGAATACTTTCGTGAAAGTACTTGTCATTGAATAGTTTTTAAAACGCTTCCCAAGATATCTTTGAGTCGGTTTGGATGGGTACGCTTCACGCACTCCCCACCAGTAGTCTGCCTCACCATGGAACATAAAGGTGGCGAATGGAACCTTCTGTTCCTCCGTGCATCCCAAGACATCGAATATCTTGGTAATTTGTTTGACCCACGTTTCCGCCATGATCGGATCCGGCTTTCCCTTAAATTCTGGTGGTCCCAACTCTTTGAACTGCTTGGCTGTGACAAGCCACGCATTGCTAGCATTTCCACCCGTATTTTGTGCACGAGTCTCCCTCGTCTGGTTTTGCATGAACTGCAAAAAGCTTCTAAACATCCCATCATTCATCATTTGTTCGGTAACGTTGTTTACAGGAGGATTATTGCCTTCCTGTTGCACGTTCCCCTGGGTAGTGATCAAATGTGTCTCCACAGTCTGATTCACTCCATTATTAACGTTCTAAGCTGCCATTCTTAAATACTGCCATAAAACAAGGGTTAATAGTCATGCAACATATTATCCCTATACTCTAACCGACCAAATAAATACCAAATAAACTTAGTCAGGTCATACTAGCGAAGGAATTCCCCGTCTCTCCCCTCCTAGTTCTTGTCTCACATCTTAGCTAGGGATCATATCCCTAAGTTCTGATACCAACTGTAACGCCCCCAAAATAGGTATACAACACCCATTCTGAGTCTTCAAATACATGGTACAGAAAGCAAACTACAACTTCAATAATACAATTGTCGTGCAAAATACGACAACACATACTGTGAGTTTAAATACAAATATTGTCTTCTAGACAATATCCACACTCAAATAAGTCCTCATTACAATTATTCAAACACTATTTTACAGAAATAGTGAGGACTGCTAAAACATCTTTCTAGAACCATCACTTCGTACCCCGACTAGTTCCTGCTATGTTCTCACCTCTTGAGAAAAATGGAACAAAAAGAAAAAGGGTGAGCTCAACTAGCCCAGTATAGAATATTATGACTAAGATAATATACAAAAAATTATCGTTAGTCTTCAACAGGGGGAAATCTGATAAAATATAATAGACAACAAGTTTTAGATCAACAACTACAGCGGAAACAACAATCCATTAGAAGAGTCAAGTAGAGAATGAGTTCTACTATCTTCTAAGATTTAAAAGTCCATCATCAATATTTTATCCTCAGAATAACAATCAACATACATCTTTAATCAAATATTCATCTTTGCACTACAGAGGCCAAAGATATTCATTTGTATCACCATTTGGTCATGTTCATCTCAACACTGCTCATCTTTGCATTACGGGCCAAAGATATTCATCGATTAATCATTTATCTTTACCACTACAGCCAAAGATATTTAGTAATATCATCATTTAAGACCGAGGATGATGAAAATATTTTAAAGAAAACGAATCCAAAGGAGATGTATGGACAAATAGTAGGGATTCAGATAACAGTTTATCCAAGATCGGTAATACTCCATAATAACCAATTTTGAAACAAAATTCAAGAATAAAGATCAAAACATGGATACAATCAAAGATAGTAACCATAATAAACATCTTGGACAAAAAGAAGAAAATTTCATTTTTCGATGAATAGTGCCGTATACGTGAATAGTAACCCCGACACAAAAAGTTTCAAATTTGATAAAAAGTTCATACCAACATTTCGGTATAATGATATTGAAGAAAAAATCATTTTAAGAAGAATATAACACCCCTTACCTCAAAATATCAGTACATCTGATCGAATTTCGGATATAGTGCTGACAGAAACTTGTACTAAAAAATAGAAACTCACAAAGTATCTAAATACTCACAAAATATGCTCGATAATATAGAGAGAGAAAGAGAGAAAACTTATGTTTCTGGTGTGATTTTCAATTCTAACTTAGCACTCTATTTATAGGAAAATATTAGCACGCCGAAGCAGACTTAACCTGCAACCTGATGGCTTTACCTGCTACTATTCCCACCCACCACATTTGAATAAAAATCTCAGCACATTTCTTCACCAACCAAGAGTGGGGACCACCAATTCTAGAATTTTCCACCAAAATGATTTATGAACTGATTTCTGAATCAACCACCTCTTCAAATTCATAACAAATCATACGCTCATTTTTAACGGTTCAAAATTTGTGGACATATACTCAACATATATATGTATAACATATCCAAAAATTATAACGATCCAACGGTCGGATTAAAAATTATAACTCCCGCAATATATCTCAAAAAACACTGGTTTGATTTTTAATACCTCCAATCCGACAAAATATTAATAAAACACCTCAACATTAATTCCTTCATTTATAACCACATAAATAAATACATCATTTATATCCACATAAAATAAATATTTCCTTATTATATGAATCAATGATTAATTATTCACAAATAATATTACAGAATCACATTTATGACAACCAGGCTGTTCCCAGGAAAGAGGGGGCTTTCCAATAAGGATTTCTCCTTACTGGCGCGTAATTAGGTGACCAAACCTCTCCTTGACAGAACTTTCTAGACATTGCCAATAATGTTATCTAATAATATTATTCCAAATAATCAAATTCTTCGATCCGATAAAGGAGATATCGTCGCAGTTTGGATTTATAATTGAAACAACAATAATATAAAATATCAATGCAAAGAATTATTGAATCAATAAAATAAAATATTGAATAAGAATTCATCGTGACAATTATTGAGTAGTGCCTTCACGTAAGGATCAATAATTCAACAATACTGCTGTAATACCGTATGCTATCTTTAAGCAACAACGCCAGACATTTTTTACTTTAACCACTGGGTATTCCAACAGTGTTAAAGGTAATAACTACGCCGTTATTCAATTTTGTCGTTTTCTTCATTCGACCATTATCCGTTATGGGGCCCACAATTGGCTGCGCCGTCATACGAATATTCCCCGACAGAAAGAATATTCCATCGACAGAATGATATTTTATAACCACTTGCTTATTTTGCAAAATTTTCACATTTCACCCATAACCAAAGTTATTATATCAAATTAATACCTTATTATTCACAATAATAAATAAAGGAAATTTGATTTTATTCATTAAAAAGTTTGGGTCTTACATCCTCCCCTCCTTATGAAATTTCGTCCTCGAAATTGACATACGTACCTGGTGTTTCGAAAAGGTCAGGATACCTCGCTTTCATTTCTGATTCCAACTCCCAGGTCATTTCTTCAATAGCATGGTTTCTCCACAAAACCTTAACTTGTGGTATAACCTTCGTGCGTAGGACATGCTCTTTCCTATCCAAGATCTTAACAGGTACTTCTTCGTACGTTAAATCTTCGGCTATCTCGTCTGGTTCTATCGCAATATTATGGTTTGGGTCTTTCACATATTTACGAAGCATGGATATGTGAAAAACATTATGAACACGAGACATACTTGGAGGTAATGCGAGTCTATAGGCCACATTTCCTATTTGGTCAAGAATCTCAAATGGACCAACAAATCGTGGATTGAGTTTTCCTCTCTTCCCAAATCTTGTAACTCCCTTCCATGGTGCAACACGTAACAACACATGATCCCCAATATTAAATTCCACGTCCTTCCGATGAAGATCCGCATAACTCTTTTGTCGATCCTGCGTGCTGCTTGTAAACGCTTGTCAAATCGTTTGGATCTTCTCTCGTAGTCAAGCGCACTCAACTCGGGTCCCAATAATGTTGCTTCACCCACCTCGTCCCAAAGATACCGAGAATCCGACATTTTCTTCCATACAATGCCTTGAATGGAGCCACACCTATGCTTTCGCCGATAATCTGTTGTTGTAGGAAAATTCCACCAATGGTAGGTACTTATCCCAACTCCTTTGAGATCTAGGACACGAGTCTTAATAGATCTTCAAGAGTTTGAATAGTCCTCTCGATTGTCCGTCCGCTTTGAGGATGGTATGCCGAATCAATCAGAACCCGCGCCCATAGCTTTCAGATGCTAACCCAAAATCGTGAAGTGAATCTTGGGTCACGATCCGAAACTATGGATACTGGCATGCCGTGCAATCTCACAATCTCATTCACGTACATGCGAGCAAGAAGTTCAAGGGAATAAGTCTCACGTATTGGAAAGAAATGGGCAGACTTGGTTAATCTATCAACAATAACCCAAATCACATCTATGCCTTGAGAAACCTTGGGAAGACCCGTAACGAAATCCATAGTAATGTGTTCCCACTTCCATTTCGGAATCTCAAATGGTTATAATAGACCCTTTGGCATTTGATGCTCCGCCTTTACACGTTGACAAGTTAAAAACCTCGAGATAAACTCCACGATCTCTCTTTTCATATTGCTCCACCAAAATGTATGTCGAAGATCATGATACATTTTGGTACTCCCAAGATGGATTGCAAACGGTGTGTTGTGTGCCTCCATCATGATTCTATGCTTCAAGTCAGAATCGTAAGAACACAAAGTCTGGAGTTGACTCGAAGTATTCCTTCTTCATCTATTCTTGCTTCTGGAATAGCACCTTCTTGCACTTTCTTCTTTATACGCATCAGCTCCATGTCCGTAGCTTGAGCAGCTTTAACTTTATCGATTAAAGTCGGTTCTACTCGCATGTTTGATATCATCACGTGGGTACTTGGAGCCTTCATCTCTATTTCCATCCTTTGCAAGTCATACAAAATGGGCCTTTGTGTTAACAACATTGCACTCGTACCCGCATATGATCTTCTACTCAATGCGTCAGCTACTACGTTTGTTTTTCTAGGATGATATTGAATAGTATGATCATAATCTTTCAACAGTTCGAGCCAACGTCGTTGCCGCATGTTGAGTTCCTTTTGGGTGAAGAAATATTTGAGGCTTTTATGATCTGTATAGATCTCCACTTTCTCCCCATATAGGTAGTGTCTCTAGATTTTCAGCGCGAAAACGACTGCTGCCAACTCTAGATCATAAGTAGGATAATTCCTCTCATATTCTTTGAGTTGTCGTGAGGCATAGGCTATGAATTTCCCATGTTGCATGAGAACACATCCTAACCCTTTACCTGAAGCATCGCTGTAGATAACAAATCCATCCGAACCAGATGGTATTGTCGTAACAAAAAGTCTAAATGAGTCTTCTCTTGAGTTCTTGAAAACTCTTCTCGCAATCCTCGCTCCAATCGAATTTTATATCTTTACGAGTTAGGCGAGTTAATCTGAGAGTAGCGATTCAAAAAATCCTTCCACGAATCTCCGATAATAACCAAATTAAGCCCGTAAAGCTACGTACGATTTTTGGCCACCGACTTTGGTTGCTCCCAACTTTGTATGGCTTCAATCTTCGTCGGGTCGATAGATACTCCATGTTTTGACACCACGTGTCCAAGGAATGCTACTTCCTCAAGCCAGAACTCGCATTTTTTCAACTTGGCATACAACTTGTTATCACGAAGCCTTTGCAGTACCAACTTTAAATGGTGCTCATGATCTTCACGGATTTTGGAATAGATGAGGATGTCATCAATAAAGACAACAACGAACTGATCCAAGTATTCTTTAGACACACGGTTTGGGTTCCTCGCGTTTTGGGCAGTCACGACAAACGCCCTTCCAGGAACCACCGACTTTAACTTGTCCGGATGACCTTTTGGAGTCACCATCCTCGTTGAACTTGGTTTCATGAACTAGACAATCTCTAGCTATATGACCTTCCTTTCCACAGCTTATAACACACCTTGGATTGTTGTGGGCGCTTTGGGGTGATGTGTCCCTCTTTCCCGTATTTGTAACATATGACCGGTGGTCGTTCTCCTCCCCTAGAAACAGTTGATGTTGGTACTGACGTCTTTACGCTATCATTGTTGTGAGACCCCAGATTTTATGAATAAAGATTTTATTTTCTCGAAATATCTTTTTGAATATTATGGAGTGAAATTGATATAATGTTATAGTTGTGGGTAATATTTATAAATTTTTCAAAGTACGCATGTTGTTATATAATATTCGATTGGTCAGGGAATATTTGTTTTAACAGGGAATATTCGTACAACGGCACAATCATTGGTGGACCCCACAACGGAATTATTGTCGGATTGAGAAAACGACAAAAATATTTTATTAAAAATAACGGTGGAAGTTTTACCGTTAATACTGTTGAACTACTCGGTAGTAAAAGTACAGTAATACGCTTGGTTGCATAGTAGCACACGGTATTGATTATTGATGCTTACGTGAGAAGTCACTCAGTTTTATTTATATATATATATATACGTATTATATGTATATATATAATTTTGTCATGTTTTGGAAATGGTGGGGGGGGTTAACAGGAAATCAAGAAAAAGGATTTGGGTTGTCTGGTGGGAGAGTATTATTAAGGTTATTATATGTATATATATATTAACTTTGTTGAGAAATTGGTAAGGAAGGAAAATATTGATAACGGGAGTGTATCCCATGATTTCTTGGCACATGCTTTATATATATTTAATATATATAATATTTATATAATATATTTTATTTAAAAGTTATTTGTTTTATTAGAAAATAATTAGAATATAATATATTTTACTGTAAACCAATCTGGACCGTCCATTTAAAGTAAATCGATCTGGACCGTTCATGAGTTAGTTACTATGCAGTCCATTTTTCTATAAATAGAAGCTCATTCCTTCATTATTTTCTTACGAATTCACTGAACTCTAGAGAGATAAACTATAGAGAGAAAGAAGAAAGTATTCTGCTACTTCACTACTTATATATCCAATACTCTTCTTCTTAAGGTAAGGGATATTATTTGTTGTACTCGTAAGGGATATTATTTGTTGTACTCGTAAGGGATGTTATTTATTGTACTCATGAAGAGAACTTTGTTATTCCATTATTTATTATTCATTTGAATAACTCAGATATCGCTGCTACCTTATACATGGTGACATTCTTCTAATATTCTCGTTTTTTATTATTACATTTTAATATCCCGTCTCAGCATTTACGCTGGACTTGGTTCCATTATTTATTATTCTGTCGAAATATCCTGTCTGTGCGTTTACGCCGGACCTGGTTCCATTATTTATTATTCTCGTCTTAATATCCTTTCTCGCGCGTTCTTACGGACTTTACCGTTCCATCCTTTATTATTCTCGTTGAATAACTCCCTGCGTGCGCCTCTATCGCATGCATGGTGATTTCTTTTATTATTCCATTCTTTATTATACTCAGTTGGTTAAAACTTTGACTTCTATACTCCATGAAATTAGTGGAATATCCTTGATATTGCTCTTCATCCAGTATCTTTTCATAGAAATATTCTTCTGAGCATTCTTGAATTTTATTTTACAAAGCAGTATCATGTTGACAATTTGGACGTTATCAGTTCTTAGATAAATTAATTCTTGAACTTGTTTTATTGAATTCTTATATCATTGTCATCATCCTCATGTTTATTTTTTTGAAAGTCATCTGTGGCCTATAGTGCATAGATGGACTTGGTATGATTATGACCAGGGATTATTCGGTATAATCATAACCGTAATGTTACAAATGATGTGGAAAAAGTCCTCATTGGCCGGTAGTGCATTGATGGACAGTTTTTGGTATGATTATGGCTATGGATTCTCTTTGGTCGTAGTGCGAAGATGAATTGTTTTATGGCATGATCAGGACCGTTGATGAAAACATGATTGTCTTTAGCCGTAGTGCATGGATAATTCGTGGTCGTGATACTAAAGAATATCCTTGGCCGTAGTGCAGGGGTGATTCGATGATGTGGATTATTTATTAAGCTGAGTCCCAGCGATAAAAGTAATGAAAAACTTTTTAAATTATATAAGATAGTAGATTTTATTCCCTACTTGACTCTTCTAATGGATTGCTTGTTCCGCTGCATTTAAACTTGATGGTTGTTATATTGTATCAGTTTAACATTGTTGAAGGCTAATGATAAATTATTCTGCATTATCTTAGTCATAATATTTCTTACTGGGCTAGTTGAGCTCACCCTTTCTTTCACTGTCTCTTCAGGAAATGAGAACGTAGCTGGGACTAGTCGGGGAACAGAGTGATGATCCAGATGTTTGCATTAGGAGGCCTCACCAATTCTGTGAAATAGTGTGATAATAATTGTAATGAGGACTCCTTTTGAGTTTGTATACTCTCTAGTAGACAATATTTGTATTCAAACTCACAGGTTTATGTTTTGTCGTATTGTATACTTACAGCTTGTATTATTAAGTTGTATTTGAATTACATACATGTATCCGCGACTCAAGATGGTGATGTATACCTAATTTTGGGGCGCCACGGTTGGTATCGAGCTTAGGGATAAGATCCTCAGGCCGAGATGTGAGACAAGAACTAGGAGGGAGAGACGGGAATTCCTTCACTAGCTAGTATGACCTACTTAAGTTTATTTGGTATTTATTTGGTATCCCTAAGCTTTGATACCAACTCATGCCGCCCCCCAAATAGGTATACAACACCCATTCTCGAGTCACGAAATACATGGTACAAAAAGCAAACTACAACTTCAATAATACAATTGTCGTAAGTGCAAAATACGACAACACATCTTGTGAGTTTAAATACAAATATTGTCTTCTGTACAATATCCACACTCAAATAAGTCCTCATTACAATTATTCAAACACAATTTTATAGAAATAGTGAGGATCTGCTAAAACATCTTTCTAGAACCATCACTCCAGACTCTCGACTAGTTCCTGCTATGTTCTCACCTCCTGAGAAAAATGGAACAAAAAGAAAAAGGTTAAGCTCAACTAGCCTAGTAAAGAATATTATGACTAAGATAATATACAACAAATTATCATTAGTCTTCAACAGGGAGAAATCTGATAAAATATAATAGACAACAAGTTTTAGATCAACAACTGCAGCGGAAATAACAATCCATTAGAAGAGTCAAGTATTGAATGAGTTCTACTATCTTCTAAGATTTAAAAGTCCATCATCAATATTTTATCCCTGTAACAACAATCAATATACATCTTTAATCAAATATTCATCTTTGTACTACATGCCAAAGATATTCATTTGTATCACCAGTTGGTCATGTTCATCTCAACACCTGTTCATCTTTGCACTATGGGCCAAAGATATTCATCAGTTAATCATTTATCTTTGCACTACAGGCCAAAGATATTTAGTAATATCATCATTTAGGACTAAGGATGATGAAAAATATTTTAAAGAAAACGAATCCAGTGAGATGGAAGGACAAATAGTAGGGATTCAGATAATGCTTTATCCAAGATCAAGAATACTCCATAATAACCAATTTTGAAGAAAAATTCAAGAATAAAGATCAAAACATGGATACAATCAAAGATAGTAACCATAATAGACATCTTGGACAAAAAAGAAGAAAATTTTATTTTTTCTATGAATAATAGCCGATTCGTGAATAGTGGTCAGATATCGTGAATAGTGCCGTATACGTGAATAGTAACCCCACACAAAAAAGTTCCAAATTTGATAAAAAGTTCATACCAACATTTCTAAGATAATGATATTGAAGAAAATATCATTTTAAGAAGAATATAACACCCCTTACCTCAAAATATCAGTACTTCTGATCGAATTTCGGATATAGTGCTGACAAAAACTTGTACAAAAAAATAGAAACTCACAAAGTATCTAAATACTCACAAAATACGCTTGATAATATAGAGAGAGAAAGAGAGAAAGCTTATATTTCTGGTGTGATTTTCAATTCTAACTTAGCCCTCTATTTATAGAAAAATATTAGCACGCCGAAGCAGACTTAACTTGCAACCTTTGATGCTTTACTCGCTACTATTCCCACCCACCACATTTGAATAAAAATCTCAAAGACATTTCTTCACCAACCAAGAGTGGGGCCCACCAATTCTAGAATTTTCCACCAAAATGATTTATAACCTGATTTCCGAATCAGCCACCTCTTAAAATTCATAAAAAATCATACGCTCATTTTTAACGGTTCAAAATTTGTGGACATATACTCAACTTATATATGTATAACATATCCAAAAATTACAACGATCCAACGGTCGGATTAAAAATTATAACTCCCGCAATATATCTCAAAAAACACTGGTTTGATTTTTAATACCTCCAATCCGACAAAATACTAATAAAATACCTCAACATTAATTTCTTCATTTATAACCACATAAATAAATCTATCATTTATATCCACATAAAATAAATATTTCCTTATCATATGAATCAATGATTAATTATTCACAAATTATATTACAGAATCACATTTATGACAACCTGGCTGTTCCCAGGAAAGAGGGGGCTTTCCAATAAGGATTTCTCCTTACTGGCGCGCAATTAGGTGACCAAACCTCTCCTTGACAGAACTTTCTAGACATTGCCAATAATGTTATCTAATAATATTATTCCAAATAATCAATTATCGATCCATTAAAGGAGATACCGCGCAAATGATGATAATTGAAACAACAATAATATAAAATATCAATGCAAAGAATTATTGAATCAATAAAATAAAATATTGAACAAGAATTCACCGTGACAATTATTGAGTAGTGCCTTCTTACGTAAGGATCAATAATTCAACAATACATGCAATACCAGTAATATTCTTATGCAACAACGCGTATTCACGTTACTTTAACCAATAGGGTATTCCAACAAAGGTGTTATTGTAATAACTACGCCGTTATTCAATTTTGTCATTTTCTTCATTCGGATCATTATCCGTTATGGGGCCCACAATTGGTTTACTGGCCGCATTTAATATTCCCGACAAAAGAATATTCCACCGATAAAATGAATATTTTATAACCACTTGCTTATTTTGCAAAATTTTCACATTTCACCCATAACCAAAGTTATTATATCAAATTAATACCTTATTATTCACAATAATAAATAAAGGAAATTTGATTTTATTAATTAAAAAGTTGGGGTCTTATAGTGAATTCATCCCAAATGATTAATGAAACTCACTTTAATTTAAGCTCAAATTCTAACAATCCCCTACATAATGAAATTTACAGTAAACCTTATGCAAATGTTATGCAGACTCTGAGAGAGACAGAATTGAAAATCATCTGTATAAAGAGAGGTGGCTTCTAGTTTTGAACATTCCCTTATAAAAGACTATCAGGTTTACTAGTTGTTCAGTGAACGTGATGTCTTGAACTGTTCAACCGTTTGTGTAAATCGAGACAATAGAAATTCACACAGAATCTTTCCAGACATTATTTGGTTATCATGATTTTTTTTCATTTTAGCCCTGAACATTCCAGAATTTATGAGTGCTTTAGAGAAGTATAGTCTTATCATTATCATAGAATTGACCCAATTCGCACTCACGTAAGTGCTTCTTAATAAGAGTATCATGTTACACCCCACTTGTTTATCAAGATATATAAGAATTATTAAAAGCACAACTTATCCTAAAATCAATGCAGGTAACACTATCTCGTATCATAGGAATGAGTAGATGAAATTAATTTTTTCATAGTGATTTGGTTGAATCGTTAATAATTTAGTTGTCCATTTGAACCTAGATCTTGGAATCTCAAGTCAACTAGGTTGGGTCTTTACCATGACGATCCCTATTATAGGCTTTAAATCCATTCCCCTCGATGTTATTTTTACTTATTCTCTAGTCAAACATATAGTTAACGGATCTGTTTTATTTTCTTTCGATTTTATTTATTCAATAGACATAATACCATTAGAGATCAATTATTTTATGGTATTGTGTTTACGACGAATATGTTTGGACTTACCATTATACATGTGAATCTTTGCCTTTACAATTGTTGATTGACTATTACAATGGATACAAATAGGCAGCACATGTTTAGGCCATAAAAGAATATCTTCTAAAAAATGACGAAGTCACTCAACTTCTTCTCCAGCTTTATCCAATGCAATAAACTCATATTCCATTGTTGATCGAGTAATACATGTTTGTTTAGAAGATTTTCATCATATTGCACCTCCACCCAGTGAAAACAGAAAGTCACTTGTGGATTTAGAGTCTTTTGTATCCGATATCCAGTTTGCATTACAATATCTTTCAAGTACTGCTGGATATATTGAGTAGTACAATCTAAAGTTTTGAGTGTATTTTAAATACCTTAAAACTCTTATAATCGTTTTCCAATAATCTTGTTCTAGATTGCTTGTAAATTAATCTACTCAATTTATTAACATCATATGTTATGTCAAGACGTGTACAACTAATTACATACATAATACTTCTAATTATTTGTGTATACTCTGATTTTGATATGCTCTTTCTTTTATTTTTTGACAAGTGTATATTTATATCTACCGGTGTTCCCACATGATTGCAATCATATTAATTAAATTTCTTGAGTATTTTCTCAATATAGTGTAATTGTGATAACACTAATGTAAGACCCCAACTTTTATGAATAAAGATGAATTTTCTATAAATATCATTTTTGAATATTATGAAGTAAATTTGATATAATGTTATAGTTGTGGGTAATATTTATAAATTTTGCAAAGTACGCAAGTTGTTATATAATATTCGATTGGTCTGGAATATTCATTTTAACAGGAATATTCAGACGACTAAGACAATCATCGTGGACCTCTATTAATGGAATTATTGTCGGATTGAGAAAACGACAAAAATATCTCTTTATAAAAATAACGGCGGAAGTTTTACCATTAACTATTGAAACACCCGGTGTTAAAATTACAGTAATACGCGTGGTTGCATAGTAGCACACGGTATTGATTATTGATGCTTACGTGAGAAGTCACTCAATTTTGTTCAATTATTGCTACAGTAATTGCTGCATAGTATCTCACGTTATTTGATTCAATTATTGTCGATATTTTATATATTATTAAATCAATAATTGAGATGACAAGTTATTCTAATTATTATACATAATTAACAATGTCTAGAAAGTTCTGTCGAGGAAAAGGGTTTAGTCACCTAATTGCGCGCCAATATAGAGAAATCCTTATTGGAAAGCCCTGTCTAGAAAGTTCTTCGTCCGTGACTTCCCCCTACTATGCGCTCAAATAGTATCCTTGCCATTCTCCTATAAATATGATGCTTAGTTAGAATTGAAAATCACACCAGAATCAGAGAATTCTTCTTCTATAATATTGAGCGTATTTCTTTAGAGTTTTAGAAAGCTTTGAGCGTAGAAAATAGTATAAGTTTTCTTCAAGAATATCCCCACTATACCAGTTGGAATACTCTTCTTTTCAAGGTAAGGGAAGTTATTTTTGTTCAATATTCGCTTGAAATAATATTTTCTTCCATACTTTGTAGTATGTAAGTAATATTATTTTGTTTCAGATTTCGAATTCTATACTCATTTGGTTAAAGTTTTGACTTCTATACTGCATGAAATTAGTAGAATATCCTTGATATTTTCGCTTCATCCAGTATTTTTCATGGAAATATTATTCTGGGCATTCTTGATAAGTTTTAGTTTTTTCATACCGGAGTACTATTCACGGGGTACTATTCCTGAATTACTATTCATGGGGTACTATTCACTCGAGTACTATTCACCCAGAGTACTATTCATGATAAAAATTAATTCGTTTCGGTCCAAATTATTTTTGGTACAATATAAATATTGAATTTTACTCCACATAACAATATCATGTTAACAATTTGGACGTTATTAATTTCTGGATAAATTAAATTATAAATCTTTAAAAATTTATCCTTGAACTTGTTTTATTGAATTCTTATATCATTGTCATCATCTTCATGTTTATATTATGTTGAAAGTCATCTGTGGCGTGTAGTGCATAGATGGACTTGGTATGATTATGACCATGGATTATTCGGTATAATCATGACTGTAATGTTACAAATGATGTGGTAAAAGTCCTCATTATCCCGTAGTGCGTTGATGGACAGTTGTTGGAATGATCATGACCATTGATGAATACACGAATATCCTTGGCCCGTAGTGCATGAATAATTTGTGGTCATGATACTAATGAATATCCTTGGCCGTAGTGTAGGGATGATGTAGTTTATTTATTAAGCTGGGTTTCAGCGATAAAACTGATGAAAAACCTTTTAAATTATAGAAGATAGTAGATTTTATTCTATACTTGACTCTTCTAATGGATTGCTTGTTTCGCTGCAGTTAAACTTGATGTTCGTTATATTTTATCAGTTTAACACTGTTGAAGGCTAACGATAAATTATTCTGCATTATCTTAGTCATAATATTTCTTCTTTGGGCTAGTTGAGCTCACCCTTTCTTTCACCGTTCTCTTCGTGAAATGAGAATATAGTTGGGACGAGTCGGGGAAGTATTGATCGGTCCAGATGGTTGTTTTAGTAGTCCTCACTATTCTATAAAATAGTGTGACAATACATGTAATGAGGACTCCATTGAGTGTGGATATTGTCTAGATGACAATATTCTTATTAAAACTCTTAGATTATGTTTTGTCGTATTGTACACGACTGTTGTATAATTAAGTTGTATTTCAATTTTGTACCATGTATTTGGCGACTCAAGATGGGTGATGTATACCTATTTTGGGGGAGTCTCAACTAACCTATTTGATATTTTAGAAATTTTAATTCCTAATATTATATCTGCAAGACCCATGTCTTTCATGTCAAACACATTATTCAACATTTGATTTCATTTTTACTACCCATAATGAGTATATCATCTACATAAAGATATATAATGACAAACCATTTCTTAGTTTCCTTGACTTATACACATTTGTCACACTCATTTATCTTGAAACCATTGGACATCATTGTATTGTCAAAATTTTCATGTCATTGTTTAATTAGGTGTTTATTTTAATCCATAAAGGGATTTTACAAGCCGATATACTTTCTTTTCTTGTCCTGGAACAATAAACTCATCTGGTTGTTCCATGTATATTTCTTTTTCTAAATCATCATTCAAGAAAGTTGTTTTCACATCCATTTGATATATCTCCAAATTGTATATAGCTGCAATGGCTACACTACAAGAAAAACACTTAAGTTCGACGGAATTATTTACGACGAATAATATTCGGTAGAGATTAATGTACTTTCGATGGAATATTCAGTCAAAAATAATTCAGTCATAGGTAGTGTAAGTCCGATGGAATTCAATCGAAATAAGGCTAGGCCAATGGCGCCAACATTTCGCGTTACCGGGAATTATAATTTCGACAAAATAACATTTATTTTCGACGGTTAATCCGTCGAAAATAGTGTAATATCGACGAACCTATTTTTGACGGACATTCCGTCGAAAAATAATCTATTTTACTTAGGAATTAGACCCTGATATGTCAATCATTTCTTTCACTACTCTCCATTCTCTCTCTCTAGTGGTGGCAACTCCTCCCTCTTTCATCACTCTCTTCGGCTCGACATCTCCTCCCTTCTTCTCTCCCTCGCCCCTCCATAAGACGTCCTCCCTCTCTCCTCTCTTTTGTCGAATGGATCCTAACTGAAATCCGGTGGACTTTGGATTTCCGACGGTGGTAAGAATCGGCGTCAACATCGTGGGTATCTCCTCTCTTCTGTCTCTAGCATTTCGATCAAAAGAGGTAAATATCTAACTGAAACTCATTAGTGTTAGGGTTAGGGTTTATATGTTAGTTGTGGCGCCCCCAAAATAGGTATACATCATCCATTTTGAGTCGCTAAATACATGGTACAGAATACAAATACAAACTTAAATATACAACATGAGCTGTGAGTTTTAATACAAATATTGTCTTCTGCATAATGATTCAAACTCAAAATAAGTCCTCAATACATTTATTATCACACTATTTCACAGAATAGTGAGGACTACTAATGCAAACATCTGGACCGTCACTCCGTTCCCCGACTAGTCTCAGCTATATTCTCATTTCCCGAAGAGAACAATGAAAGCAAAGGGTGAGCTCAACTAGCCCAGTAATAAATATTATGACTAAGACAATGCATAATAAATTATCGTTAGCCTCCAACAGTGTTAAACTGATAAAATACAATAGACATCAAGTTTAACTGCAGCGGAACAAGCAATCCATTAGAAGAGTTAAGTAGAACATGAAATCTATTATCTTCTATGATTTAAAAGAATTTATCATCAATTTTATCGTTAATAAGGCATATTCAACCCTCAACTGCTTCGTCGTACTCCTGATCCATGATCTGAATCATTAATCTTCGATCCATATCGAATTGGGGTTGACCGCAATGTACAGGGTAATTCAAAACTCGATGTTGGGTTCTCCCAATTTCTGTCCAAAAAGAGAAATACATATCATCTATTTTAGCCTTCTTGGATCAGACTTTTCTTTCCACAATATCAACGCGTCGTGTGACTTTTACCTATGCATCCTTCATTCTCACTCGTTCAGTTGTTTCTTCTTTCAGCTGATCCTTGACATTTGAATTCCTAGATTCTAGCTTTATCATCTTATACTCTGCCAAAGAGTGCTTCTATTCAAGCATCACATATCGGGTAACACAATCTTGAATTATTGCATCCCTTTTCTCCACGACTGCCTGTCGTTCTTCAGCCTGCTCTTCTAACTCATGAATATGATTTTGCAGTTCTACATTTCGATCATAAAGTTCTCCTAATAAATCCTCCACAGGTTCCTCTTCTTCCTCACTCTCAGCTGCTACCTCTGCGACTAGCTCGGGTGAAATTATTAATTCTTCACTCCCCACATAGATATCTCTAATTTCTTCTTCGCTTGACATCCTATAATCAAGTTTAATAACTTAATTAGTACTCCCAAATAAAATCTTTGTTATAACAAAATATTATACTCCAATATTTATTCTTTAAATGAATATCCTTGATTCATCACTTAAAACTCTATATGAGTTCATCTCTTGATTTTCAGATGTCATTTTCTAACACTGCCACAAAACAAGGGTTAATTGACAAATAAGCTTAGGTAGGTCATACTAGCGAATGATTTACCCGTCTATCTCCTCGTAGTTTTAGTCTCAAATCTCAACTTGGGATCATATCCCTAAGCTTTGATACTAACTGTGACGCCCCCAAAATAGGTATACATCACCCATTCTGAGTCGCCAAATACATGGTACAAAATTTAAATACAAACTTCATTTATACAATACGACAAAAGCGTAGCTGAGAGTTTTTACATGAATATTATCTAATAGACAATATCCAAACTCAAATGGAGTTCTCATTACATTTATTATCACACTATTTCATAGAATAGTGAGGACTAATATAGCCACCTATCCTGGACCATCACTCCATTCCCCAACTTGTCTCAGCTATATTCTCATTTCCTAAAGAGAACAATGAAAGCAAAGGGTGAGCTCAACTAGCCCAGTAAAGAATATTATGACTAAGATAATGCATAATAAATTATCGTTAGCCTTCAACAGTGTTAAACTGATAAAATACAATAGACAACAAGTTTAACTACAACGGAACAAATAATCCATTAGAAGAGTCAAGTAGAGCATGATATCTACTATCTTTTATGATTTAAAAGTTTATCATCAATTTTATCGCTGAGACTCAACTCAACAAATAATCTATATCACTGAATTATCCATGCACTACAGGCCAAGGTTATTCATTAGTATCACATCCATGAATTATCCATGCACTACAGGCCAATGATATTCGTTATTAACACCAATGGTCATGATCATACCAATAATTGTCCATCAATTCACTACGGGCGAATGAAGACTTTTACCACATCATTTGTAACATTACAAGTGATCATGATTATACCGAATAATCCTTAGTCATAATCATACCAATCAACAGTCCATCTATGCACTACGGGCCAAAGATGACTTTCATCATAATATAAGCATGATGATGATGACAATGATATAAGAATTCAATCAAACGAAATTAAGGATAAATATTAAAGATTTTTAATTTATCGAGAGTTTAAAAATGTCCAAATTGACAACATGATAACTGCTTTGTGGAGTAAAATTCAAGAATAATATCCATGTATATATCAAAAATAATTTGGACAGAAAAGAAATCAATTTTCTGGGTGAATAGTACCCAGTGAATAGTACCTTCTCTTCCGCAATTATAACACGCTTTGGGTTGCTGCGTACATTTTGGACTGATGTGTCCCTCCCCTCCACATTTGTAGCATACGACCGGTGGTCGTTCTCCTTTCTTAAAAATGGGTGCTGCTGTCTTTCCTTCATTACTGAACCTTCTCTTTTTAAAATTTCCACTTCTATTATCTTGGCCATGATTACTACCAAAGTGGTTACCATTTCTAGCATGTTAATTTCCTCCACGTTTGTTGTCACCACTTCGATGACTGCTACCATTGGTATTATCATTTTGTCGGCTACTATCTCTTGGTTGGGTTGACTCATTATCGCGCTCCAATAACTGAGCCCTGTTCACAACATCTGAATACAAGAAAAGTTTGTGAGAAATGAGGTATTGATGTATTTCGGGTTTCAAATCTCGCAGAAACATTTGCATCATACGCTCCTCATTATCTACCAAATGGATCCCAACTGGGATAACTCCACAAATTTAGCCTCGTATTGCGACACAGTTATATTGTTTTGTTCCAACTTGATAAATTCTACCTCCTTCATGTGACGAATACTTTCGGAAAAGTACTTGTCGTTGAACAATTCTTGGAACTTCTCCCAAGACATAATTAGTGCGGCATACTGAGTACGTTTTACAGATTCTCACCAATGATCTGCCTCTCCTCGCAACATGAAGGTGGCAAAGGGAATATTTTGCTCTTCGGAGCATCCCAAGACATCAAATATTTTGGTGATCTGCTTAATCCATGTCTCTGCCATAAGTGGTTCTGGCTTTTCCAAAAACTCCGGTGGTCCCAGCTCCTTGAATTGTGAGTTGCTTGTTTTTCCACCTGTATTTTGAACATGAGTCTCTCTCGCCTGATATTGCACGAATTACAGAAAGATCCTAATTATCCCGTCGTTCATCATTTGGTTGGTGTTGTTATTTACCTGAGGATTATTGCCTTCCTGATGCACATTTTCCTGGTTATTGATCGTCGGTGACTCAACGGTCTCATGTGCTCTATTGCTTATCTCAACATTTTCAGGTGCCATTTTCAAACACTGCCACAAAACAAGGGTTAATTGACAAGCCATATATTATCCCTATATTCTGACCGACCAATTAAATAACAAATAATCTTAGGTAGGTCATACTAGCGAAGAATTTACCCGTCTCTCCCCTCCTAATTCTATCCTCAAACCTCATCCAGGGATCATATCTCTAAGCTTTGATACCAACTGTGACGCCCCCAAAATTGGTAAACACAATCCATTCTGAGTAACCAAATACATGGTACAGAATTCAAACACAAACTTAATTATACAACTGTCGTGTAAAATACGACAAAAACATAGCTGAGAGTTTTAACACGAATATTGTCTCGTAGAAAATATCCAAACTCAAATGGAGTCCTCATTACAATTATTATCACACTATTTTATAAAATAGTAAGGACTACTATAGCCACCATCTCGGACCATCACATCGTTCTCCGACTAGTCCCAGCTATATTCTCATTTCCTGAAGAGAACAATGAAAGCAAAGGGTGAGCTCAACTAGCCCAGTAAAGAATATTATGACTAAGATAATACAGAATAAATTATCGTTAGCCTTCGACAGTGTTAAACTGATAGAATACAATAGACAACAAGTTTAACTGCAGCGGAACAAACAATCTATTAGAAGAGTCAAGTAGAGTATGATATCTAGTATCTTCTATGATTTAAAAGTTTATCATTAATTTTATCGCTGAGACTCAGCTTAATAAATAATCCACATCACTGAATTATCCATGCACTATGGGCCAAGGATATTTATTAGTATCACATCCACGAATTATCCATACACTACGAGCCAATGATATTCATGTTATCACCAATGGTCATGATCATGCCAACAACTGTCCATAAATGCACTACGGGCCAATGAAGACTTTTACCACATCATTTGTAACATTACAGGTCATGATTATACCGAATAATCCCTGGTCATAATCATACCAATCAACAATCCATCTATGCACTACGGGCCAAAACTGAGATAAATTTCTCCCGACTATTTTTGAAAAATAGGTAAGTGGGGGTGCAAATAATGGCAAAATTTACAACAAATACTTCAATAAAAACCCCTCTATTTATCTCAACTCACTTGGCTTCACAAAACACATTTTTAACAACATTTATTATTAATATTATAACTCACAATATTAACAACCAGATTATTCCCAGGAAAGAAGGGGCTTTCCGATAAAGATTTCTCCCTATTGGCGTGCAATTAGGTGACCAAACCCCTTTTCTCGACAGAACTTTCTAGACATCGTCAATAATGCAAATAATAATATGAATAACTTTTTCGGCTCAATTATTGATTTAATAATATAAAATATTGTGCAGATGATACTGTGATAATAATTAAATCAATAATGTGAGATACTATACAGCAATTACTGTGGCAATAATTGAACAAAACTGAGTGACTTCTCACGTAAGTATCAATAATCCATACCGTGTGCTACTATGCAATCACGCGTATTACTGTACTTTTATCATCGGGTATTTCAATAGTTAACGATAAAAATTTCGTCGTTACTTTTATAAAAAGATATTTCATTGTTTTTAACTCCTCAGAATAATAATTCCGTTGTGGGGTCCACTTAACTTTAATGATTGTAAATCGCCATACGAATATTCCCTGATAAAACGAATATTCCCCGACCAATAGAATATTTTATAACAACTTGTTTACTTTACAAAGTTTATAAATATTACCCACAACTATAACATTATATCAAATCCACACCATAGTATTCAAAAATATATTTTGAGAAATTAAATCTTTATTCATAAAAGTTGGGGTCTTACATAAGTAATTAATATAATATAATATAATATAAGAGAAAATAAAAAATGAAATAATTTAATTATCATAATTAAATTAAATATTATATTATAATATAATATAAAAAAATTAAATTAAAGTAATTAGATAAATGAAATTAAAAGACATTAAAATAATTAGATAAATTAAATAAAAAGAAATTAAATTAAATTAAAATATATTAAATTAATTCAAATAATTGGAAATAATATAATATAATAAACTAAGTAGCGTTTTTAGTTGCACTACTACATAAAATAAAGTAAAAATTATAAATTTTAAAAAAAACTTAGTTTACTTAGTAGCATTTACTAAACTGAGTAATATTTATTTAGTTTTCCATTGATAAAATAACCTAATTAGTATTAGCTTAATTTGCCACAATTAAAATAAATTGAATAAGTACTGTGATGCCCCTAAATTCTCTACCACTCTCTGCAGCAGATTTGGTGCTCATGTAAATATTCCATAAGAAGATAATTTTTATTAATCCAAGATTCAGATTATCCCATAATAGATAGTAGTTTTCGTCAGAACAATTACTGTGTTGGGAGACCCTTACTTGGATGTATAGATTTATAATCTCATAGATATTTCTTTCATATCGATAATTTCTATCGATCTAACATTCACAATATTAATTATAAGATTGTTCTTGGAACCGAGGGGCGCAACTTCAGTGATTACAGAACTCGCAAGATCATTCAATACCCTCATTCAGATGTATAGTTCATATTGATATTGTACTACTTTCTAACTTTTCTCTAAAAATGTAAAAACTTAATTTGATTACATAGATCCGAAATTTAAATTATTATTACATCGGGTTCTAAGTATAACACAATAAACTTAATTTAAATAAGTCTTTCTATCCGCATGAGTGACTACTGTAATTTCCAGGAATATCATTCAGAGCTGCAAAGGAAAATAATATTTATAAGGATGAGCTTTAAAAGGCTCAGCAAGTTTTAAAAAAGTTATGCTTTATACTCATACTTTATCTAAATTGAATGAACATGCATGTAGTTCAAAGATTTTTCACATATATATAACTGAACCCGAGGTTGATCTGTTCAACCGAACATGGTAATCACTTCCAAAGGTCATATGGACTTAGAAGTCATTAAATTTGGATATCTCATAGGGGATCAGCCTAATCATATCCTAGGAGTATGCATATCATCCTACCACGAGTGTCCTAGACACCCAAAAAGGTTAGTTAAGTACTACATATAAACCACTCTTTTTAAAAAGAACCACATAGTATCAGTATATATATTGTACCAAACATCACTCGCTTTATCACAGTTTATGCTTTGATATCAAATCAAATCAAATTTACGCAAATAATAGCTATGTGACGCCCCCAAAATAGGTCCACACGACCCATTTTGAGTCGCCAGATATCACACTACAGAAATCAAATACAAACTTTATTTATACAACTGTTGAATTATCGTGCAGAGTACGACAACACATAAGCTGTGAGTTTTAATACAAATATATGTAACTCTCATGGTGTCTCAACCACAATACCTTACAATGGTATTTTACATAAAAGTACAGTCAATAACTGTTTTAGAAATTAAAATATTTGAAAAATGCTCAAGGAAACCTTCGTACATGGGAGGCTATGCATCTAAGTTATGATA
Organism: Panax ginseng; assembly: GCA_020205605.1. Taxonomy (NCBI): domain Eukaryota; kingdom Viridiplantae; phylum Streptophyta; class Magnoliopsida; order Apiales; family Araliaceae; genus Panax; species Panax ginseng. The sequence continues at coordinate 85,678,472 of CM035143.1, forward strand.
GATATCATATGACTCGAGAATTATTGTTGGTTGACCCAATAGACCCCAAAGAAAAATGAGAAGATTACTATCATGTTCTTTCTAATGGTGAGTCTTCTCTTGACATATAATTATCTCCATTGTCTCCAATTGAGAATTTTATTTCAACCAAACTCCAAGATTATATAAGTAGTGCTCATAGATATAATCAGCAAGTGCATGTTCATAACCCTGTCTTATGATAACACGAAGTCGTCTGTCATTAGACATCTTATATGATAGTGGCAAAAATGGCCTACCAAAATTGGGTTCACCTCACCCTATTCGGTTCACCAAAATCAACGGTTAAGATGACATATAAAATACGACACACTTATCTAAAATTCTCAATAAAATTATTCCCATACTGTTTTAGGGGAAACCTAAACATCTATAGACCATCGTTTTATTCTCCTGTTACCCCCGCTCGACCCAGCTACACTCTTATTACCTGAAAGGAATTGTGAAGCAAAAGGGTGAGCACAACTAGCCTAGTAAAGAATATCATGACTAAATATAATTAAATTATCAATAACCTTTTTTAGTAATAAATCAGAGATTTAGAACATATGGTAGATGATAAAACTTTTCAACCATAGTGGCAGCGGAACGAGCAATCTATTAGAAGAGTCAAATAAACCATAAAGTCTATTATCTTCTCCATGTTAAAAGTCCACCAACAATGTTTTAACTCTGTAACATCAATCAACAGTTCCTGTCCACAATCATGTGAAAACCTCATAATCATAATTGTAGTTCTAAATTCCTCTTCTCATCTAGGACGAAGATAATTTTCATCACTTGTCTTTATCTGAATCATCAAAGATCATGATTATACCAAATCACATTTTTGTTGGATTTTGGCACATAAAACGAAGCGGAATATAATAATTTAAAGTGCAATTTCGAACCCCAAAAATAGGATCCATGCGAAAACCAAATTAATTCAGCGGTTAGAAATTTATACCGATTATTGAAGCTAGAATCGATACGGTCGAATCTCCAACACAATCCAAACGAACTGCGTCTCTACGGTATCCACACGAACTCCCCGCGAATCATCGTACAATCTGCAGAAAAAGGAACTGCAGTACTAGCCACCAAGGATGAGGATTTTTGAAACTGTTTTTCTCTAGTCTCTCTCTAAGAGCGGCTAAGGTTTTCTTAGGTTATGATTCATTACCTAAAATGGCTGCTATATATCATATATATAGTAGCTAATAGGAATTAATCAAAATCCTAATCTAATTAAAATAAAATCCGAATTTATATATATGAATATATCTTAATTAAGTCTTACTTAATTAATATACCTATATATAAATTATCCTATTAATTTAAATTATATCAATCATATTGACATATTTAAATCTTTACAATTTAAATTAATTCCCCTTTAATTACGTTTTTTGTGTGTGACCCTATAGGTTATTATTACGTTGGAAATAATTTTAAAATCATATTATAAAATTATAAACAGTGAGCGACATCTAGTAATGCATCACTGCTACCCAAGTAATAATAAGATCAATGATTCGATGCAACCTTTTCATGACCAATATTTCAATGTAATTTAATCCTTTTAACCTTGATATCTTAGATTAAACTCAAGTCATGGAATGTGTCATACTCTTCATAATTTAATCTGAGTTTTCTTGATCAATGAGTAGACTATATGAAACAAATCACTATTTGAGCATGGCCATGCATTTCATAGTCCTACTCAATCAAGAGGCCTATGAATATCACCCCTAATATATAGGAGGGTTAAATTCCATCTAGATCACTCATATTCCTCACACGATTCATGATGTACCCAATAATCACCTTTATAGTCCACCCTATTAAAGGTGACCTTTGATGATATCAAAGTACATAAATTTCCGTGTAGTAATATAGTGATTTCAGGTCGGAGGATCATTACATCATTGTCACTATGAGAATTGCTAATGACACTTCACATGCATAATGCTCCACATAGAATTCTCATGGTGGGTCTGTCCAGTACATCGTTCTCTAACACGTACCCATGCATTGACTTAATATCTCATATATTTATGACCAATGAGATTTGGTCATCAGTCAATCCACATACTAGTCTCAATATATCATTTTTGTCCCATCAACAATGATACTCGACTAGGGACATTTAAGAGCAATGATACTAATTGTAATTATATAATCTCATGTTCAAGTCACATATTTAAAACTATATAATTTGTATTACTATTCTAAGGAATTTTATTATGTTAACATTTATATAACGCAGTAAATAAAATCATTCATTTATTCAATCAAATATAATATCAACATGTTAAGCAATTATATCAAATAATTATCCTCTAGGGCACAAACTATAACAATTTCATGTTCATAATCATACTAATAAACTCATTTTTACACTACGGGCCAAAGATATTCAACAACAGGTCATCTTTGCACTACAGGCCAAAGATATTCATATCTCAACGAAATATATAATCATTTCAGAATTTATATAAAGAATAATTATAACCATGTTAATCAAATCACCTTTGCACTGAAGCTAAAGATGCAATTATAAATTCAATGGTCGTGATCATACTAGTCAACAATTCATCTTTGCACTACTGGCCAAAGAGAACCTATAGTCACGATCATACCAATAATCTACCCATCTTTACACTCGAGTGAAAGAAAAATTTAATCACCAGGGTTATAAAAATGTTATATATGATAATAAAAACAATATGATTAAAACATGGATTTAATTTCAAGAGTAAGATTCATAAATCATTGATAATTTGGTCAGAAAAAGAAACCAATTTTGTCGTGAATAGTACCCCGTGAATAGTTACTCGTGAATAGTAACTTGTGAGTAGTAACTTGTGAATAGTAACCCGTGAAAAATACTCTGTATTCGTAAATAGTACCGTATACGTGAATAATGCCGTATACATGAATAGTAACCAGTGAATAGTACTCATAAAAGGAAAATACAAAAGAAAACGATATTCCATGACGAGTACAAAAGAAATGATATCTCATACGAGTATAAAAGAATATACGAACTGCAAATGGATTTTCATCCGTCATTCAGTAATCCACGTAGTCAAATCATTTCCACAATTTAATAAAGAATGAATACGAAGGGTCATTCACCATGAATGTGATAATCCGCGTAGACATGTTACTCCCGCAGATTAATAAAAATGAATACGAATGGTCATTCACCATGCATACGGTAGTCCGCGTAGAAAGGTTATTCCAACAGAATAATAAAGAATGGAATAACAAAAGGATTTCACTATGCACGCGGTAGTCCGCGTAGACAAGTTATTCCAACAGAATAATAAAGAATGGAATAACAACCCTTACAAGTATTGAAAGAAAATATCTCTCTTCATGAATACTAAAGAAATAATACCTCTTACGAATAAAATAAATAATATCCCTTACGAATACAACAAATAATATCCCTTACGAATATAAAAAATAATATCTCTTACCTCAGAAGAAGACTGGATACTGGAATAGTGAAGTAACAGACTTCTCTTCTTCTTTCTCTCTATAGCTCTCTCTCTATAATTGCTCTTGTGAGTCTTAGTGAATTGGTGAGAATGAAAGAAGAATGAGCTTCTATTTATAGGAAAATATAGTTTTGATAATTGCACGTTTTGGAGCTTGAATTATTACAGTATAGTACCTTCATCTTTACCTCTATTTTTAATTTAGTCATGCAAGTATTATCAATCTTGCACCACCTCCCCTAATAGTACCACATGTGAATTAATAGTTCCATACATATGAACAAATAGTTAAATGCATGTGAACTAATAGTTATTAATTGCTCATTTATCAGATTAATTACCCGTTTGGTAAATTTAACACCTATAAATCAACTATTATCGAAATAAATGTCGATTTCCACTAACACTAATAATCCGGACACAATGCAAATATTTTTATCAAGAATTTCATCTTTGAAATTTTTGATGTTACTTTTTTTTTCAAAAAAATCAACTGTTGACTTTTTGACCAAAAAGTCAACCTTGGCAAAATATGTGTTTATAGTCTATTTTTACTAATTTCATCGTTCCAGACTCAAATATCTCGTTCACGTCTCCAAATTCAACTCCGAACTCAAATTTGATTTTTAATAACATTCATCATTAATATTATAATTCACAATATTTAACAACCAGATCTTTCCCAAGAAAGAGGGGGCTTTCCGATAAGGATTTCTCCCTATTGGCGCGCACTTAGATTACCTAACCCCTTTCCCCGACAGAAATTTCTAGACATTGTCAATAATGCAAATAATAATATGAATAACTTTGTCTTCTCAATTATTGATTTAACAATATAAAATATTATGCAGATAATACTGTGACAATTAATAATTGAATCAATAATATGAGAGATATTATGCAGCAATTACTGTAGCAATAATTGAGTATAACTGAGTGACTTCTCACGTAAGCATCAATAATCAATATCGTGTGCTACTATGTAACCACGCGTATTACTGTACTTTTACCACCGAGTAATTCAATAGTTTAACTGTAAAACTTTTGCCGTTATTTTTATAAAAATATATTTCTATCGTTTTCTAACTACGACAACACTTCCGTTGTGGGGTCCACTAATGATTGTGTCATCGTACAAATATTTCCTGTTAAAAAGAATATTCTCCGACCAAACGAATATTCCCTGACACAATGAATATTTTATTTCAACTTGCTTACTTTGCAAAATTTTTAAATATCACCCTTAACTTTAACAGTTTATCAATTTATCCATTTACTAAATAAAATAATAATTATCAGAAAATTGAATACTTTCATTTTGTAAAATTTGGGGTTTTACAAGCTCATTTTATTTGGTTATGCTTAAAAAATAAGTCATAACCTCCCAACAATAGATATCACGAACAACGTATATAAAATAGTTCATATAGTAAAAATAGAAGACCTGCATTTAATACAAAATTAAATGAAGTTATAAAAACTTGTCTGATCGAAGAACAACTATTTATTGCTATTTGAAGTTGTTTACGCAACCTAAATATGTTACCACATATTTATAACAGTCATTAAAATGTATAGGAAGAAGTATCTAATCAAACTATTTAAGTCTAGGTTGATTTTGATATCAATTCGGTGTTCTATTGCTTTATTGAATAATTATCAAGTTAGTTTTTAATAAAACTTTATTTAAAAGCTTCAATATTATTTTAGATAATTTAATTATCATTTATAATATTTTTTTAGAAGCTCATACTTATTTTAAAATAATTTATTATCATTTATAATGATTTTAAAACCTTAATACCATTTTTAATAATTTATTTAATATAATTTTTAAATGATTTTATTATCATTAATATTTAAATAATTTAAAATATTAATAAATTTTATGTCAAAATATTAAAAGTTACTTATTATAACTTAAAATAACTTTTAGAACTTATTTATTAATTATTAAAATTTATTTGCTATTTATTCTAATTTATTTTTAATTATTATTATTATTTAAAACTATCGCTAAAGGCTATCGCGATAGAAAGTGTCGCTAAAGGTGTCCTTCACCAACTAAAGAACAGCCCGGTCAATACCTTGGGGCTAGTTTGACCGGATTTAAGTCTAAGAGTATCTAGGCTGTAGAGTTTATGCAAGGCTACAATTATACATCAATTTTGGGGTTTAATCACACCATAACAAGAAGATATAATGGACCGAAACTCATGCCTAAGTTGTTCTTCAGTTTATAAAATTTCCAGAAAGTTGGTCACTGTCGGTCAAATGGTTTTGATGGCTAATAACTTATATTCTGTATTTTCTTTAAGTGATCCAGTGTCACATAATTGTAGTATATATGCCATTCTCTAAATGTATGGAAATTATTTTCTCTAAACATATCACATACGAAAGATATTAGCTGGACAAAAGCTTGTCAGAAAGTGTTCTTTAAATTTTCTGGAATTTCCAGAAAACACATTTTGTGTTCGGACAATGTCCTTTGACCACTAATAACTTGCATTCTGGTTATTTAATAAGTGATCTAATGTCATGGAGTTGTAGTATATATAACATGGTACAAAAGTGTTACACTTAGATGACATAACAACACCATAATTTGAAGATCTAGACCACCAAAAATCTTGTAAGGCCACTGAGTAATTTCTGGATTTTCTAGAAATGAACTTTTTGATCGGTCAACGGGTTTTGACCATTAATAATTTTCAGTACAGAGATCCTATGGCTATGATTTCAGTTCCAGGTTACTAACCTCATAGCATACTACAATTTTTTTTGAAACAAAAGGAAACCATTTATATTAAATCGGAAACAAGAACATCTGAAATAAAAGAAGGAGGAATGAGAACCCCACCTCCTCGGACGGTAGATCAGAACCAAAGAAACTTTGGCTAATAAATGCTACAAGCATGATTAGCTGATCGTCTAGCGAAACAAATACTGCTATCATTCAAAGCTAACAAAGTATGAGAACAATCTCGAGTAATTAAACCAAATAAAGAATAATCAGGAGTAGGATGGACTAAAGCTTGTTGAAGAACCTGGCAATCGGTTTCTAACACTACTCGGGAAAAAGTTCGCGCCTTAAGCCAACTGAGAGCTTCTCGGCAGGAAAAGGCTTCAACAAGAGCAGGTTCTTGGATACAATTCATCAAACCATTTTTTGCAGCAACAAAAGAACCACACTCGTCTCTTATAATCCAACCTTGTTTAGGCCGGGGAATACTGCCGCATCAAAATTGCATTTAACATAACCAGGTAAAGGTTTGCACCATTTGAGAATACGAACCTGGGAGGGTTTGTTCTGATGTAATTTAGAAGCGGCTTATGCGAGCAGCCCGCCAATGAAATGAACGAATGAGCAAAGAAAGAGGATGACCAAGGCGATCCTCGGCTTCTTATTCCAAATTATATCATTCCTAGCCTGCCAAAGAGACCAGAGGACCATAGCAGCTGCCGAAACCAGATCCAAAGACAGTGACTGCAACAAGTAATTAAACCAGGAAATAAAACAAGGCAGTGGTGGAAAGATCAAACCACAAAGAGAACCTCTCCAAACTTGCTGAGAAAATGGGCATTGAACAAAGAGATGGAAAATATCCTCAGGACCACCATTACACATATGACAAACATTAAGCATCTCCACCCGTCGATTACATAATTGGGACATAGTAGGAAGAACATCCAAACAACAACGCCACACAAAATTATGGACTTTTGGAGGAACATTCAAACGCCAAACATTCTTCCAACCAGAAAAGTGTTGTTGTTGCACAGAAGTGGACGGGTTACAAGATAACACTCTATACCCTGATTTCACAGTGAACACACCCTTCTTCTCAAAATGCCACTGCCATATATCAGAATTCTTGCGTTGGCTAATAGGAATTTTCAAGATCAATTCAGCATCTCTAGGCATGAAAATATCCTGAATCAGATTTTCCTCCCAATCACGGCCATTTACCTTCATAAGAGAAGCCACAGTAGCATTCTTTAACCCCTGAATCATGTTCGTCTCAACATAAGGATTAAGCAAATTCGGAAGCCAAGGAGAGGTCCATATATTCGTATCACAACCATAACCAATCTGACGCACCAGACCTTCCTTCAGTAATGATTGCCCCGCTAGGATACTACGCTAAATGAAACTGGGATTGTATCCAAGAGAAGCAGAAAGGAAAGAGCAATCCTTAAAATACTTAACTTTGTACAACCGAGCCACCAACGAGTTAGGGAAGGTGAGCAAACGCCAACCCTGTTTACAGAGAAGCGACAAATTAAATTCATGCAATTGTTTAAAGCTTAAACCTCCAGCGCTCTTGTGAACACAAAGTTTAGCCCAATTAAGCCAACGAATACCACCATTATTTCAACCCCCGTTGCCCCACCAATAATCATTCATCAACTTTTCAAAATCATCACATAAACCCAACGGAAAAAGGGAAACACTCATCGCAAAAGTAGGCATAGCTTGAGCCACACTTTTTAACAAAATTTCATTACCCGCCCTGGAGAGGAGCTTCTTCTTCCAACCCCCAATTATCTGAATAAATTTCTGTTCAATAAAAGCAAACACACCCTTCTTATTCCTGCCAACAAGAGACGGCACATCCAGATAATTGCCCAAATCCTTAGTTTCACCAACATTCAAAACTCCACAGACTTCCAACCGATTGTGCCTAGAGGAATTAGGACTAAAAAAACATTTGACTTTTGAAAATTAATCATCTGACCTGATGCAGCTTCATAAGTAGCCAGACAACCTTTAATGTGTTCTGCCTCAGCCCTGGAAGCACGAAAGAAAAGCAGACTATCATCTGCAAAAAAAGGTGAGAAATCACCGGTGCTTGAGTAGCAATCTTACAGCCATGAATTTGCCCTCGTGCTGCAGCATCACTCAAAAGGGCAGAAAGACCTTCAACACAAACAATAAATAAATACGGGGACAAAGGATCCCCTTGACGGAGCCCCCTTTGAGGAATGATTGGGCCAATACTTTCTCCATTTTGAACAATATTGTACTGAACAGTAGTCACGCAAAGCATCAGTAAACGAACCCATCTAGCATCAAACCCCAACTTAAGCAACATTTGTTGCAAAAAGTCCCACTCGATGCGATCATAAGCCTTAGACATGTCAAGTTTTAAGGCCGCCTCCCCTTGTTTACCCTTTGTTTTCCTCTTGACATGGTGACCACATTCAAAGGCTACCATAATATTATCAGTAATCAACCGATTTGGAACGAAAGCACTTTGTGTCTCAGAAATTACCTGCTGTAAAATACCCTTCATGATATTGACAAACATCTTAGCCATGATTTTATATATCACATTACAAAGAGCAATGGGGCGGGGATCACCAAGAGTTTCTGGGTTTTTCTTCTTTGGAATAAAAACGACAGATGTAGAATTAAGACTGTCAGGAAAGTTTGCCGAATTCAAACATTACAAACAGAAGGCAGTAACATTCTCTCCAACCGTACCCCAAAAATTCTGAAAGAATCCCGGAGTCATACCATCTGGGCCAGGCTATTTATCTGGAAACATGGAGAAGAGAGCAGATTTAACCTCACCAGGATCAAAAGGACGAATCAACTCCAAATTCTGATCAGCAATAACCCTGCGCTGAACCTTCCCCAAAACCGCCTCACTACTATAGCCACGGGTAGCAAAAAAATCAGAGAAAAAGAGAAAATATGATCTTGCAAACCCGAATTCTAGTCTAACCAAGTACCAGTAGAATCCCGAAGCTGTGTGAAAGAGTTCTTCTTTCGTCGCGCCGAAGCAAATTGATGAAAATATTTGGAATTGGCATCACCAACTGCAAGCCAATTTTGTTTAGCCCTTTGACGCCAAAAAGCCTCTTTCTGTTCCAGCAGATGATGTAATAGTTGATTCTGATCCTTATATTCCTTGAGAGACCTTTCATGCCAAAGGGGCTTCAAAACCCGTAATCTTCCTCGATAATCAGTGATCTCCTTATTAAACTTATGAAAAACATCCTTACCCCACTTTTGTAAATGAGACCCACAAGCAGAGATTCTAGACTATAAATCCAGAGAATTACCCAACGACCACCCTTCTTCAACCACACGCCCACAATCACTGTCTCGGAGCCAAGAACGCTCAAATCGAAACCGCTTAGCTCGATGCCGGAAGTTGGACGAAACAAAATCCAAAAATAAAGCAGTGATCAGAAGAATACGTGGCTAAATTGAACACTTTAGCCGAATCATAAGAAGAACACCACTTCACATTAGCCATGACCCTATCTAAACGCTCCTCCACCCAAACACTAGAACCCCGACTTCTCTCCCATGTGAACTCATAACCCTCCATCGCCAAGTCATTGAGCCCGTAATCCACAACAGCAACGACAAATCCCCTAATAAGAGGATCAGGGTGAGGAAGCCTCCCTTTCTTCTCTCCTTGACAAAGAAGATCGTTAAAATCTCCCAAGATGCACCAAGGATCCGATGAACGATTACTCAAGAACCTCAACAAATCCCATGATTCTTGCCTCCTTCTCCTCTCAGGGAAACCATAAAAGCAGGTCAAGCGCCACCTCCCTAAGCCAGAGACACTCACTAAAACATCAACAAACGTCCTAGAATAACCCATAAGCTGGACCATCTTTTGCTCTTTCCAAAACAAGGCAAGCCCACCACTTAACCCAACACTATCAATAAAAAATAAACCTTCAAAACCCATACGAACTTTAATTCTTTCGACCTGAGGTCGGCCCACCTTAACTTCCATCAAAAACACAAAACAAGTCTTTTTACTAGACACAAGGTCTAGTAATTCTTGAACTGTCCGTGAGCTACCCAGGCCACGACAGTTCCAACTTAGGGTACTCATTGGGCTGGGTGGGCCTGGGAACCAGTGCCCGCCAATTGCAAGTTTTATGAACTCCCTGCTTCACCAATCTATTTACTACTCTTCAAACTTTCCTCCCCCTTCCTTCTACGTTTAGAATCCACAATAATTGCCCCATCCTGCATATCCGCCTCTTCCCCTCTATCCTGATTACCCGCAAAAACCTCCATCAAATCAGTCCCTCCATTTTTGGTAACTGCCAAAGCAATATTTTTACCAAAATGCACCCCTCTATCCCCTCTAATCTGCTCATCATGCACCATATCAGCCTGAAATTGTAGACCTGGACCATCTCCCAAACATTCTTCACCGTCCTATTTTTTGCTACCGGGCCGACCATCTTCATCCTCTTCTAACAACCGCCGTGCCTCGATTGACGAACCAGTTTGATGCAACAACTGGACGCTCCTCAACTGTATACAAATCTGGACAGAACTCCTCCGCATGTCCAATCAAACCACAATAAAAACAAAAAGTGTTAAGCCTTTCGTACTTAAAGGTTACCCACACCCAATCACCACCTATCTTCTTGAGCTTCATCTTGCGTTTGAGAGGTACCCTGACATCCATAGCCACCCTCACACACATATAATTGTTCCAAAACCCCCCAAAGTTATTGGGATCCGATTCCACAAAGACACCAATATAATTGTCAATATGCTTAGCAACCTTCTCTGACATAAAACCACACGACAAATCATAGACTTGAACCCAAAAATCAATGGTAAAAAGAGGAACTTTTGCAGGCTGATCACCCACTTGAAGCCTCTTACACAGTAAAGGTTGGTTCTCAAACGACCAAGGACCCCCTTTGAGGACTCTCTGCACATCACGATCATGAAAAAATTGAAAAAGGAATAGATTAGGTTTGATGGTTTTTACCCGCATTCCTTTAACAGGCCACAAAACTGCCGCCATAACATTCTTCATGGTCATCGATTTGATGTTCTTATTTGTCAGAAAGCGACCAACAAAAGCCTATCGTAAATCCACAGCCTCTCCATCATCTTCACCATCCGAGGCCATAATCTCAATACCGCCCTCCTTCTCTTCCTCCAAAGTAATCTGAGCGTACCCATCCTCTAACTCGCACAGGTTGCTACTGGAAATAGCCATGAGAATTGGAAGAAAGATAGCGATAGATCTGACAAAAGGAACAAAAAAGGACTTGTCAAAAGTGACAAAGAGACGACACCTTTTCAGAGAGAAAAGAGAGACCACTTTTTAGCATATGAGTTGTTATATTGTCATATTTAGCATACTACAATTATAAAGCTTAAAATAGGTCTAAACATCAACAAGGTAAGATCTAAAGGGCCTGACATTTGGCTGTCAGACATCATTTTTTTAGTTTTTGACAATTTGTTTATTTCTTCATTTTAAAGCTTTTAGATGTTATGGTTTCATGTTTAACCAACCCAGATCACTAAATGACATATTACTTAACATATTAAACACTAAAATATAAAATCTATTGAAGCTTTAAGGATCTAGCTTAGGGTTAGGATTTTTATCTTCTTGAACAACCTTTTGAATTCCTCTATTTGATTCCGACTTTGGCTTGCTATGGACTAAATTTGGATCAAGATATCATGTATTTTCAGTGTATATTTCGTAGACTTAGAGAATGGGAGCATAATTATGTATAGAAAATTAAAGTAAGTGTTAAATGGTCTTTAATTCATTTTCATTGACAACTAAGCTTGATTCACTTATTGATCTAGTATTAGGTGTCAATTTATGATTGATATGGGCCATTTTTATCACATGGTGAATCTTACAAGTGGCGAGTCACCAAGATTTGGTCTTATCCCTTATTAAAAGAAAAGAAAAAGGACATTTAGGTCATTTCACACATGTTATGGGCAATTTAGTAACTTCGCAATTAAATTTAAGGGTAATTTAGTCATTTCACATGCTTTTATAATTTACCCCTTCGATTTTTGACCATTAGGATTTATTAATTAGAATTAGGGTTTGACAATTTGGGGTTAAAGTTTCTTAATTATGGCTAGGGTTTCTTTAATTTAGAATTAGGGTTTCCTAATTATAGATTAGGGTTTCTTAATTTAGGTTTTCAAATTATATTTTTCATAATTCAATTTACTAATTATAATATCTCATTTACTGCTATATATATAAAAATACTTAATATTAATCACATAATACATATAATTATAATATTAAATGTATTAATATTCAAAATCTTTATTAATAATCCTAATTAGGGTTTGATTATTACAAGTACTATATATATATATATATATATATATATATATATATATATATATATATATATATATATATATATATATATATATATATATGGACTAAATCCATAAAGAACCGATTCATTTGGTAACAACCCAAAAAGTCAAGACACAACAACTGTGGCATACCGAGACAATTAAAATGGGATACAAGTCGTAGAAATTTGGAGTATTTTGTATATATATATACTCTTTTTTGTAATAATGGTTTGAGTATGTTGTATACATGGCTACTCTTTTTGTATTAAAAAATTGCTACTCTTTTTGTAATAATGGTTGAATGTATATATGGCTGAATCCTATACATCCTTTCTTATATATTAAAAAAATTGCTACTCTTTTACATGGTGCAATTTGCTGAATGTATTCATTTTTTGTATTATAATTTGTTATAGTAATTATATTATAAATATTATAAAAGTATTAATATTTTGCAATAATATTGTAAGATCCCAACTTTTATGAATAAAGATGAATTTTCTATAAATATCATTTTTAAATATTATGGAGTGAATTTGATATAATGTTATAGTTGTGGGTAATATTTATAAATTTTGCAAAGTATGCAAGTTTTTATATAATATTCGATTGGTCGGAGAATATTCGTTTTAACAGGGAATATTCGTACGACGACACAATCATTGATGGACCCCACAACGGAATTATTGTCAGATTGAGAAAACGAAAAAAAATCTTTTTATAAAATAACGGCAAAAGTTTTACCGTTAACACTGTTGGAATACCTGGTGGTTAAAATACAAGAATGCTCTTGTTCAGACAAAGAAAGATACCAGTATTGCACATTATTTTTGAATTATTGATTCTTACGTAAGAAGACACTACTCAATAATTGTTACAGTAATTACTGTTCAATATTTTATTTTATTTGTTCAATAATTGTTGCGTTGATATTTTATATTATTGTTGTTTCAATAATTGTCACTATACAGTATTTTCCATTATCAGATCAATAATTCATATTATTTGAATAATATTATTAGATAGCATTATTGGCAATGTCAAGAAAGTTTTGTCAAGGAGAGGTTTAGTCACCTAATTGCGCGCCAGTAAGGAGAAATCCTTATTGGAAAGCCCCCTCTTTCTTGGGAACGGTCTGGTTGTCATTATTGTGATTCTGTAATATTATTTGTGAATAATTAATTATTGATTTATATGATAAGAAAATATTTATTTTATGTGGACATAAATGATAGATAGGAAAATATTTATTTTTATGTGGTTATAAATGAAGGAATTAATGTTGAGGTATTTTATCAGTATTTTGACGGATTGGAGGTATTAAAAAATCAAATCGGTGTTCTTAAAGCTTTATTGCGTGAGTTATAATTTTGATCCGACCGTTGGATCGTTGTGATTTTTGGATATGTTATACATATATAAGTTGGGTATATGTCCACAATATTTGAACCGTTAAAAATTAACGTATGATTTGTTATGAATTTTAAGAGGTGTTGAAAAACGTTCATATGTGGATTTAGGATATTTTCTGTTTGGAATTTGGAAACACTTTCTTCTGCAAAGTTGTAGAGAATTCGATTTTGTACGGAATGGACATAAAATTCGTATTTTTCTGAGAAAAGGGCTATTTATTATGAATTATTGAAGTTTCGAAAAATAAAATATTTTTTATTAAAATTGGGTGGGACCCACTTTTGTTTTTCAAACTTTTGGGCTGAAATTTTGTTCCAAGTTGGCTGCTCATTTGGTGGGTGGCGTAGATTGGAATAAATAAATAAATAATATTATTTTATTATTTTAGTCTTCTATGGCGTTCTAGCATTTTCCTATAAATAGGCGCTTAAGTTAGAATTGAAAATCACACCAGAATCAGAGAATTCTTCTTCTATAATCTTGAGCGTATTTCTTTAGAGTTTTAGAAAGCTTTGAGCGTAGAAAATAGTGAAAGTTTTCTTCAAGAATATCCCCAGCTATATACCGCTTAGAATACACTTCTTTTCAAGGAGTAAGGATGTTATTTTTGTTCATATTCGCTTGAAATAATATTTTCTTCCATACTACGTTGTATGTAAGTAATATTATTTCGCTTCGATTTCAATTCTATACTCGTTTGTTAAAATTTTGGTTTCTATACTCCATGAAATTAGTAGAATATCCTTGATATTTGCGTTTCATCCAATATCTTTTCATGAAAATATTATTCTGAGCATTCTTGATAAGTTTTAACTTTTTCATACTGGAGTACTATTCACGAGGTTACTATTCACGAGGTACTATTCACTCGAGTACTATTCACCCGTGGTACTATTCATGATAAAAATTGATTCGTTTTCGGTCCAAATTATTTTTGGTACAATATTATTCTTGAATTTTACTCCACAAAGCAAAGATCGTATTGTCGATAATTTGGGCGTTATTGATTTCTGGATAAATTAAATTATAAATCTTTAAAAATTTATCCTTGAACTTGTTTTATGGAATTCTTATATCATTTTCATCATCCTCATGTTTATATTATGTTGAAAGTCATCTGTGGCCTGTAGTGCATAGATGGACTTGGTATGATTATGACCAGGGATTATTCGGTATAATCATTACCATAAATTACAAATGATGTGGTATAAGTCCTCATTGGCCCGTAGTGCATTGATGGACAGTTGTTGGTATGATCATGACCATTGATGAATACACGAATATCGTTGGCCTGTAGTGCATGAATAATTTGTGGTCGTGATACTAATGAATATCCTCGGCCGTAGTGTGGTGGATGATGTGGATTATTTATTAAGTCGAGTCTCAAATGATAAAAGTGATGAAAAATCTTTTAAATCATAGAAGATAGTAGATTTTATTCTCTACTTGACTCTTCTAATGGATTGCTTGTTCCGCTACAGTTAAACTTGATGTTTGTTATATTTTATCAGTTTAACACTGTTGAAGGCTAACGATAAATTATTCTGCATTATCTTAGTCATAATATTTCTTACTTGGCTAGTTAAGCTAACCCTTTTGCTTTCATTGTTCTCTTCAGGAAATGAGAACGTAGCTGGGACTAATCGGGGAACGGAGTGACGGTCCAGATGATAGCATTAGTAGTCCTCACTATTTTATGAAATAGTGTGATAAAAATTGTATTGAGGACACCATTTGAGTTGAATATTGTCTAGAAAATAATATTCGTTTTAAAACTCTCAGTTTATGTTTTGTCGTATTTTACATGACAATTGTATTTGAATTTTGTACCATGTATTTGGTGACTCAAGATGGGTGATGTATATCTATTTTGGGGGCGTCACAAATATTATAAAATATTACAAAATATTGCATTAATAATAATATTATAAAATATTGTATTAATATTAATATTATAAAATATTGTATTACTAATACTACAAAATATTATAATATTATTATAAAATATTAATACTTATAATATTAAGTATTAATAATATTTCAAAATATTATAATTTTATTACAAAATATTAATTTTTTAATTTTATTATAAAGGAGTATCAATTTTTTAATATATAAAAAAAGGATGTATAAGATTCAACCATATATACATTTAGCCATTATTACAAAAAGAGTAGCAATTTTTTAATACAAAAAGAGTAGCCATGTATACAACATACTCCAGCCATTATTATAAAAAGAGTAGTCATATATACAAAATACTCCAGCCGCTACAACTTGTAGCAGCTGGGACAATTAAAATGGGACGTCCCATTTTAATTATCCCAGCCGCTACAAGCTGTTGTGTCTTGATTTTTTGGGTTGTTCTTAGCAACCGGTTGCCATGGATGCGGTCCCTATATATATATATGTATGTGTGTGTGTGTGTACTATACTTTGGAAATTAGAAATCCATTGGACAAGTAGCATTGAATGTTCAATAGTAGTCCCCATATTCAAATAACAGTTCTCATAAGCTGAGTAACATATATTTAGTTTTTCATTGGTAAAAAAGAAACTAAGTAGTATTTGCTTAGTTTGTCACAATATTCAATAATACCTACTCTTCAATACACTCAATAGATTGTTTAGTTTGACATTATCCTAAACAAACTCAATTGTTATAATTAATTACTACTATACATTTTATAGTACATATATCATTCCATTAACTTATAAATATGTTGACTGACTTAGTTAAGCTGGCTAGGGGTTGTTCGAAAGAAGTTGCAAGGTGTAGGGACAACTTAAGTTGGCATCAGCATGGTACTATGCAACTTATCAGCCAACTAATTGTATAGAAAGCATTAACTGCCTTGGCTTTCTTCATAATCCATTCTTGCAACTACATTTTGGGACATTTATAAGTTATGCTTTCCCACTTAAGCTTCCTACTTAAAAGTATTACATATTTTATCCTTTTGAAATAGAAAATTCATAAATTACAATGAACTATATATGAATGAGCAAAGAAGAGCAATTAATTAATAAGTCAATTGTAGAATTTGCGATTAGAATTCTTGGAAGTTTTAGAGGTCTTGAGCATGCAATGAATACTGCAATGAGTGCAACAAAAGTAAGGTGAAAAATACTCTAACCCGTCGCCAGATTTTATGGATACAAGACAACTCTTTATATGACGCGACGAGTTAGAGTATTCTCCACCTTTCGTTCTTTGCCCTCATTGCGGTATTAGTTTTTAGGTTTGTATATAGCGCGATCATACAGTCAAATCATATAAAAGTAGCAGAAGCGCGATAAACCGAGTTTTAAAAATTTTCATACAAACCAACACCATGATCATACTTTGTGCATAATTATCAATTTAATAGAAGAGGGGTGGAGATCAGATTCATACCCTTGTAGAAACAAACTTCCTTAGGTATGAGTTCACCTCCAGTTCCTTTTCATGTTCAACTTGAATCCACCGGGTTTGATTTTTCCTTTGATGAACATTAGTCACCCAAGCATTTATCCTTTAGAGGTAATCAACCAAGGAAGAATAAATATTCAAGAAGATGGATGTTTGGCTAAACCCTTATTCTATCTCTATAGAATATATGTACTCTCCCAACTCTTGGAATTGAGTATGTGTAACCTTAATCCATAATAAGACCTTCTTATTTATTATTTATAGATGTAGGCAACCCTCCTAAACTATTTAGGAATATGGTTTTGTTTTAATTAATTAAACTCCTTTAATTAATTAATCTCTTAATCCTATTAGGAATAATTGAGAGTACCTTTATTAATTAATTCTCAAACTAATTTAGGAATTAACTTAATAATAATAATTGTAATAATAATAATAGGACTCCTCTTATTAATTTATATTTAATATTTTCAAAATATTAAATATTAAATATTAAGTTATTTAACATATTCTATCACCATAGATTAAATTAAATAAACTTAACTTATTATTACGATTATGTTATTTAGTTCTTAAATAACTATTTTTTCTTTTATGGTGTGTCCCTTTAGGTTCTCCATATTAAACTGGTTGTGAATAAATCAATTAGAACAATTCTAATCTTATTTAAATAAATAAATTAAACTATTAATTCATTTAAATAAATAATATCTATTCTACAATAATGATAAGCCTCATTATCAACGACTTTTTAGATAATATAGATTTCAATATTAATCATAAAAGAACCTTTAAGTAAATAGTTACCCTATAATTCAATCCTTCCATCATATAATGTCCCAATTAAATATAAGACATAGAATTACTGTCAAGTTTTATTTTATTTAATTATATGTATTTCGATTCACAAATGCACAACTCCAAATAATGCAAATTAGAAACTTCTTTCTAATTTCATTCCAACTTGGCCAAAGATTCTTGGGTTGTCATTTATCGAATCACATAGGACATTCACTCTTTTTACTAGAAGTGATAGATTATTTATTAATAATTCATTATCTTCATGCATAACTTATTATACTAAGCATACCCTTTGATATACCCTAAGGGTCTTAAGGGACATGTCAAAGTATAACTTATCATACACAAGATGCTATGATGATATCAAGTTTAAGGATAACTTGTACTACTATTACTATAAGAATTCCTATTGACAAGCAAGTAAAATTCCATTAGGTATTCCTTAGCGAGCCACGTTCAGTGAACTTATTCTCCAATAAGCACCTACATACTTGCTTTAGTGTATCCACACAAATGATAATGAGAATAATCATCCTCATCCAAAGAGCAAGAAACGTATGTACTAATCTATCTGTGTGATGCCTCCAAAATAGGTATACGCCACCCATCTTGAGTCGCCAAATACATGGTACAAAATTCAAATACAACTTAATTATACAACAGTCGTGTAAAATACGACAAAACATAATCTAAGAGTTTTAATAAGAATATTGTCATCTAGACAATATCCACACTCAATGGAGTCCTCATAACATTTATTGTCACACTATTTTATAGAATAGCGAGGACTACTAAAACAACAATCTGGACCGTCAATCCGTTCCCCGACTCGACCCAGCTATATTCTCATTTCCTAAAGAGAACAGTGAAAGAAAGGGTGAGCTCAACTAGCCCAGTAAGAAATATTATGACTAAGATAATGCAGAAGTACTTATCCTTAGCCTTCAACAGTATAACAACTGATAAAATATAATAGACAACAAGTTTTAGATCAACAACTGCAACGGAATAAACAATCCATTAGAAGAGTCAAGTAGGGCATAAAATCTAATATCTTCTATGATTTAAAAAGTTTTTCATCAACTTTATCGCTGAGACTCAGCTTAATAAATAAAATCGAATCATCCCTGCATCACGACCAAGGATATTCATGTAATCATCAATGGTCATGATTATACCAAATAATCCCTGGTCATAATCATACCAACAACTGTCCATCAATGAACTACAGGCCAATGAGGACTTTCACCACATCATTCGTCACATTACGGTCATGATTATATCGAATAATCCCTGGTCATAATCATACCAAGTCCATCTATGCACGTAAGCCAGAGATGACTTTCATCACAATATAAGCATGAGGATGATGACAATGACATAATAATTCAATAAAACAAGTTCAAGCTAAATTTTAAAGATTTATAATTTAATTTATCCAGAAATAAATAACGTCCAAATTGTCAACATGATACTACTTTGTGGAGTAAAATTCAAGAATGCTCAGAAGAATATTTCCATGAAAAGATACTGGATGAAGTGCAAATATCCAGGATATTCTACTAATTTCATAGAGTATAGAAGCCAAAACTTTAACCAACTGAGTATAATAGAATATATGAAACTGCAAATAGATTTTTGCCCGCCATGCGGTAATCCACGTAGACAGATCATTTTCATAATTTAATAAGGAATGAATACGAAGGATCATTCACCATGCATGAAGTAGTTCACATAGACAGGTTATTCTAACAGAATAATAAAGAATGGAGTAACAGAAGAATTCAGCAGATATGCGATAGACCACACAGACAGGTTATCCCAACAGAATAATAAAGAATGGAATAACAGAAGAATTCACCAATCATGCAATAGACCGCACAGACAGGTTATTCCAACAGAATAATAAAGAATGGAATAACATCCCTTACGAGTATTGAAAGAAAATAACTCTCTTCATGAATACGAAAGAAATAATACCCCTTACCTTAGAAGAAACTGGATACTGGAATAGTGAGGTAGCATATTTCTCTTCTTCTTTTTATCTATAATTTCTCTCTATAATAATTGCTCTTGTGAAACTTAGTGAATTGGTGAGAATGAAAGAAGAATGAACTTCTATTTATAGGAAAATATAGTTTCGATAATTGCACGTTTTGGGGCTCGAAATATTATAATATAATACCTTCCTCTTTTTCTTCATTTTTAATTTAGTCCTGCAAGTATTATCAAACTTGCACCACCTCCCCTAATAGTAAATAATGTGAATTAATAGTTCCTTCATGTGACTTAATAGTATAATCATGTGAAAATACTAATTACAGTATAGTACCTTCATATATACCTCCATTTTTAATTTAGTCATGCAAGTATTATCAATCTTGCACCAACTCCCCTAATAGTAAATAATGTGAGTCAATAGTACACACATGTGAACACATAGTTATAAGCATGTGAATTAATAGCAATTAATTGCTCATTTATCCGGTGAATTACCCGATTGGTCAATATAACCTCCAGATATTAATTATTATCGAAATAAATGTCGATTTCCACTAACACTAATAATTCCCACACAATGGAATTATCAATTTCATCTTTAATCAACACGAATTTATTTATCATTAATATTATAACTCACAATATTTAACAACCAGGTCGTTCCCAGGAAAGAGGGGGCTTTCCGATAAGGATTTCTCCTTATTGACGCGCAATTAGGTGACCAAACCTCTCCTTAACAGAACTTCAAGACATTGTCAATATTACAAATAATAATATGAATAACTTTTTCGTCTCAATTATTGATTTAATAATATAACATATTATGCAGATGATACTGTGACAATAATTGAATCAATAATATGAGAGATATGATGCATCAATTAATGTAGCTATAATTGAGTATAACCAAGTGACTTCTCACATAAGCATCAATAATCAATACCGTGTGCTACTATGCAACTACGCGTGTTACTGTACTTTTACTACCGGGTAATTCAACAGTTTTAACGGTAACACTTTCGCCGTTATTTTTATAAAAAGATAATTCTGTCATTTTCTAATTACGACAATACTTCCGTTGTGGGGTCCACCAATGATTGTGCCGTCGTACAAATATAACCTGTTAGAAGGAATATTCCCCGACCAATCAAATATTATATAACCACTTTCTTACTTTGCAAAATTTGTAAATATTACCCACAACTATTATATCAAATCCACACCATAATATTCAAAAATATATTTCGAGAAAATTATTCTTTATTCATAAAAGTTGGGGTCTTACAACCTCCCCTTCTTATGAAATTTCATCCTCGAAATTAGTGTGTGTACCTGGTATGTCGAAGAGGTGAGGATACCTTGACTTCATTTCAGATTCTAACTCCCTGGTCATTTCCTTAACATCGTGGTTTCTCCACAAAACTTTGACTTGAGGTATAACCTTGGAGCGTAGAATATGATCCTTCTTATCCAAGATTTTAACAGGTACCTCTTCATACGTTAAATCGTCTGCTATCTCGTCCGGTTCTAATTCAATAACGTGGTTCAGGTTTTTCACATATTTACGTAACATAGATATGTGAAAACCATTATGAACACGAGACATACTTGGCGGTAAGGCGACTCTATAGGCCACAGTTCCTACACGATCGAGGATTTAAATGAGCTTTCCTCTCTTTCTAAATCTTGTAACTCCTTTCCATGGAGCAACATGTAACAACACATGATCTCCAATATTGAATTCCACGTCTTTTCGATGAAGATCAGCATAACTCTTTTGTCGATCTTGTGAGGTTTTTATACATTGTCGGATTGTTTGAATCTTTTCCGTAGTCATACGTACTAACTCCGGTCCCAACAACGTTGCTTCACCCACCCAATTCATCCCAAAGATATCTTTGGAGAATCGACACTTTCTTCCATACAACGCCTCAAATGGAGCCAGGCCAATACTTGCTTGATAACTATTCTTGTAGGAAAACTCCACCAATGGTAAGAACTTGTCCCAACTTCCCTTGAAGTCAAGGACACAGAGTCTTAATAAATCTTAAAGAGTTTGAATAGTCCTTTCCGACTGCCCGTCCGTTTGAGGATGATATGTCGATGTAAATCGTAAATCCGTGCCCATAGCTTTTTGCAAACTAACCCAAAATCTTGAAGTGAATCTTGGGTCTCGATCAGAAACTATGGATACTGGCATACCATGAAATCTTACAATCTCGTTTATGTACATACGAGCAAGACGTTCATGTGTATAAGTTTCTCGTATCGGTAAGAAATGAGCAGACTTGGTTAATCTATCAACAATGACCCAAATCGCATATATGCCTTGAAAAACCTTGGGAAGACCAGTATCGAAATCCATGGTAATGTGCTCCCACTTCCATTCTGGAATTTCAAGTGGTTGCAATAGACCTTTTGGCACTTGATGCTCCGCCTTGACTCGTTGGCAAGCTAGAAACCTTGAGATAAACCCCGCTATCTCTCTCTTCATATTGCTCCACCAAAATGTATGTCGAAGATCATGATACATTTTGGTACTCCCATGATGGATTGCAAACGGTGTGTTGTACGCCTCCATCATGATTTTATACTTCAAGTCAGAATCGTTAGGAACACAAAGTCTGGAGTTGACTTGAAGTATTCCTTCTTCATCGACTCTTGCTTCCGGAATAACACCTTCTTTCACTTTCTTCTTCATACGCATCAGCTCCAAGTCTATAGCTTGAGCAACTTTAACTTTATCGATTAAAGTCGGTTCTACTCGTATATTCGCCATCATCACATGGGCCCCTGGAGTCTTTAAATCTATCTCCATCCTTTGTAAGTCATACAAAATGGGCCTTTGTATTGACAATATCGCACTCGTACCCGCATATGATCTTCTACTCAATGCGTCAGCTACTACGTTTACTTTTCCAGGATGGTATTGAATGGTATAATCGTAATCTTTCAATAGCTCAAGCCATCGTCGTTGCTGCATGTTGATTTCCTTTTGAGTGAAGAAATATTTGAGGCTTTTATGATCTGTATGGATCTCCACCTTCTCTCCATACAGGTAATGCCTCCAAATCTTAAGCGCAAAAACGACTGCTGCCAACTGTAGATCATGAGTAGGATAATTCCTCTCATATTCTTTGAGTTGTCGTGAGGCATAGGCTATTACTTTCCCATGTTGCATGAGAACACACGCTAACATTTTTCCTGAAGCATCACTGTAGATGATAAATTCCTCCGAGCCAGATGATATTGTCAGAACAGGTGTTGAAATGAGTCTTATATTGAGTTCTTGAAAACTCTTCTCACATTCCTTGCTCCAACCAAACTTTGTATCTTTTCTAGTCAGCTGAGTTAATGGAGTAGCGATTCGAGAAAATCCTTCCACGAATCTCCGATAATAACCAGCTAAGCCGAGAAAGCTACGTACTTTGGTACTGACTTTGGTTGCTCCCAACTTTGAATTACTTCAATCTTTGTTGGGTCAACAGATATTCCATGATTTGATATCATGTGCCCAAGGAATGCAACTTCCTCAAGCTAGAACTCACATTTCATTAACTTGGCATAAAGCTTGTTTTCACGAAGCTTTTGAAGTATCAGCCTCAAGTGCTGCTCATGGTCTTCATGACTTTTGGAGTATATGAGGATGTCATCAATAAAGACGACCACAAAGTGATCCAAATATTCCTTGAATAATTGGTTCATCATGTCCATGAAGACAGCAGGAGTATTAGTCAATCCAAAAGACATGACTAGGAATTCATAATGCCCGTACCGAGTTCTGAAAGAAGTCTTTGGAATGTCATCAGTTTTAATCTTCAACTGATGATATCTGGAACGAAGATCAATCTTTGAAAAGAATTTGGCTCCTTGCAACTGGTCAAACAGGTCATCAATGCGAGGTAACGGGTACCTATTTTTAATGGTGACATGATTCAACTCCCGATAATCAATACAAAGTTGCATACTTCCATCTTTCTTCTTCACGAATAGAACAGGAGCACCCCAAGGAGACGTACTAAGACGAATGAAACCGATGTCTAACAATTCCTGTAGTTGGGTTTTTAACTGCTAAAGTTCAATATGAGCCATTCGATATGGGGCTTTGGAAATGGGTTTTGTACCGGGTTCAAGGTCGATACCAAACTCAATTTCACACTCCAGGGGTAGGCCAGGGAAGTTCTTGAGTGAATAAGTCGGAAATTTATTAACAATAGAAATATCATTCAAATCGGCGTATTTTGTTTAAATCTGTGACATGAGCAAAGAAAGCTTGACATCCGTTTTTCAATAAACGAATAGCTTTATGGCTTGAGATGACCGTGATTGATTTTAATGGTTTAGTGTTGATCGAATACGCAATCAATGGATTTGTGCAAGTATACACAGTCAACAAGTAATAAAGTGATAAGATAGAGTGTCGATCCCACAGAGAATTCTAATTAATAAATTCCAACTACTAGCACTATATCAATTCAATTTTATTTAAACAACCATAAATTGTGATTTTCCAAACTAATAAACTAAATTAAACAATTAAAAAGAGATTATTCTAAATTAAATCAGATAAGCCAAACTACGATTTGAATGTATTCAGATAAATAAAGATTAAGACTTCAATATCCCCAATTATGAACTATAAATCAATTATCCAATTATCCCAATTATTATGCCTACTGAATTGTTAACAAAAATTCTCAAATGCCAAAAGCCCTTTTCCAAGTGATCAATTGACTTCTATTTAATTCAAATTAATCTTGCTATATTCCTATGCAAAATAAGTGAATTAAACTCCTTTAATCCCAATTTCTTACGTGTTACATGTGGTGAACAGATATTTCCATTCAATTCACAAACCTAATTATTCACCATGCAAATAACTAAGTCACATGTTATCATGCCCAGTTCTAACCCTAGAATTCCTCTTTCAATTCCCTCTAGAGTAACAAGGTAATTATTGGCCAAATAATTAATCAAGAAATACAAGGCAAGATAAACAATTCACGTTGACATAAATAATTGGAATAAATTGAATAACTAATTCATAGCCATAAAAGGTTCAATTAAAATCTTAATTAAAGAATTAGTTCATGACAGAACTTAAAACCAACAATATTTTGCAAATCATCCTTAAAAGAATTACACAAATTGAAAATAATGAGAAGAAGAAAACTCTTGAGCCAATCCTTAGTCTTCAAGTAATCCTTTGCTTAGCCTCCAATGATGAATATCCCTCTTTCAATTAAAACAACCTTTATATACTCCCCTTCTCAAAAACCTAGCAATTCAAATCCAATTTGACTTCAAAAATCCACCAACTATGCAGTCAAACCAAAAGTCAAACGCGTCCTCATTAATCGATAAAGACGACCCAGTATACTTGGCCGATTTATACTAAGTGTAGTAGCACCCACAAGCAGTTGTTGAATAATTTACCAAAATGCCATTAAACAACTTGAATTCCCTAATTCGTCCCTGCAGCTCCCTAATTTGCAAAATAACAACTAAACACAATAAAAATGCTTCTAAGTACTTTAAGAATACAATAATTTAAGCCCAAACATATCCAATTCATGGGTATATTACACAATCATCAATTACCCCCAAACTTAAATCGTTGCATGTCCTCAAGCAACAAAACACAAGACATGAAAAACTAACCAACACGCAAATGCAAACTATCTAAATGTTCTTAATTCCAGCAATCCAATAGCACCCATACATTCATAAGCCTCAGAAAAATCACAAAAACATACTAATACATCATGTTAAGGCAGCTCAATAACATCCCCAACAATCAATGAATCTAAATCTGTTATTACTGATACCGTGAGTGTGTGTTCAACAACCATGCTAACCCATGAAAGGCAAAAATTTGAAAGATAATAAATTTCTTACTAGGCATCATACAGTGTAAACTTGAGAACTCATCAAATAATCTTGATTCGGCTGAAATCAAACACTTACCAAAGTTCAAGGAAATGGAATACTCATGCTCTTTTTTTTATAACGGGGGCTTTTTGCACTTTTCTCGCTTTATTATTGCTTTTTTTTATTTTTTTCTCATGACTATGCATTGTCTTATTCCCTTAGGCTTTTCAGTGTTACCTTAACGAGTTTTCGACCAATGACTCCCAAGCCATTAAGACCTTAGGGCGCTAGGTGTAAAGACAATCCCCTCGGGCTTACACTCAAGTAACAAAGGCCACAAAACTAGACAAGCATGCCACGATGTTTATTTTATTTTATTTATTTTTTTTACATAGCTTATATACTCCAAATATTTTTCCCCTAAACTTGAGTTTATGTCTCAATTCAGTCTTCACTAGCTATTCAAATTGATCCTTTATTTCACTAGCATTCATCCTTTAGAACTCTATTATCTATCCATTTAAACTATCATAGACAACATGGTCATTTTTCAAAATATGCTTTCCTATAATATCAGTGTCAAACAGATAAAGATTCAAGTCATGTCACGAAAATTATCTCACTAGTTCAACAATTCTTACTAGACATGTTCATGCAATTTTAATTTCATCATTGGCCCCAAATATACGTGCTATCAAACGCTGGAATTATCATGCAATCCTAAATGCAATATTTAACTAATAATAACACTCCAAATCCACAAATTATTAACACACTACAACTGCAAATAAAATTTAACTACCCCCAAACTAATCTAGATCAATGTCCTCATGCGAAAAAGAAGGCAAAATAAAATAGAGGACTTCCCTGACGAGCTTATTCCTCGGGTGGAGCATCATCGTCCTCGCTCATCTCTAGATCGAAAGGGAAACACCGCGTAATAGGAGCGAAGAGGGAATCGCTAAGGTTAACGCCTTCGTGCATTGGGCATTTATGGCATTCTGGGCTACAAACTGGTCAACCAAATATTTGTATATAACATCTTGTCGTTCCGACAGGAGGACATTCTGGGATTTTAGATTGTAGAACCATTCGTCTATTTCACGCTGGACTGTTTCAGGAACCACACCACGATGAGTTGTAGAGGACGGACCATACGTAGGTGGAGCTTGCGGTGGTGGGGCTTGTGTAGCTTCAACTTGGGGAATTATGAAACCCAATCCCCTAGGGTGGTTTTCCCCACCTGTCCACACTTTATACCTGCTTATCAACTTCTGATCCAAAATTGGCATAGGCGTTCGAATCATCTCATCCGATTTCCATTTCACCCCAAACTTGGCACATAACACGCAAATTAAAGATGGATGGGGTAAACCTCCTGTGGTCCCTCATCGTGCCGCTCAGAGAATGGACTGCTGAATGACGTGACCGATATCTATTTGCAAGCCTTGAATAATGGAATATAGCAGTACCGCCCTCTCTTTGGTGACATGGCTCACATGTGTGCATGGCATGAGTTTGGCGCAAATAAAGGCATACCACGCCTTCCCATACAAACTGAGGTGAGAATGTGGGAAGGTCATGCTGCCACATTCATGCACTGTCCATGTGGTGCCCGGTTGGCAAAGCTCATGGATTATTTTCTCATAGTCTGGACCTTGACTCAGAAGACCGGCATACTCATCGTTCAGATCCTCCAAATTCAGTTGATAACACCCATTTATGTCCTCTTCACTAAATTCAACTGTCTTTCCCCTCACAAACACTCTATAGTGATCGTGTTCTGAAACATTGGCATAAAATTCTTTAACGACTGCAATCACTGCCGGATCAGGTTGTTCGGTTAGGGAGAACCAGTTTCTTTCAGCAATCATCACTGCTATTTCCCCATCTTTGGTTTGATCGGGCCTCAAACCTCGTTCGGGGATGAGAGAGCGGGTTGCCATATTATTGTAGCGATCTTGGGCGGCGGCACTCACAAATCGGCGGCTATCAAATCTGGGTTGGGCTGAGGCTATCCCCGAACCTTTGCCGCATTGACGCTTTGAAGCCATGTCGAAAAATCTGCAATTATTCACAGGCACATGTATTAGAATTGAGCATCATGCGAATAGGTAAAAGGTTACTCATATCACAACCCCCAAACATCAAAACAGATATATGTGGAGTGTATGGTTGGGGTATGAGGAGACCAAAATTCACAGGACCTTTAGAATCTGAGCAATTATCCTCATTCTAAATTTTCAAAGCATATTTAATCAGAGAATTGTGCGATATGCCCAAGATATGTGACGTGTAACAATTATATTGCAAATGATTGCATATATGGCGGACTGGGTTATGCAGAACAGTGGTCCCGTACATTAAGAGCAAGTACAAACACATTCTCAAGGGAACGACATGCCATCACAAGGGAATTAGCAATTCAAGTTCATTGAGGCATTATATCAAACACCTAGTACGCTTGATGTAAATCGCTGGACATTCATACTTAGGTGGCACATCATATACGCACTCATTCAACCGCTAGTATCAATATCACCCACATGACCCACTTCAGACTATAAATGGTCCATAAGAGTTGATAAATTCTACTAACATGCATAATTGTAAAAGATTGTAACAATAATAAGAAGAATTTGGGAATCTAATAATTAAATTGAATGTATTGGATACCTTTAATTCATAGCACGAAAGAAGAAGATGTAAGATGAATGTGGATGTACACATTCCTTTTACTTGGAGAGATTGAACTGAACGTAGATATGGAACGAAAGTGTGTAAATTAGCAAGTAAGGATGCAAGATGTCGTGCAACAGATATATAAGATATGAGATATGTAAGTACAGAGATAGCCTTAAACTTCAAACGTGCGTATGTGTGGTAGAGCAATTAGAATTCAAAAAGAAGTGAGAGTTATGGGGGTGGAGGAGTTTGTGCGAAAACAAAACTGCTCAACTTCATAACCGACCTCAGCGCCGAGGCGCTGGGCAACAGAGAGTCATGACAAGCCTCAACGCCGGGGAGCTGAGTTCTATAAGAATGTAGCGCCGAGGAGCTAGGAAACAGAGAATGATACTAACCCCAAGCGCCGGGGCGCTGAGGATGTAGGCAAATCGATCGCCGGGGCGCTGCATGACCTCCTGTTCTCGTGCGGCCACTGAATATCGAGCTTTGTTCTGAAATCTCCACGTGCACTGCGCATCCATGATACAAAAAGATTATTAGGCAGACATTACATTAACCAATAATAATACTAATGAAATAAAGTACACACACATATATTAAATGAAGAAATTTAAAACATATTAAACTAAGAATTATGGGGTCGCCTCCCTAAAACGCTTGGTTTTAAGTCGTCAGCCCGACTTTGCTGTTGTGTTCATTTGGCCACTGGATCGGAGAAGTACATGACTGTGGATTCACGTTCGATAGGTCCACTCCAGTAATGTTTAAGTTGTTGACCGTTTACTTTAAATTTGCGGTTTGAATTCGGTTCTTCGACTTCAATGTTTCCATGTGGAGCCACAGATATAATCACGAAAGGCCCGGACCACTGGGATTTCAATTTCCCAGGAAATAAACGCAGTCGAGAGTTGAAAAGCAAGACTTGTTGGCCCGGTTCGAATGTCCGATCAAGAATTTTCTTATCATGCCAGGCTTTAACTTTCTCCTTGTAGAGTTTTGCGTTCTCATAGGCGTTGAATCGGAATTCGTCCATCTCATTCAATTGCAATAACCTTTTCGCACCCGCTGCTTGTAAATCGAAGTTAAGTTTACGAATGGCCCAATATACACTGTGTTCTAGTTCGACCGGGAGATGACACGCCTTTCCGTAGACCATCCAATAGGGTGACATGCCGATAGGATTTTTATATGTTGTTTGGTATGCCCATAAGGCATCGTCAAGACGCAATGACCAATCTTTTCGTGACGGATTGACCACCTTTTCTAGAATTCTCTTGACTTCTCGATTCGAGACTTCTGCTTGACCATTGGTTTGTGGATGGTACGCAGCTGCAATTTTATGACGAACCCCATACTTTAAAAGTAATTTTGTAAACTGCTTATTACAGAAATGAGTTCCCTCATCACTTATTATCGCCCTCGGCGTCCCAAAGCGTGTGAAGATGTTCTTTTTTAAGACTCGGAGGACCACGTTGGCATCATTCGTGGGTAACGTTGTGGTTTCTACCCATTTGGAAACGTAATCTACCGCCAACAAAATGTACTGATTATTGAAAGAGGACGGAAAAGGTCCCATAAAGTCGATTCCCCACACGTCGAACAGTTCAACCTCCAAAATTGTGTTGAGTGGCATTTCATTGTGCTTGGAGATATTGCCTATGCGTTGGCACCAATCACACTTCAGCACATAGAGGTAAGCATCCTTGAATAGAGAAGGCCAGAAAAATCCTGATTGTAATACCTTTCTTTCATTGCTCGATCGCTGTAATAATGACCTCCGTGTCGAGGAGTGGCAATGGCCTAATATCTCATCCATTTCTTCATGAGGCACAACGTCTTATCATTTGATCTCGCATGAGCCTTAAACAAAAATGGTTCGTCCCAATAGTATTACTTCACATCGTGGAGGAACTTTTTTCGTTGTTGTGAGGTCAAATCCGGTGGTAACACTTTTGCAACCACGTAATTCACGTAGTCGGCATACCAAGGGAATATTATAATTATTTGGAGAAGCTGTTCATCCAGAAATTTTTCATTGATCAATATGTTGTCTTCCTTCTGTACCTCCGCGTTTTCCAACCGAGAAATATGATCCGCCACCTGATTTTCGGTACCTTTTCTGTCCCGAATCTCCAGATCAAATTCTTGTAACAACAGTACCCACCATATTAATCGCGGTTTGGAACCCTTCTTCTCAATCAAATATTTAATGGCAGAATGATCAGTGTAGACAATTACCTTGGTGCCAACAAGATAAGCTCTGAATTTGTTGAAGGCAAACACCACTGCAAGTAACTCTTTTTTGGTGGTTGTGTAGTTCAGTTGGGCATCCATCAACGTCTTGCTGGAGTAGTAGATTGTGTGAAAAATCTTGTTGTGACGTTGTCCCAATACTTCCCCAACTGCGTACTCACTGGCATCGCAGATCAATTCAAATGGTAAAGACCAATCAGGCGCCATAATAATTGGAGCAGAGACCAATTTCTTTTTTAATACCTCAAATGCCTCGATACATGACTGATCCATCTTGAACGGTACATCTTTTTCCAAGAGGGAACATAAGGGTTTCAAAAATTTGGAAAAATCTTTAATGAAGCGTCTGTAGAAACTCGCATGTCCCAAGAAACTCCATATTCCCTTCACAGATGATAGAGGAGGTAGTTTCTCAATCGTCTCAATCTTTGCTCTATCCACCTTTAATCCTGATGCAAAAACCTTATGCCCCAGAATAATCCCCTCTTGCACCATAAAGTGACATTTTCCCAGTTAAGCACCAGGTTAGTCTCCACGCATCGTTTCAACACTAAAATCAGATTTTTCAAACATAAGTCGAAACTATCACCAAACATAGAAAAGTCATCCATAAATACCTCCAGATTCTATTCAACCATATCTGAGAAGATCGCCATCATGCACCGTTGAAATGTTGTCGGCTCATTACATAAACCAAAGGACATCCGACGGAATGCAAACGTACCATATGGATATGTGAATGTGGTTTTCTCTTGATCCTCCGGGGCTATTGCAATTTGATTGTATCCGGAGTATCCATCCAAGAGATAATAGAACTAATGTCCCGCTAATCTGATCAATGAACGGCAAGGGGAAGTGATCCTTGCGTGTGGCTTTGTTCAGCTTACGGTAGTCTATACATACTCTCCATCCTGTAACTGTTCTCGTAGGGATGAGCTCATTGACTTCATTCGTTACCACTGTCATACCCCCTTTCTTTGGTATGCACTGTACAGGACTTACCCATGAACTGTCTGAGATTGGGTAAATAATATCGGCATCCAACCACTTTATAATCTCCTTTTTCACCACATCTTTCATAATGAGGTTTAGTCTTCTTTGCATCTCAATGGTTGGTTTTGCCCCCTCTTCCATTAAAATCTTGTGCATACAGAATGATGGGCTAATACCTCGAATGTCCATTATAGTCCACCCAATTGTTGTTTTGAACTCTCGCAAGACCCGTAGCAGTTTCTCCTTTTGTGAGTCAGTTAACTCCGTCAAAACAATAACTGGTAGAGTTGCATCTTTTCCCAAGTAAGCATACTCCAGATGAGGCGGTAGTGGCTTTAATTCCAACACTGGTGGCTCTTTTATTGAGGGTCTGCACTTTTTACCTTCCGTTTTGGGCTTATCAAGGGTGTCGAAAGGTTGATTGCTTTTCCGGAAGAACGATGTTGTATCTAGCCATTTGATATGCTCAATGTCCTCTTCAATACCGTAGTCGTCTATTCTGAACAACATGGATTTTATCGGGTCCTCTGAGTAATTGCCGCAGAACTTGTGATTAACTAATTCATCCATTAAATCCACCCGCAAACACTCACCTTTTTCCTTCGGATAAGACATCGACTTAAATACATTAAAGTTGACCTGTTGATCTTCAACTCGTATCGTCAATTCTCCTTTTTGCACGTCAATTAATGTTCTCCCCATTGCTAAAAATAGTCGCCCGAGAATGATGAGAATTTCCTTATCTGCTTCACAGTCCAAGATAACGAAATCGGCTGGGAATATAAATTTATCCACCTTTACTAATATGTCTTCAACAATACCACGTGGATATGTAACTGATCGGTCCGCCAACAATAAACTGATATTTGTCGATTTTGGTGCCTTAAGTCCAAATTGACTGTAGACGGATAATGACATCAAATTTATACTGGCCCCCAAATCACACAACGCTCTCCCCGAAAACTGTTTACCAATGTCGCACGGAATAGTAAAACTACCTGGATCTTTTAACTTCGGAGGCAACTTATTATGGATAATTGCGCTGCATTCTTCGATTAGCGCTACTGTTTCAAAATCACCCAATTTCCTTTTCTTTGACAACACATCCTTCATGAATTTAGCGTAGCTCGGCATTTTTTCTAAAGCTTCGGCAAATGGGATGTTGATATACAGTTTTTTGAAAATATCGAAAAATCTTGAAAACTGCTTATCTAACTTGAATTTCTGAAACCTCTGCGGATACAGTATGGGCGGCATTGTGATAGTCGGTTCTGGTGCATTCTGCTCTACGATCTCATCTTTATGTTTCCCGGTTTCCATAACTTCTTCTGTTTCAGCTGTTGCATTGTCCCTCTTTTCCTTATCCTTAACTGATTCTTGCAAATCCTTCCCACTGCGTAAAGTTATAGCCTTGCAACGCTCGTTTTTGCCCGGATTTATTTCTGTATCACTAGGGAGTGTTCCTTGTGGACGGTTATTCAATGCATGTGGTATCTGCCCCAGTTGATTTTCCAGATTCTTTATCAACGCACCTTGGCTTTTCACATTCATATCTACTTGATTCAATAGCTTGTCTTGTTCCTCATTCTTTTTATCAGTAGCCCTTTATAAATTTTTCCAAGGCTTCCTCCCAACCCGATTTCTTCTCTACTTGTTGTTGAGTCTGATTTTGAAATCCGGATGTGTTTTGTTGTCTAGGTGCTTGAGCTGAAGCTTGATTGTTACTCCATGAAAACCCCGGATGATTTCTCCAACATGGATTATATGCATTTTGAGTCGATACGGTTGAGTTGAAATGATTATAGCTCCCTTGACTAACCGAAATAATCGTAATTTATGGCACATTGCTCGTAGTAGATGACCCCAACACATAATTCACAAACCATTGATACTGCTTTGTGTGGGTGGTGGACTCCATGTTTCCATTTTTTTCGCTATTATGCCACCGTCTTCTGCATCTTTGTCATAGGATCCACTTCAAACTTTCCCAATGTCTTCGGGGGATTCGACCTAGTCATGGGCCACTGATAGTTGTTGGTGGCCATCGTTTCTAACAGTTGATATGCCTCATCAAAATTCTTAGACATGATTGATCCCCCTACTGCTGCATCAATACTGGCTCTTGTGGGTGCGTGCAATCCATCACAAAATATCCCCAACTGCATCCACTGTGGAATTCCGTGATGTGGGCACTTACGGAGCATATCCTTAATTCTTTCCCATGCCTCATATAACGATTCTGAATCGAACTGTGCAAAGGTGTGAATATCGTTCCGTAGTTTTGCCGACTTTGCTGGTGGGAAGAATTTCGCTAGAAATTTTTGGGCTAAGTCGTCCCAAGTAGTGATTGAGCTAGGAGGCAAAGAATGTAGCCAACTTCGCGCTTTATCTTTCAAGGTAAACGAGAACATCCTCAACCTTACAGCATCTTCCGTTACATTGTTAAATTTAAAGGTGTCGCAAACTTCCAAGAAACTTAGAATATGCTCATTAGGATTATCTATCGAATTACCCCCAAACTGACATGTATTCTGTAGCATCTAAATTGTTCCCGGATTTATCTCAAAACTGTTCGCATTGATTGCTGGCCTCCTAATACTCAACTGTATATCCGTGACATTCGGCATGGCGTAATCCCTAAGTGATTTCTGTCCGTTCCCTGCCATGTTCACGAGTATTTCCCGGTCTGCCAGTTCTTCTTCCAAATGTATAACCTCACTATTCAACCGCAATTTTTGGAACTTCCTTTCGATGTCGTCTGTATACAGAAAAAGTTCCTTTTTAGCTCTTGATCTAATGTACATACACCCGCAAAGAAATTCTGCAAATACAAGAGGAAAATTGAGTAACGTTTAAATTAAGACTGAATTGATTATAACTAATATGGAATTAATATTAATAAAGAAGTCCCCGGCAAGGGCGCCAAAAACTTGTTGATCAAATACGCAATCAATGGATTTGTGCAAGTATACACAGTCAACAAGTAATAAAGTGATAAGATAGAGTGTCGATCCCACAGAGAATTCTAATTAATAAATTCCAACTACTAGCACTAGATCAATTCAATTTTATTTAAACAACCATAAATTATGATTTTCCAAACTAATAAACTAAATTAAACAATTAAAAAGAGATTATTCTAAATTAAATCAGATAAGCCAAACTACAATTTGAATGTATTCAGATAAATAAAGATTAAGACTTCAATATCCCAAATTATGTACTATAAATCAATTATCCAGTTATCCCAAGTATTATGCCTACTGAATTGTTAACAGAAATTCTCAAATGCCAAAAGCCCTTTTCCAAGTGATCAATTGACTTCTATTTAATTCAAATTAATCTTACTATATTCCTATGCAAAACAAGTGAATTAAACTCCTTTAATCCCAATTCTTTACGTGTTACATGCAGTGAATAGATATTTCCATTCAATTCACAAATCTAATTATTCACCATGCAAATAACTAAATCACATGTTATCATGCCCAGTTCTAACCCTAGAATTCCTCTTTCAATTCCTTCTAGAGTAACAAGGTAATTATTGGCCAAATAATTAATCAAGAAATACAAGGCAAGATAAACAATTCACGTTGACATAAATAATTGGAATAAATTGAATAACTAATTCATAGCCATAAAAGGTTCAATTGAACTCTTAATTAAAGAATTAGTTCATGACAGAACTTAAAACCAACAATCTTTTGCAAATCATCCTTAAAAGAATTACACAAATTGAAAATAAGGAGAAGAAGAAAACTCTTGAGCCAATCCTTAGTCTTCAAGTAATCCTTTGCTTAGCCTCCAATGATGAATATCCCTCTTACAATTAAAACAACCTTTATATACTCCACTTCTAGAAAACCTAGCAATCCAAATCCAATTTAACTTCAAAAATCCACCAACTATCTTTGTCAAAACGTGTCCCATTAATCGATGAAGACGACCAAACTGACCGACGGGATTTATACTAAGTGTAGTGCCACAATATTTGGTTGTTGAATAATTTACCAAAATGCCATTAAACAGCTTGAATTCCCCAATTCGTCCCTGCAGCTCCCGAATCTGCAAAATAACAACTAAACATAATAAAAATGCTTCTAAGTAC
This sequence comes from Panax ginseng, assembly GCA_020205605.1. Lineage (NCBI taxonomy): Eukaryota > Viridiplantae > Streptophyta > Magnoliopsida > Apiales > Araliaceae > Panax > Panax ginseng. Next base: position 85,714,675 of record CM035143.1, read on the forward strand.
TTTAAGAATACAATAATTTAAGCCCAAACATATCCAATTCATGGGTATATTACCCAATCATCATTTAGTCGCTTGAATTCGCATAATAGGTTGATTAGGAGTATGAAAGCTAATAACCTTACGAAAATAATCAATTTTAGCATGATGAGTAGTTAACCAATCAATCCCTAGAATCACGTCAAATGCAAGTATTTTTAAGGAGATAAGATCGACAGGTAATGTGCGGTTACCGATTTTAATCAAACAAGACTTATAAGCAGTGGATGTAATGAAGGTTTCTCCCAACAGAGTTTCAACAGATAAATCAAAGTCTAATTTCTCCGGAGTCAAATTTAAACGTTGAGCGCAAGTAGGAGAAATAAAAGAATGGGTAGAACCGGTATCAAATAAAGTATAAACTTCGCTAGAGTTTATGATTAGCTTACTCGTGATCACCTCGTTCAGATTTCTCACTTTTTGGGAGGTTACAACAAACGCTCTCCTTTGAACTACCGATTCTTTCTTGTCTGGGACGGCCTTTGATGCCTCCATCCCAGCTGGACTTGACTTCGGTGCATGACAAAATCGGGCAAGGTGATCTTCTCTTCTGCAATTATAACATGCTTTGGATTGCTGCGTACAGTTCGGACTGATATGTCCCTCCCCTCCGCATTTGTAACATATGATTGGCTGCCGTTCCCTTTCCTTAACAACAGGTGCTGGTGATAATGTCTTTCCATCATTGTTGAATCTCCTCTTCTTGAAATTTCAATTTCTATTATCTTGGCCATGATTACCACCGAAGGGGTTACCATTTCTGGCATATTGATTCCCTCTACGTTTGTTGTCACCGCTTCGATGATTGCTACCACTGGTATTATCATTTTGTCGGCTGCTCTCTCTTGGTTGGGTTCACTCGTTATCGCGCTCTAATAACTGAGCCCTATTTAAAACATCTGAATACAAACACAGTTTGTGAGAAATTAAGTATTGACGTATCTCGGGTTTCAAACCTCTTAGAAACATCCGCGTCATTCTCTCCTCATTATCAACCAAGTGGGATGCAAACCGGGACAACTCGGCAAACTTAGCTTCGTACTGTGACACGGTCATATTGTTCTGCTCCAGCTTGATGAACTCTACCTCCTTCATGTGACCAATACTTTCGGGAAAGTACTTGTCGTTGAACAGTTCTTGGAATTTCTCCCAAGACATCTTCAGTGCGACAGGTTGAGTACGCATAACCGATTCCCACCAGTAATCTGCCTCTCCTTGCAACCTAAAGGTGGCAAAGAGAAACTTTTTCTCCTTGGAGCATCCCAAAACATCAAATATCTTGGTGATCTGCTTATCCACGTCTCCGCCTTAAGTGGTTTTGGCTCTCCAATAAACTCCGGTGGTCCCAGCTCCTTGAACTGTTTAGTGGTGACCGTCCGAGAGTTGCCAGTGTTTCCACCTGCATTTTGAACAGGAGCCGTTCTCGCCTGATGTTGCATGAATTGCATAAAGCCTCTGAACATCCCATCGTTCACCATTTCATCGGTGTTATTGTTTACCTAAAGATTATTGTCTTCCTGTTGCACATTATCCTGGGTATTGATCGTTGGTGACTCAACAGTCTCATGTGTTTCATTGCTTATCTCAACATTTTCGGATGCCATTTTCAAATACTGCTACAAAATAAGGGTTAATTAACATATCACATATTATCCCTATACTATAACCGACCAATTAAATACCAAATAAACTTAGGTAGGTCATACTAGCGAAGGAATTCCCCGTCTCTCCCCTCCTAGTTCTTGTCTCACATCTCAGCCATGGATCATATCCCTAAGCTTTGATACCAATTGTGACGCCCCCAAAATAGGTATACATCACCTATCTTGAGTCGCCAAATACATGGTACAAAATTCAAATACAACTTAATTATACAACAGTCGTGTAAAATACGACAAAACATAATCTAAGAGTTTTAATAAGAATATTGTCATCTAGACAATTTCCACACTCAATAGAGTCCTCATTACATTTATTGTCACACTATTTTATAGAATAGTGAGGAGTACTAAAACAACAATCTGGACCGTCAATCCATTCCCCGACTCGTCCCAGCTATATTCTCATTTCCTGAAGAGAACAGTGAAAGAAAGGGTGAGCTCAACTAGCCCAGTAAGAAATATTATGACTAAGATAATGCAGAATAACTTATCATTAGCCTTCAACAGTATAACAACTGATATAATATAATAGACAACAAGTTTTAGATCAACAATTGCAGCGGAATAAGCAATCCATTAGAAGAGTCAAGTAGGGCATAAAATCTACTATCTTCTATGATTTAAAAAGTTTTTCATCAACTTTATCGCTGAGACTCAGCTTAATAAATAAAATCGAATCATCCCTACATCACGGCCAAGGATATTCATGTAATTATTAATGGTCATGATTATACAGAATAATCCATGGTCATAATCATACCAACAACTGTCCATCAATGAACTACAGGCCAATGAGGACTTTTACCACTTCATTCGTCACATTACTACTCATGATTATACTTAGAATAATCCACAGGTCATAATCATACCAAGTCCATCTATGCACGTAAGCCAGAGATGACTTTCATCACAATATAAGCATGAAGATGATGACAATGACATAATAATTCAATAAAATAAGTTCAAGATAAATTTTAAAGATTTATAATTTAATTTATCCAGAAATAAATAACGTCCAAATTGTCAACATGATACTACTTTGTGAAGTAAAATTCAAGAATGCTCAGAAGAATATTTCCATGAAAAAATACTGGATGAAGCGCAAATATCCAGGATATTCTACTAATTTCATGGAGTATAGAAGCCAAAACTTTAACCAACTGAGTATAATAGAATATATGAAACTGCAAATGGATTTTTTCCAGCCATGCGGTAATCCACGTAGACAGATCATTTCCACAATTTAATACGGAATGAATACGAAGGATCATTCACCATGCATGTAGTAGTCCACATAGACAGGTTATTCCAACAGAATAATAAAGAATGGAATAACAGAAGAATTCACCATACATGCGATAGACCCATGCATGCATGAGTTATCCCAATGTAATAATAAAGAATGGAATAACAAAAGAATTCACCGGGCATACGATAGATCAAGATGCAGAAAAGTTATTCCAATGAATAATAAAGAATGGAATAACAACCCTTACGAGTATTGAAAGAAAATAACTATCTTCATGAATACGAAAGAAATAATACCCCTTACCTAGAAGAAACTGGATACTGGAATAGTGAGGTAGCAGACTTCTCTTCTTCTTTCTCTCTATAATTTCTCTCTATAATAATTGCTCTTATGAGACTTAGTGAATTGGTGAGAATGAAAGAAGAATGAGCTTCTATTTATAGGAAAATATAGTTTTGATAATTACATGTTTTGGGGCTCGAAATATTACAATATAATACCTTCCTCTTTTTCTTCATTTTTAATTTAGTCCTGGAAGTATTATCAAACTTGCACCACCTCCCCTAATAGTAAATAATGTGAATTAGTAGTTCATTCATGTGACTTAATAGTATAATCATGTAAAAAAATTAATTACAGTATAGTACATTCATCTATACCTCTATTTTTAATTTAGTCATGCAAGTATTATCAATCTTGCACCAACCCCCCTAATAGTAAATAATGTGAGTCAATAGTACACACATGTGAACACATAGTTATAAGCATGTGAATTAATAGCAATTAATTGCTCATTTATCCGATGAATTACCCTATTGGTCAATATAACCATCAGACATTAATTATTATCGAAATAAATGTCGATTTCCACTAACACTAATAATTTCCACACAATGGAACTATCAATTTCATCATTAATCAACACGAAATTATTCATCATTAATATTATAACTCACAATATTTAACAACCAGGTCGTTCCCAGGAAAAAGGGGGCTTTTCGATAAGGATTTCTCCTTATTATTAGCCAAGATTAGGTGACCAAACCTCTCCTTGACGAGAACATCTAGACATTGTCAATATTACAAATAATAATATGAATAACTTTGTCGTCTCAATTATTGATTTAATAATATAACATATTATGCAGATGATACTGTGACAATAATTGAATCAATAATATGATTACAAAGAATTCTTGTAGTAATAATTTAGTATAACCAAGTGACTTCTCACGTGAGGCATCAATAATCAATACCGGTGTAATACTAATATGCAACCACGCCAGACATTCTTTGTACTTTTACTACCGGGGGTAGTTCAATAGTTTTAACGGTAACACTTTCGCCGTTATTTTTATAAAAGATAATTACGCTGCTTTTATAACTACGCCATTACTTCCGTTGTGGGGTCCACTTAATGATTGTCTTGAGTCGTATTTAATATTCCTGTTAGAACGAATATTCCCCGACCAATAGAATATTATATAACCACTTCCTTACTTTGCAAAATTTGAAAATATTACCCAAAACTATTATATCAAATCCACACCATAATATTCAAAAATATATTTCGAGAAAATTATTCTTTATTCATAAAATTTCGGGTCTTACAATCTGGATTCACTAATCCCATTTTTAGTAATCCAACGATTGACAACATTTTAGTTTTTAAGCTATCTAAGAATTTATATCTCATTAGCATGATCTCATCATGATTCTAAAAGTATTGTTTAAAACTATTGGTTTATCACATATTAAATAACATCACCATGTAGATAAATTAAAGCTTTTAATAAATAAATACTTTTATTAATAAATGAATAAGATTGTTATAAAGTATATGATTTATCATATCAAATATGATTGATTTTTGTGCATACTACTTTCAATCTCCCACTTGCACTAAATTCAATCGCCATGATATCTCATACCCATATTGTCTAAGTGACGATCAAATTGTTGTTGTGTTAAAGTTATAGTAAATGGATCTGTAATATTTTCTTGAGAGTCTACACACTCCAGGGTGATGTCTCCTCTTTCAATGATCTCTCTAATCAAATGAAAACGACGTAACCCTTGTTTGGATTTCTGATGAGACCTGGGTTCCTTAGTATGCGTAACAACTTCGGTGCTGTCACGGAATAAAGGTACTGCTCCTCTAATGTTAGGAACCACATCATGTTTGGTTATGAACTTCTTCATCCAAACCGCCTTCTTTGCAGCTTCATTTGCAGTTATGTACTCTGATGTGTGGGTAATATACCTATATATTAGGTATTTTTAGACTTAATAATTTTCTTTTTTAAAAATATTTTAGGACATTTTTATTGGTTAATTTGTTATTTTGAATGTCAGGGCAAAGCAGGGGCAATTCAAAAATTTTAGCATCATTAATGGCAGAAACATAATTAAGGAGAAACGGCCAGCGTCGGGGCTCTCTAAAACAAGGTAATCCCAGTGCCAGGGCGCTGGGAGGCAAGAAGCATTGGTCGAATTTTGGTGAAAGGAAAGAAAAGAAAAGTAATTTCTAATCAGAAAAGGATTCTAATTGGAGGCTTTGCAAGGCTAAGGAAATGGATCTAATGGGAAGAGGACTTTTGGAAAACGCTTATTTCTTATTCCTAACATGATTCTACTAAAGAAGATTGAAGGTTATAAATAGAAGGGAGTTGAATAGAGAATAATAAAACACAACACGGAGACTTGGAGACAGAACTGAAGCTTGAGATTGGAGATTGCAGGGAAAGCATCACATGGAGTTCATATTGGAGATTGAAGACTGAAGAAACTTATTGAGTTTTTTCTTTCCTTCTCTTTTCAATTTGTAATTTAATTATGATGAATTATTTGGGATTTCTGGTGTTAATTTTCGGCATGAACTAACTTTTCAATTAAGGCTACAATTGAAAATTTTATGCTTATTATTTTATTATTCTAATTAATCCAATTATTTATTTAAATTGAGTTGTCTAACATATTTTGTGCTTACTGATTAATTTTTTGATCAACAATTACCATGTTACACTAGATGAATTCGGGAGATGAAATTAGGGTTAGAACTGAATGTGATAGCATGTATTCTTAGTTATTTGCATGAGATAAATAATTAGGGTTATGAATTAAATAGGGATATCTCTTTTCAATTCATGTAACAATTAGGAATTTATGCTTAATGAATTTAATTCCTTTATTTTGCATAGGAATATCACAGAATTAGTTGAATTAGATATTTTTATTTGATCACTTGGAAAAGGGCTTATAAATACTCTAAATTCCTATAAACAACTCTGGTGGATTTAATAATTAGATAAATTGGGTAATTTATTTATATTGCTTAATTTGGAATATTATAGTCTTAAGCATTTATTATTTGAATCAAATCTTTGTATTAAAATTAGTTTTAGTTAATTTAATTTAGTTTAAATTGAAAAATCACAAATTTGGTTGTTTAAATAAAATTGGATTGATTTAAAACTAGTAGTTGGGATTTGTTAAATAGGATTCCTCGTGGGTACGACACTCTTTCTTATCACTTTATTACTTGATTGGTCTTGTATACTTGCACGTAATTTTTGATTGTGAAATAAGATAACAAGTTTTTGGCATCGTTTCTGGGAAATCTTTATTTAATATTAATTCCATATTAGTTACAATCAATTCGATTTTAATTTAAACAATTTTACATTTTATTTTTAATTGTTTCTTTCTTCTTGTAGTTTTTCAATCTCTGTATGCACACTAGATCTAAGGGTAAAGAGGAACTTTTGCTATACGCCGACAATATAGAAAGGAAGTTCCAAAAACTGAGGGTATCTAGTGAAGAAGTAAATTCAGAAAGAGAATTGGTAGAGGAAACTGACAATCATTTGAACATGGCAGCAGACGAGCAAAAGTCACTTAGGGATTATGTCATGCCGATAGTGACATACATTCAGTCTACCATGCGGAAACCTGTGATTAATGCAAACAGTTTTGAGATCAAACTGAGAACCATTCAAATGTTAGAGAATTCAGTTCAGTTTGAGGGTGGTCCGAATGAACACATCATGAGTTTCTTAGAAATCTGTGATACTTTCAAGTTCAACAATGTTATGGAGGAAGCAATAAGGTTTAAATTTTTCCCATTCACACTGCGAGACAAAGCGAAAAGTTGGTTGCACTCCTTGCCGCCAGGTTCATTCACGGATTGGGACGACTTAGCTCAAAAACTCATTGCTAAGTTCTTCCCACCAACAAAAATTGTGAAACTGAGGAATGACATTCACACTTTCACCCAGCTTGACTCGTAGACATTGTATGAGACATGGGAAAGGTTTAGGGATTTTCTTCATAAGTGTCCACTGTGACGCCCCCAAAATAGGTATACATCACCCATCTTGAGTCACCAAATGCATGGTACAAAATTTAAATACAAACTTCTTTTATAAAGTACGACAAAACGTAGCTCAGAGTTTCAACATAGATAATGTCTCTTAGAGAGTATCCAAACTCAAATAAAGTCCTCATTATAATTATTATTACACTATTTCACATAATAGTGAGGACTACTATAGCCACCTATCTGGACCGTCACTCCATTTCTCGACTTGTCCCAGCTATATTCTCATTTCCTGAAGAGAACAATGAAAGCAAAAGGGTGAGCTCAACTAGCCCAGTAAGAAATATTATGACTAAGATAATGCAGAATAAATTATCATTAACCTTCAACAGTATTAAACTGATAAAATACAATAAACACCAAGTTTAACTGTAGCGGAACAAGCAATCCATTAGAAGAGTCAAATAGAGTATGATATCTACTATCTTCTATGATTGAAAAGTTTATCATCAATTTTATTGTTGGGACTCAGCTAAATAAATAAACCACATCAGTGAATTATCCATGCACTACGGGCCAAAGATATTCATTTTTATCACCAATGGTCATGATCATACCAACAACTGTCCATCAATGCACTATGGGCCAATGAGGACTATTACCACATCATTTGTAACATTTCGGGTTCTGATTATACCGAATGATCCCTGGTCATAATCATACCAATCAACAGTCCATCTATGCACTACGGCCAAAGATGAATTTCATCAAAATATAAGCATGTAGATGATGACAATGATATAAGAATTCAATTAAATGAGAGCAAGGATAAATTTTAAAGATTTATAATTCAATTTATCCAGAATTCAATAATGTCCAAATTGTCAACATGATACTGCTTTGTAGAGTAAAATTCAAGAATAATATTGTATCAAAAATAATTTGGACAGAAAAGAATTAATTTTTGTCATGAATAGTACCACGTGAATAGTACTTCGTGAATAGTACCCCATGAATAGTACTCCGACATGAAAAGATTAAATTTACAAAAATATTCAGAAAAATATCATTGTGAAACGATACTAGATGAAGCGCAAATTTCAAGGATATTCTACTAATTTCATGGAGTATAGAAGATATTTTTGTCAACATAAGTGTAGAATTCAGAATCTGAAACGAAATAATATTACTTACATACTACAGAGTATGGAAGAAAATATTATTTCATACGAATATTGGACAAAAATAATATCCCTATATGAATACGAAAGAAATAATACCCCTTACCTTAGTAGGATATTAATATCATTGAAATAGTGTAATAATGTGATGAATACTCTTCTTCTTTCTCTCTGATTCTCTCTCTATAGAATTCTCTTGTGAGTCGTAGTGAATTGGTGAGAATGAAAAAAGAATTAAGATTCTATTTATATAAGATTTCTAGCTTAGCCCTTGCAATGTGAAAAGGTAAGTGGCTTGACCATTAGTGATGTGAAAATAAAAGTGGTTTGACGTCTGTAATGTGAAACAACAAGTGGTTCGACGCCTGTAATGTGAAACGACAATTGGTTCGACGCTTGTAATGTGAAACGACAATTGGTTCATCGCCTGTAATGTGAAACAACAATTAGTTCGACGCCTGTAATATGAAACGGCAAGTGGTTTGACGTCTGGTAAAGGCAATTACTATTGACGAAAGTGACTCTTAGATGATGACATATAGGCCCCCCATAGAATAAACCAAACTTACCACAGACGTCTCATAACAAACTTCTTATTTATATCAAAGATTGAATAAATATTACCACAAATCATTTTATCTTCAATCAACACATATTTAATCTTTCAACAATTATTCATCATTAATATTATAACTCACAATATTAAACAACCAGATCATTCCCAGGAAAGAGGGGGATTTCCGATAAGGATTTCTCTCTATTGGCGCGCAATTAGGTGACCAAACCTCTCCTCGACAGAACTTTCTAGACATCGTCAATATTAAAAATAATAATATGAATAACTTTGTCATCTCAATTATTGATTTAATAATATAAAATATTATGCAGATGATACTGTGATAATAATTGAATCCATAATATGAGATACTATGCAGTAATTATTGTAGCAATAATTGAGTATAACTGAGTGGCTTCTGTTGGGTAAAATTTATATACGCACAACACGCAAGTATACGTGGTCAACAAGTAATATAATAGTAAGTAAAGTATCGTTCCCTCAGAGATTTAGCACAAATTTACCTTGCAACTACCAATCTTCTATTAATCCAAATTTTATCAAACTAATCAATTTCCAGTTTATATTGAAAATGTTAAATTATCAATACTCAACTCAATACCAGCAAACCCTAAATCTGAATTTTTAAACAAATATTAGAGAATTAGGCTCATAACTTCACTCTAAGCATCCCTCTGATTATTATCACCTTATTCCAGTTTAACTCACTATCCCAGTTTATTAATCAAGAACACATAAATAGTATTAAACACCTCTCGATATATTAACACCGTATTAACCCAAATCCATACTTAAGATAGAATTAAGTCAAACACCTTAATTAATCAACTCACTATATCTCTATGTGAATTCCAATTAAGCAAGGTTTAATTCCAAGTTCTCTTCACGATTACATGTGATGTCAAGCATATCTCTACCTCGACAATAATCAAGAATCTGCTATTCACAAAATTCATGACACACGCTATATTAACTAGGTCTAGATTTATATTTCATCTCTCGAGTCCATACAAATCCACATAAAATTGTTGATCAAGCAATTCATAAATTCAAGCTCCAATTAATATAGATAAACTGCATAATAGCTTAATTAAACTAAAAACCAAGGCTACACAATCATCGTTCCACTTAGAGATCCATTAAAAGCCTAACAAGTAATTTAGCCCTTAATAAATGAATTAAACACTAAATAAATTAAAGGAAACATCATCCCAATTACAAATATAAAAATTAGAGAAGAATAATAATACACCACCCTTCTCAGCTTTCGATTCTGAAATCTTTGAGAAATTATTCTTGTTCTTCGTTCCTCCAACTCTTGCTCTCTCCAAATCCTTCTTGATTGAATTAATGATATGATATCCTCTCCAAGTATGTTTAGATCAGCCTTTATCTCCTCTCATGTCATGACTCCTAATCCATCTTTAAGTTCTGCCCAAGAGAGACTCCTTCAATTCACCACGACTTGCCTCACTCCAGTTCACGCACCAGCGCGGTCCGCGCCAGCTTCAACGTCTCCACAACGCGCTCCGCGCTAGCCTTCCAGCAACTTCGTCATGCTCCAATAGCGATCCAAGCTTTCATACGCTTTCTTAACACAAATACGGCTCATATCGATAATCAACAGACTTTCCACCTTGGTGCAAGGCTTTCTTAACTACTTCTTCTGTGCCTTGATCCATGCTTAGGCCACCAGAATTCACACTGTTGCTCCAAAATGTCCTCCAAAACTCCCATTTGCTATATGAGTCGGAGTTACCTACAACAAACGTAAACCCCATCAGAAGTAACATGAAAATACCCAAAAACTAACAAGATAACAAGTCAAATAAACATAATTCATAGGTTAAAAACCCACTCATCAAATTCTCCCAAGCTTGAACATTGTTTGTCCTCGACCAAAAATTTGCAATTTAATGTGATGCAACTAACATCTAAACTACGAATCCATAATTAAAACAATACATATGATTTACTCATACAGCCTCAGAAAAATTAGTAAACAAACACCCTTCATATCAAATTCAATCTGCAATCACTATCAATCCGTAATCTCACCTTGTTATGACTAGTACAGTGTGTGTGTGCGCAACACCCATGCTAACCGATTATGAATCAACTTAGTTACATAACCAGTTTCTTATCAGGAATCATACAGTAAAAAACTCAAAAATTCAAAGACAAGAAAATTCTAGCATTAACTCAATAACCAAATTCAAGTTCTGAGAAAGGTATTCATGCTCACTTTCTTTCTCTCTTTTTTTTTAGATAGAGAGATGGTTGGTGAGTGCGTTTTACGCTCCATCTCACGCTTGTGTTTATGGAGAATATTTCTTCTCAATCCACCACAAGACTCAACTGCTTCCACGCAATTTCTTTTCTTTTTTTTTATAAAGCTTATATACCCCAACTTCCCCCAAGCTTAGGTTTATACCGATCTTATTCACTTTCTCATTTATACTAGCACTATCCTTTAGAAAATCTTTATGTAACAATTTGAACTAATCCATTAACACAGATGTTATTAAGTGATATCTGTATTATACTAGTTTCCATCAGAACAAGATTCACATCACAATAGAGATTGCATCAAGATTCTTATACTTAGTGATATATTTGTCTACATAATTTCAATTTCATCATTTGCCAAAAATCAGAAATACGATCTAATAACTGGATTCATGCAACTATATGCAAAAGAAATATATATGTATATATATATTTTTAATTTTTTTTAGATTTTTATACTCCCTAAGTACTATCATGCAACATAAATAATGAAAACTAATACCCAATCCCCCAAACTTATATCAAGGAATGCCCTCATTACGTAAAATATGCACCAAAAGTAAATAAAATGAGGACTTCCCTGAAACGCGTTACTACTCGTCCTCCAAATGAGGGTAAGTTGGAAGGATAGGAGGAATAGGCATAACCACCGGTTGAGCATTAGGATTGCAACGAGAAAATGCCTCAGCAAGATTATGGAAGGCATTTGCATTGTACTGATGCATTAAATCTTGACGTTCGGCCAACCACAAAAATTGATTCCTTGGAGCCCGCGTTTGTTCCGCATTAACTGGTGGTGATGGTTGGCGGATCATGATGTAACCTTCACCACGCGGGTGTGATCGCGCCCCATACCATGCTTTGTACCTTTCAATAGTGGCATGGTCAATTGTGGTCGTTGGTTGTTGTATTGGCTCAGTAGGTTGCCACTGCACTCCAGCTTTACGGCATAAGTCTGTAATGAGGAACCCATGAAGCAAACCACCCGTAGTACTCCCACGTAATGCCCAGTTAATTGATTCTTGAATACACTCCCCCACATTAACATCGTAAAATGCAATTAAATTGTCCATATGATAGTGGTGGTGAACAATCCCATACAAAAGCTTAGCCCGAGCCTTCGTCACATCAGTTTGGTGGTGCGTGGGCATTAGACGAGCACATATAAATGCATGCCATGCTTTACCATATCGACTAAGTGCTGATTGAGGAAAACTTATCTTTTCAATCGTTCCGGCTTGAGTTACCCATTGAGTCCCTGGTTTGCATAATTTGGCAATCAACTCGTCCAGCTCCGGCAACCCATCTTCATACCGGTCATCTTGTGGTGTTTCCAACCCAAAATAAGCATTGATCGCATCGGCGTGAAACGCCATCGGTTTGCCCCGAACCATGGCAACATGATTGACATGTTCCATTGCATTAGCATAAAACTCCTTAACTATGTTGATTTCCGCTGGGAATGGTTGTTCCACTAGCTGAAACCAATGACGTTCTACAATTTGTAGAGCCATGTCTCCATCCAAATTCGTATTTGGCTTCAATCCTCTTTCTAGCACCAAATTCTTCTTGTCGATGGAGGTCTTGAATCTTTCCATGGCCATTTCACTCACAAATTTTGTATGGTCATATGCAGGCTGAGTCGTGGAGGATGATGACCGTTGATGTTTGTGGGAAGACATGTTTCCGGTGTGATTGGACACAAGCAGGTGGTTCTGGACTTTTATCAAATAGGTGGTGGGCGGGCTGAGTGTTACCCCCAAACTTGGACGATTGATGTTGCTTTGCTAGCCAAATTGTCAAAAACACAACACTCACTCCCTTGGTATGCAATTCCCCGAATTTACCACTCAAATTGATGTCACAACAGGAAATTTCTTGAGGGATGACGAGAATTGGCTTACCTTGAAGAAGTTGAAGAGCAATCCCAATTCGTATGAAATTGCGCAAGGGGTGGATTAGATTTAGGATTTGAATGTTGTGTTTAAGCTTTGTAGTACCATAACTTCTAGGATGGTGGGTCTTTATATAGGTAGTAGAAAACCAATGTGGGTGGTGTTGGGAAGTGCAAAGGGTAGTGGTGTTGGAAATTGAAAAGGAGAAGGAGAGTAAGGGTGGTGTAAATTGGAGTTATGGGGAAGAGGAAGTGCAACAGGCTTAGGAGATGTGGAGAGTTTGCATGTAATGATGAGAGGTGTCTTGGTTCAGTTTATACACGTTGCTGCACTTTTCAGAATCTACCAGGCCCGAGTGGGGCGGTCAACGCTTGTTATGCACGAGGCAGAGCGCGCTCCGCACTTGATGTCTAGTAGTTGCTGTCTTGGTGGCGCGGTCCGCGCTGTAAGTATGCTTGATGTAGCGATGTCCATGTATGTGTCCGAACGGTGAGGATGGTGCGGCGCGTTCATTCACTTGGAGGGTTCCGGCGTCTGTGGCGCTTGATCGGTATTCTTGTTGTGCATGAGGTTGGAGTGATGGTGCGGACATACCGGATCTATCCTTTTGGTAGCGTTGATCGGTATTTGATGCAGTATTGGCTGGTTGTCCTTGAACATCCTACAAAACATGGAATTATCATATTAAAGTGTATACATGACTCGATTCGGCCCAAAATATACTACTAATTAAAATGAAAAACTTAGAGCTTGGGTTGCCTCCCAAGTAGCACCTGGTTTAGCGTTGCTAGCCCGACGGTGCCTCATGTATCATTGCGTGTCAATAAGAGTAATGTTGATAGCATCCCAGTTTGCCTCTCTGCCCCAGTAATGCTTTATCCGTTGTCCATTGACCTTGAATGTTTCCAGTGGATTTCGACTGTAGAGTTCGATTGCACCATGCAGAAACACTATTTTGATGGTGAATGGGCCCGACCACCTTGACTTAAGCTTTCTGGGGAACAACCGCAATCGTGAATTAAACAACAATACCGATTGCCCCGGCTCGAAAGTTCGTTGCACGATTTTCTTGTCGTGCAATTTCTTGACATTCTCCTTGTATAATTTAGCATTTTCGTATGCCTGAAGTCTGAATTCATCGAGCTCGTTTAGTTGTAGCAGCCTCTTTTCCCCCACAGCTGCTTGATCGAAGTTTAGTTTCTAGATGGCCCGATGGGCCTTGTCTTTGTGCTTTCATTGGTAAGTACACGCCTTCCGTATAACAATATTGATATGGGCACATCCCTATTGGCATTTTATAAGCAGTCCGGTATGCCCATAAGGCATCATCTAACCGGAGCGACCAATCCTTTCGATTCGGGTTCACCACTTTTTTTAGAATTTTCTTTACCTCTCTGCTCGAGACTTCAGCTTCCCCACTGGTTTGGGGATTATAGGTTGTCGCCACCTTATGGTTGACCCCATACTTCGCCAAAAGAGCTGTAAATGATTTGTTGCAGAAGTGGCTACCTTCGTCACTGATGATAGCTCTTGGCGTGCCAAACCTTGTAAAAATATTTTTCTGTAAGAATTTTACCACCACTTTGGCATCGTTAGTCGGTAACGCTACTGCTTCAACCCATTTTGACATGTAATCAATTGCCAGCAAGATATACTGATTTTATAATGAGGAAGGAAATGGCCCCATGAAATCGATGCCCCATAGATCGAAAATCTCAACTTCTAAGATTGTCTGGAGTGGCATCTCATTCCTTTTCGATATGTTTCCCACTCGTTGACATCTATCACAAGTTTTAACAAATTGATGGGCGTCTTTAAATAACATGGGCCAATAAAACCCTGCTTGGAGGACTTTTTCTGTTGTTCTCTCACTACCATAGTGTCCCCCGTATGTCGACGAATGGCACTCATACAGTATATACTATGTACCTCGTTGTAGGGCACACACCTTCTGATCATCTTGTCGGCGCATTGTTTGAATAGGTAAGGCTCATCCCACATATACCACTTGACGTCATGAAGAAACTTCTTCTTTTGTTGTCTTGTAAGATCAGGGGGGAGCATGTTGCTCACTAAGTAGTTCGCGAAGTCCGCGTACCATGGAAATTCTGCATTTACCCCAAATAATTGCTCATCTGGGAATGACTCATTTATGATGCCCTTGTCCCCTTCTTGTGTAATCGAATTGTCCAGCCTAGAAAAATGATCAGCTACTTGATTCTCCGTCCCCTTCCTATCCTTTATTTCTAGATCAAACTCTTAAAGATGGAGAATCCACCGAATAAGGCGTGGTTTAGCATCTTTTTTCTCAATTAGATACCGAATAGCCGAATGGTCCGTATAAACTATCACTTTAGTGCCGACCAAGTATGCCCTGAATTTATCAAACGCATATACCACTTCAAGCAGTTCCTTTTTTGTAGTTGTATAATTCATTTGAGTCTCCATAAGTGTCTTGCTTGCATAATAAATAGCGTGAAATACCTTATCTCGACGTTGTCCCAAAACGGCCCCCACTGCATAGTCGCTTGCATCACACATCAATTCGAAAGGTATATTCCAATCTGGTGCGACAATAACTGAAATGGGTAGTATCAACTTCTTTTTCAACAGCTCAAAAGCCACTTACATTCTTCATCAAAACTAAACACAGAGTCCTTCTCTAAAAGATCTGTGAACGGTTTTGCAACTTTAGAGAAGTCCTTTATGAATCTTCTGTAGAACCCCGCATGTCCCAGAAAACTTCTGATTCCTTTTACGGAGCTTGGTGGAGGCAATTTCTCGATCGTGTCCAACTTAGCTTTATCCACTTCCAGTCCTTGAGCTGAAACCTTGTGGCCCAAAATTATGCCCTCCTCAACCATGAAGTGGCATTTTTCCCAGTTAAGTACAAGGTTTGTCTCCTCGCATCATTGTAACACCATTACCAAATTCCCGAGACATGTATCAAAATTGTCTCCATGGACAGAGAAGTCTTCCATGAAGACTTCCACGTTTTCCTCCACCATATCGGAGAAAATGGCCATCATACACCGTTGGAAGGTAGCCGGTGCATTACATAACCCAAATGACATTCTCCTGAACGCGAATGTGCCGTAGGGATACGTAAATGTGGTCTTCTCTTGATCCTCAGGAGTGAAGGCAATCTAGTTATAGCCCGAGTACCCATCCAAAAGACAGTAAAAATCGTGACCCGCCAGTCTGTCCAACATTTGGTCGATGAAAGGTAACGGAAAATGATCTTTTTGGGTTGCCTTGTTTAACTTCCTATAATCGATGCACACCCTCCAACCTGTTACTGTTCTTGTCGGTATTAACTCATTATCTTCGTTTTGTACCACAGTCATTCCCCCCTTTTTCGGCACACAATGAACCGGACTAACCCACTTACTATCGGATATCGGTAAATGATTCTAGCATCCAATAGTTTTAGAATTTTCTTCTTTACTACTTCCTTCATAATTGGGTTAAGTCGTCGTTGTTGCTCCATCGTTGGTTTTGCGTCATCTTCTATCAAAATTTTATGCATGCAAAACGACGGGCTGATTCCCTTGATATCCGCTATTGTCCATCTTATTGCTGCCTTATGTTCTCTAAGTACCCTTAGCAATTTCTATTCCTGCAATTTGTTAAGTGCGGCAGAAATAATTACAGGAAAAGAATTTGAATTACCTAAATACGCATACCTGAGATGTTTAGGGAGTGTCTTGAGTTCAAGAGTTGGTGGCTCCTCCAAAGATGGTTTCAATCTTTTCGTGGCTATCTCCTCCGTGTGTAAAGATTCACAAGGTGTTTTGAATCGGCTTACTCGTGGCAATGAGTCTAACATCTGTAAATAGTCCATAAATTCTGGGTCATTGAGCTCCTCATCCCCCAATAATGTTGTCTCGAGAAGATCGTTGCTCAGGCTCTTTCCCATGTCTTCGTTAACTATTTGATTAATTATTTCCATCCGAAAGCACTCTTCTTCATCCGCGGGGAATTTCATGGCTTTGAAGACGTTAAACTTGACTTCTTGATCTTGGACCCTCATCGTTAATTCACCTTTTTGTACATCGATGAGTGTCCTACCAGTCGCCAAGAAAGGCCTCCCTAGGATAATCGGGATGTTTTTGTCCTCCTCAAAGTCCAGAATAATGAAATCAGCGGGGAATATGAATTTTATCAACTTTTACCAATATGTCTTCCACAATGCCTCTCGGATATGTGACTGACCTATCTGCCAACTATAATGAGATGTGCGTAGGCTTTGGAGCCGACAATCCCAATTCTGTGTAAACTGATAACGGCATAAGGTTCACACTTGCTCCTAAATCACACAAGCATTTATTGAAAGCCGTGTTCCCGATCGTGCATGGAATGGTGAAACTCCCCAGATCTTTCAACTTGGGTGGCAACTTTCGCTGTAGAACCGCGTTGCACTCCTCTGTTAGTTCCACTGTCTCGAAATCTTCTAGCTTCTTCTTTTTTAGATGTAATCCCTTCATAAATTTTGCATAACTCGGCATTTGCTCTAGAGCTTCCGCAAACGGAATGTTAATTTGCAATTTCTTAAATACTTCCAAGAACTTTGCAAATTGCTTGTCTAATTTCTGCTTTTGAACTCTTTGCAGAAATGGTGGTGGCGGATACACAACTGGCGTGTCATCTAACTTTGTTTTCTCAGTTTGCGTATTCATATCCTGTTTTTCTGCATTCATTATGTTATCATTACTCTTATCATCGGAACCAGCTGAATTCTCTGCATCTATCCCAACCATTTATTTTCCACTCCTCAAGGTAACTGCATGACATTGTTCATGATTTCTCTTTGGATTTCTTTCGGTGTCACTCGGTAGGGTCCCTTGTGGTCTGTTATTCAATGCTAAGGCAATTTGTCCCATCTGGTTTTCTAAATTCTTGATGGCCATTTCTTGTGATTTCATTGCCATTGCTTGGTTCTTCATAGCTACCTCATTACTTGTAATATACTTCGATAACAATTCCTCTAGATCCGATTTTCTTTCTTGACGTTGAAATTTGTTTGTTGTTTATTCTCGAAATCTCAGGGTACGATGGTCGTGGAGCTTCTTGATTCGATTATTATTCCACGGTGATTGATTATTCCTATTCCCTTATTATATGCATTTTGATATGTGTTACGAGGAATTACATTGTAGTAAGCTACTCATGAATTGTACTGACTCTGGGTTGATTGTGCATTGATCCGTCGAATGTTCCTCTGCGCACAACTCACAAATAATTGCAACTGTCTGCGTCTGTCCCCCGGACCACACGTCGAACTTCTTAGCGAGTGCTAAAATCAGTGTTGTTATTGCCACATCCGCTCTACTTTCCAACACTCCAATGAATCGTAGGTTGTGTCATTCTTGTCGTGGGCCACTGATAATTATTAACAGCCATAGTCTCTATCAACTAGTATGCCTCCTTATACGTCTTAGCCATAAATGCTCCCCCCGATGCCGCATCAATACTAGTCCTGAGATTTCCATGTAGTCCGTTGTAAAATGTATTCAATTGCAACCATTTGGACAATCCGTGATGTGGGCATTTCCTAAGCAATTCCTTATATCTCTCCCACGCCTTGTACAGTGACTCCCCATGTTGCTGATCAAGCATGGTAATCTCATTCCTCATCTTTGCAGTTTTTGCATGTGGAAAGAATTTTGCTAAGAATTTCTGAGCCAGGTCCTCCAATGTCGTTATCGAACCAGCTGGTAGAGAGTGTAACCAACTCTTTGCCTTGTCCCGCAGAGTGAATGGGAACAAACGAAGCCTAAGTGCCTCATCTGACACCCCATTATACTTGAAGGTGTCGCATATTTCCAGAAAACTGATTAAATTCTCATTCGGATCATCATTAGCCATTCCCCCAAACTGCACTGAATTTTGCATCATTTGAATTATCCCAGGCTTGATTTCGAACGTGTTTGCAGCTATTACAGGCCTGGTGATACTAGACTGCAGCTCAGTCACCTTGGGTGTCGCAAAATCTCTCAACGCTTTCTGGTCTTCGGCAGCCATTTCTTCTTCCTTCTCAGAGTTTTTGAATTCGTCCCTTGTTTCCTTTATCCACTTACTTAACCTCTGAAACCTTCTATCGATGTCATCCTCAAAAGGAAGCAAGTCTGGATATTTTGATCGAGTTTGCATAAACCAATATCACAAACCTAAAATTCGAAGAACAAAAAAAAACAAAAAGTGTTTAAGTAAAACTGGACTAATTAAACTAATATTGCAAAAATAATAAAATCTGTATACGCACAACACACAAGTATGCGTGGTCAACAAGTAATATAATAGTAAGTAAAGTATCGTTCCCTCAGAGATTTATCACAAATTTACCTTACAACTACCAATCTTCTATTAATCCAAATTTTATCAAACTAATCAATTTCCAGTTTATATTGAAAATATTAAATTATCAATACTCAACTCAATACCAGCAAACCCTAAATCTGAATTTTCAAACAAATATTGGAGAATTAGGCTGATAACTTCACTCTAAGCATCCCTCTGATTATTATCACTGTATTCCAGTTTCACTCACTATCCTAGTTTATTAATCAAGAACACATAAATAGTATTAAACACCTCTCAATATATTAACACCATATTAACTCAAATCCACACTTAAGATAGAATTAAGTCAAACACCTTAATTAATCAACTCACTATATCTCTATGTGAATTCCAATTAAGCAAGGTTTAATTCCAAGTTCTCTTCACGATTACATGTGATGTCAAGCATATCTCTACCTCGACAATAATCAAGAATCTGTTATTCAAAAAATTCATGACACACGCTATATTAACTAGGTCTAGATTTATATTTCATCTCTCGAGTCCATACAAATCCACATAAAATTTTTGATCAAGCAATTCATAAATTCAAGCTCCAATTAATATAGATAAACTGCATAATAGCTTAATTAAACTGAAAACCAAGGCTACACAATCATCGTTCCACTTAGAGATCCATTAAAAGCATAACAAGTAATTTAGCCCATAATAAATGAATTAAACACTGAATAAATTAAAGGAGACATCATCCCAATTACAAAGATAGAAATTAGAGAAGAATAATAATACACCACCCTTCTCAGCTTTCGATTCTGAAATCTTCGTGAAATTATTCCTGTTCTTTGTTCCTCCAACTCTTGCTCTCTACAAATCCTTCTTGATTGAATTAATGATATGATATCCTCTCCAAGTATGTTTAGATCAGCCTGTATCTCCTCTCAAGTCATGACTCCTAATCCATCTCTAAGTTCTGCCCAAGAGAGACTCCTTCAATTCACCACGACTTGCCACACTCCAGGTTCGCGCTTTATGTGATCGCGCCAACTTCAACGTCTCATGCGGTATTCTCGCTAGCCTTCCAACAACCGCCATGCTCAAAGACGGTCCGCTTTCATTGCCTCTTAACAACAGCAATAAGCGCTAAGCGCTCGGAAGTTAGCAGACTTTCCCCTGCCTTGTGTATTTCCTTTCTTTCAAGCCTACTTCTTCATATAGCGCATCCGCTAGGCCACCAAAATTCACACTGTTGCTCCAAAATGTCCTCCAAAACTTCCATATGCTATATGAGTCGGATTTACCTACAACAAACGTAAACCCCATCAGAAGTAACATGAAAATACCCAAAAACTAACAAGATAACAAGCCAAATAAATAATTCATAGGTTAAAAACCCACTCATCAGCTTCTTACGTAAGCATCAATAATCAATACCGTGTGCTACTATGCAACCACGCGTATTACTGTACTTTTACCAACGGGTATTTCAACAGTTAACGGTAAAACTTTCGCCGTTATTTTTTATAAAAAAGATATTTTTGTCATTTTCTAACTCCGACAATAATTATGTTATGGGGTCCACCAATGATTGTGCCATCGTACGAATATTATCCGACCAAACGAATATTTTATAACAACTTTCTTACTTTTCAAAATCTATAAATATTACCCACAACTATAACATTATATCAAATCCACACCATAATATTCAAAATAATATTTAGAGAAAAATAATCTTTATTTATGAAAGTTGGGGTCTTACAACCTCCCCTTCTTATGAAATTTCATCCTCGAAATTAGGGTACATACCTGGTATGTCGAAGAGGTGAGGATACCTTAACTTCATTTCAGATTCTAACTCCCAGGTAATTTCCTCAACATCGTGGTTTCTCCACAAAACTTTAACTTGAGGTATAACCTTGGAGCGTAGAATATGTTCCTTCTTATCCAAGATTTTAACAGGTACTTCTTCGTACATTAAATCTTCCGCTTTCTCGTCTGGTTTTAACTCAATAATGTGGTTCGGATCTTCCACATGTTTACGTAACATGGATATGTGAAAAACTTTATGAACATGAGACATATTTGGCGATAAGGCGAGTCTATAAGCCACAGTTCCTACTCGATCAAGGATTTCAAATGGGATAATGAATCGAGGATTGAGTTTTTCTCTCTTTCCAAATCTTGTAACTCCTTTCCATGGAGCAACACGTAACAACACATGTTCTCCAACATTGAATTCTACGTCCTTTCGATGAAGATCAGCATAACTCTTTTGTCGATCTTGTGAGGTCTTTATACGTTGCCGGATTATTTGAATCTTTTTCGTAGTCATATGTACCAATTCTGGTCCCAACAACGTTGATTCACCCACCTCATCCCATCATACTGGAGAACGATACTTTCTTCCATATAAGGCCTCGAACGGAGCCATACCGATGCTTGCTTGATAACTGTTGTTGTAGGAGAATTCCACCAATGGCAAGAACTTGTCCCAACTTCCTTTGAAGTCAAGGACACAGAGTCTTAATAGATCTTCCAGGGTTTGAATAGTCCTCTCCGACTGTCCGTCCGTTTGAGGATGATATGCCGACCTAAATCGTAAATCCGTGTCCATAGCTTTTTGCAAACTGACCCAAAATCGTGAAGTGAATCTTGGGTCTCGATCAGAAACTATGGATACTGGCATACCATGCAGTCTTACAATCTCATTTATGTACATACGAGCAAGACGTTCAAGTGTATAAGTTTCTCGTATAGGTAAGAAATGAGCAGACTTGGTCAATCTATCAACAATGACCCAAATTGCATTTATGCCTTAAAAAACCTTGGGAAGACCGGTAACAAAATCCATGGTAATGTGCTTCTACTTCCATTCTGGAATTTCAAGTGGTTGCAATGGACCTTTTGGCACTTAATGCTCTGCCTTGACACGTTGACACGTTAGACACCTTGAGATAAACTCTGTTATCACTCTATTCATATTGCTCCACCAAAATGTATGTCGACTATCATGATACATTTTGGTACTCCCAAGATGGATTGACAACGGTGTGTTGTGCGCCTCCATCATGATTTTATACTTTAAATCAAGGTCGTTAGGAACACAAAGTCTGGAGTTGACTCAAAGTATTCCTTCTTCATCAATTCTTGCTTTTGGAATAGCACCTTGTTGCACTTTCTTCTTCATACGCATCAGCTCTAGGTCCGTTGCTTGAGCAACTTTAACTTTATCGATTAAAGTCGGTTCTATTCGTATATTTTCCATCATCACGTGGGTCCCTGGAGTCTTTATCTCTATCTCCATCCTTTGCAAGTCATACAAAATGGGCCTTTGCGTTGACAATATCGCACTCGTACCCGCATATGATCTTCTACTCAATGCGTCAACTACCACGTTTGCTTTTCTAGGATGGTATTGAATAATATGATCATAATCTTTCAACAATTCAAGCCAACGTCGTTGCCGCATGTTGAGTTCATTTTGAGTAAAGAAATATTTGAGGCTTTTATGATCCGTAAAGATCTCCACCTTCTCCCCATACAGGTAATGCCTCCAGATTTTAAAAGCGAAAACGACAGCTGCCAACTCTAGATCATGAGTAGGATAATTCCTCTCATATTCTTTGAGTTGTCGCGAGGCATAGGCTATGACTTTCCCATGTTGCATGAGAACACATCCTAAACCTCTACCTGAAGAATCGCTGTAGATGACATATCCCTCTGTACCAGATGGTATTGTCAGAACATGTGCTGAAATGAGTCTCCTCTTGAGTTCTTGAAAACTATTCTCACATTCCTCGCTCCAATCAAATTTTGTATCTTTTTGAGTCAGCTGAGTTAATGGAGTAGCAATTCGAGAAAATCCTTCTACGAATCTTTGATAATAACCAGATAAGCTGAGAAAGTTACGTACTTCGGTCACTGACTTGGGTTGCTCCCAACTTTGAATTGCTTCAATCTTTGTCGGGTCAACAGATATTCCATGATTTGATATCACGTGCCCAAGGAATGCTACTTCCTCGAGCCAGAACTCGCATTTCTTCAACTTGGCATATAACTTGTTTTCACGAAGCTTTTGGAGTATTAGCCTCAAGTGTTGCTCATGATCTTCACGATTTTTGGAGTATATGAGGATGTCATCAATAAAGAACAACAAAATGATCCAAATATTCCTTGAATACTCGGTTCATCATATCCATGAAGGCCGCAGGAGCATTAGTCAATCCAAAAGACATGACTAGGAATTCGTAATGCCGTCTGCAGGAGTTCGAAGCGGTCTTTGGAATGTCATCAGTTTTAAATTTTAACTGATGATATTCGAAATGAAGATCGATCTTTGAAAAGAATTTAGCACCTTGTAACTGGTCAAACATGTCATCAATTCAAGGTAACGGGTACCTATTTTTGACGGTGACATGATTCAACTCCCGATAGTCAATACAAAGTCGCATACTTCCATCTTTCTTCTTTACGAATAGAACATGAGCACCCCAAGGAGACGTACTAGGACGAATGAAACCGATTTCTAACAATTCCTGTAGTTGGGTTTTTAACTCCTGAAGTTCAATAGGAACCATTCGATATGGGGCTTTAGAAATGGGTTTGTACCGGGTTCAAGGTCGATACAAAATTCAATTTCTCGCTCTGGGTGTAGGCCAGGAAGTTCTTCAGGGAATACGTAAGGAAATTTATTAACAATAGAAATATCATTCAAATCTGACATATTTTTGTTTCCATCTGTGACACGGGCTAAGAAATCTTGACATCCATTTTTCAATAAATGAATAGCTTTATGGCTTGATATGACAGTTATTGACTTTAGTGGTTTGGTTATTTGAATTCGCATAATAGGTTGGTTAGGAATATGAAAGTTAACAACCTTACAAAAACAATAAATTTTTGCAAGATGAGTAGTTAACCAATCAATCCCTAAAATCACATCAAATGCAAGTATTTTCAAAGAAATAAGATCGACAGGTAACATGCGGTTACCGATTTGAATCAAACAAGACTTATAAACAGTGGATGTAATGAAGGTTTCTTCCAACGGAGTTTCAACAGATAAATCAAAGTCTAATTTCTCCAGAGTTAAATTTAAACGTTGAGCGCAAATAGGAGAAATAAAAGAATGGGTAGAATCGGTATCAAATAAGGTATAGACTTCGCTAGAGTTTATGATTAGATTATCCATGATCACCTCGTTCGCATTTTTCGCTTTTTGGGAGGTTACGACAAATGTTCTCCATTGAACAACCGGATTTATCTTGTCTGGAACGGCCTTTGATGCCTTCAACCCAGCTGGACTTGACTTTGGTGCACTACAAAATCTGGCTAGGTGACCTTCTCTTCCATAATTATAACATGCTTTGGACTACTGCGTACAGTTTGGACTGATGTGTCCCTCCCCTCCGTATTTGTAACATATGACCGGCGGTCTTTCTCCTTCCCTAGCAACAGGTGCTAATGCTGACGTCTTTCCATCATTATTGAATTTCCTATTCTTAAAATTTCCACTTCTATTATCTTGGCCATGATTACCACCGAAGTGGTTACCATTTCTTGCATGTTGATTCCCTCCACGTTTGTTTTCACCGCTTCGACGACTGCTACCACTGGTATTATCGATTTGACGGCTGCTCTCTCTTGGTTGGGTTAACTCATTATCACGCTCCAATAATTGAGCCCTATTTACAACATCTGAATACAAACACAGTTTATGAGAAATTAGGTATTGCCGTATCTCAGGTTTCAAACCTCTTAGAAACAACCGCGTCATTCTCTACTCATTATCAACCAAGTGGGACGCTAACCGGGATAACTTGGCAAACTTAGCTTCGTACTGTGACACGGTCATATTGTTTTGCTCCAGCTTGATAAATTCCACCTCCTTCATGTGACGAATACTTTCGAGAAAGTACTTGTCGTTGAATAGTTCTTGGAACTTCTCCCAAGACATCTTCAGTGCGGTAGGTTAGGTACGTTTTATGGATTTCCACCAGTAATCAGCCTCTCCTCGCAACATGAAGGTGGCAAAGGGAACCTTTTGCTCCTCGGAGCATCCCAAGACATCAAATATCTTGGTGATCTGTTTTATCCACGCCTCCGCCTTAAGTGGTTTTGGCTCTCCCACCAACTCCGGTGGTCCCAGTTCCTTGAACTGCTTAGCGGTGACCATCCGTGAGTTGCCAGTATTTCCACCTGTATTTTGGATAGGAGTCTCTCTTTCCTGATGTTGCATGAACTGCAGAAAGCCTCTGAACATTCTGTCGTTCATCATTTGGTCGGTGTTGTTGTTTATCTGAGGATTATTGCCTTCCTGATGCACATTATCCTAGGTATTGATCTGTGGTGACTCCACGGTCTTCTGTGCTCCATTGCTAATCTCAACATTCTCGGATGTCATTTTCAAACACTGCCACAAAACAAGGGTTAATTGACATGCCATATATTATCCCTATATTCTGACCGACCAATTAAATAACAATTAAACTTAGGTAGGTCATACTAGTGAAGGAGTTATCCGTCTCTCCACTCCTAGTTGATACCAACTGTGATGCCCCCAAAATAGGTATACATCACTCATCTTGAGTCGCCAAATACATGGTACATAATTTAAATACAAACTTCTTTTATACAGTACGACAAAACGTAGCTGAGAGTTTCAAAATTGATAATGTCTCGTAGAGAGTATCCAAACTCAAATAAAGTCCTCAGTACAATTATTATCATACTATTTCACATAATAGTGTGGACTACTATAGCCACCTATCTGGACCGTCACTCCATTTCCCGACTTGTCCCAGCTATATTCTCATTTCCTGAAGAGAACAATAAAAGCAAAAGGGTGAGCTCAACTAGCCCAAGAAGAAATATTATGACTAAGATAATGCGAGAATAAATTATCATTAGCCTTCAACAAAGATATTAACCGATAAAATACAATAAACACCAAGTTTAATCTGCAATGAAACAAGCAATCCATTAGAAGAGTCAAGTAGAGCATGATATCTACTATCTTCTATGATTTAAAAGTTTATCATCAATTTTATTCTTTGGGACTCATTAAATAAATAATCCACATCACTGAATTATCCATGCACTACGGGCCAAGGATATTCATTTTTATCACCAATGGTCATGATCATACCAATAATTGTCCATCAATGCACTATGGGCCAATGAGGACTTTTACCACATCATTTGTAACATTTTGGGTCAGGATTATACTGAATGATCCCATGTCATAATCATACCAATCAACAGTCCATCTATGCACAACGGCCAAAGATGACTTTCATCATAATATAAGCATGAGGATGATGACAATGATATAAGAATTCAATTAAATGAGAGCTAGGATAAATTTTAAAGATTTATAATTCAATTTATCCAGAATTCAATAATGTCCAAATTTTCAACATGATACTGCTTTGTGGAGTAAAATTCAAGAATAATATTGTATCAAAAATAATTTGGATAGAAATTAAATTAAATTTTTTCCTGAATAGTATCCCGTGAATAGTACTTCGTGAATAGTACCCCGTGAATAGTACTCCGGCATGAAAAGATTAAACTTTAACAAGAATGTTCAGAAAAATATCCTTGTAAAACGATACTAGATGAAGCGCAAATTTCAAGGATATTCTACTAATTTCAAGGAGTATAGAAGCAATATTTGTCAACATAAGTGTAGAATTCAGAATCTGAAACGAAATAATATTACTTACATACTACAGAGTATATAAGAAAATATTATTTCATACGAATATTGAACAAAAATAATATCCCTATATAAATACGAAAGAAATAATACCCCTTACTGAAATAGTGTAGTAACAGAATACTCTTCTTCTTTCTCTCTGATTCTCTCTCTATAGAATTCTCTTGTGAGTCGTAGTGAATTGGTGAGAATTAAAGAAGAATTAAGCTTCTATTTATAGAAGATTTCTAGCTTAGCCCTTGCAATGTGAAAAGGCAAATGGCTTGACGACTGGTGATGTGAAAAGAAAAGTGGTTTGACGCCTGTAATGTGAAACAACAACAAGTGGTTCGACGCCTGTAATGTGAAACGACAATTAGTTTTAACGCATGTAATGTGAAACGATAATTGGTTCGATGCCTGTAATGTGAAAAGACAATTGGTTCGACGCCTGTAATATGAAACGACAAGTGGTTTGACGTCTGGTAAAGGCAATTACTATTGACGAAAGTGACTCTTAGATGATGACATATGGGCCCCATAGAATAAACCAAACTTACCCCAGACGTCTCATAAACAGACTTCTTATTTATATCAAAGATTGAATAAATATTACCACAAATCATTTTATCTTCAATCAACACATATTTAATCTTTCAACAATTATTCATCATTAATATTATAACTCACAATATTTAACAACGAGATCATTCCCAGGAAAGATGGGGATTTCCGATAAGGATTTCTCCCTATTGGCGCGCAATTAGGTGACCAAACCTCTCCTCAACAGAACTTTCTAGACATCGTCAATATTACAAATAATAATATGAATAACTTTGTCATCTCAATTATTGATTTAATAATATAAAATATTATGCAGATGATACTGTGACAATAATTGAATCAATAATATGAGATACTATGCAGCAATTAATGTAGCAATAATTGAGTATAACTGAGTGGCTTCTTACCTAAGCATCAATAATCAATACCGTGTGCTACTATACAACTACGCGTATTACTCTACTTTTACCACCGGGTATTTCAACAGTTAACGGTAAAACTTTCGCCGTTATTTTTATAAAAATATATTTTTGTCGTTTTCTAACTCCGACAATAATTTTGTCGTGGGGTCCACCAATGATTGTGCCATCGTACAAATATTATCCAACAAAAAGAATATTCCCCGACCAAACAAATATTTTATAACAACTTACTTACTTTGCAAAATCTATAAATATTACCCACAACTATAACATTATATCAAATCCACACCATAATATTCAAAATGATATTTAGAGAAAACTAATCTTTATTTATGAAAGTTGGGGTTTTACATCCACATCATGGGATCTCGAGATGGTTGTAGGTATAGACATTTTGTGATGGTTTGCATGGTCCTACAAGAGCTAGTATTGATGTAGCAGCTGGAGGTGCCATTATGGGGAAGAATTTTGATAACACTTACCAGTTGTTAAAGACAATGGCCAACAATAATAATTAGTGGTCGATGGTAAGGTTTGTTAGGAGAATGCATATTATGATTTGATGTTTTAATGTATATGCGCATGATTATTTGTAAAGTCCTTCAAGTAATATATGTACAAGGACTTAGTGATAGATCAAAATTGTTAGGTTGATCTAAGCTCTTAACGTGTATCATTCTGTAATAGAATGTATTGATAGAAAGATCAAAGCTGTTAGGTTGATCTTGAGATGTAATAGATAAGGTTCGAAGAAATCATAGTGTATCAATCTGATCAACATTTCAGAAGCCAAGGTAGAAACGTAGAGCTTCAAAGATCGTAGTGTGCCTGCCTTGAAGGGCCTCTTCGGAAATCGTAGAGTGGTCCCAACGTTTGCCAAACCAACTCAACGATCATAGTGTGCTCTCGGAAACGTAGAGTTTACCAGTCAACAATCGTAGTGTGCTCTCGAAAACATAGAGTTTACAACCCTAGCAAGCAAAAATTGTAGTGTGCAAATACTTAAAGAGAAATCGTAGTGCTTTCGGCTGATAGCGTTAGACCAGGCACCAAGGCGACAAGTCACCATGATCTGAATCGTAGAGTATCATCTGTCTTGTTTCAGAAAACGTCGAGCCTCATGATTTGTGTGGAGACAGATTCCAACATAAGAGGAATGGAATCTAAACGTTGCAGTACTCACCAGTCCCAAAGTCATAAGAAATATCCTTAGTATGCAACAAAGAATCGTATTGAAGAAGCTAAGGAAAGTACCATTGGTAAGGGGAAAACACCTTTTTAGGTGTAAGGTGAGAAAGCAATCTGCAGTGTCAGTGGGCCAGAATGCAGTTCAGAAGATGTGCAGAAATGTCTCCATCAAAGATCAGAAAGGTCAAACGCATTTAATGCCTCAACGGATGGATCCAACGGATAGTTTTCAAGATCACATATATGCAAATCAAGCAGATGAGAGAGACTAAGCAAGCATTGAAAAAATAACGTGAACAACTCTCAAAGCTCAACTCTATGATCTGAGAAATAGAAAAGCTTGCTTAGCTACTCAGTTCTTTCGAACAAGTGCTTAAACAACAACTGAGTAGCAACCATCAAGAACTCAACATCTACCAATCAACTGAAGAAGAGTACCAAGTCTGTTGGACTTGAATAGTTCTAAGTGAACTGTAAGAGAGCCAAGTCTGCTTTGGACTTGAAGAGTTCAAGAGTGAACTAAGAAGTTCCTAGATCTACCGGGTCTGAGACGGAATCTGTATGATTCAGAAGTTGTAAAAGACATCCTTAGTGGATTTCCTACTCGTTGAGTAGAAGAGTGGACTAGGAGCTTTAAGTGCTCTGAACCACTTAAAACGACTGTGTCTTTTACGTTCATACTATAACTACTATATGTGTCATATCTGCTATAACTGCCTCACTCTCATAACTCCACTACTTTGCAAAAGAGATTAAAACAAACATAAATTCCGCTAAGTTTTAATCATCATTAACTAACAAGTTTAAAACGAAAAGATTTTTTAAATATCTATTCAACCCCCCCTTCTAGATAACTATTGTGCCTACTAGGAACTAACAATTGGTATCAAAGAAGGTTCTATTATACAACTTACAAGCTTTAGCAGATCCAATGGCACACGTACCAAGCGAATCTAGGACTAGAGGAGGCAGCAAGCCACCAATGTGCAACAAGGAGAAATTTGCAAACTGGAAAGTCAGGATGCAAGCATACATGGACTCAATAGATGAAAATCTATTTGAGACCGTTCAGAATGGGCCCTATGTTCCAACAAAGCTTGCACCAACCACTGACGATCCAAACAGAATACAAATCAAAGTTAAAGAAGAGTGGACAGACAACGAGAATAGAGATGTCCAACTTGACAAAAAGGCCAAGAACATCCTGTTCCAATCCTTAGAAGACGATTTGTTCAAAAACGTTATCAACAGCAAAACAACCAAGGTGGTTTGGGAAGCACTGCTAATCATGCACGAAGGAACTAAAGAAGTTAGAGAAAACAAACAATCACTCCTGACACAGCAGTATGAGATGTTTGCTCATATTCAAGGAGAAAACGTAACTGCCACCTATGAGAGATTCAACGTTCTGCTCAACTCTCTACGAGCATATGGGAAGATCTATCCTAACAAAGATCTGATCATAAAGTTCACGAGAGCCCTACCGAGCAGGTGGGATGCCAAAACCACTGATATAAGAGAATCAAAGAATCTTCACGAGATAGACGAGTTCAATGCGGCTATATGGGAATCTCCCACATACTGAACTGGTGACTCAACGAAATAAACCCTATCAGAAGGAAGAAGGAATGATAAGGGTGTTTCTCTCAAGGCAACTGAAGGTGCATCAAAGGTCAACACTGAGATTGACTCTGATTATGATGAGGACGATGATGAATACCTTACTATGCTGGTAAAAAGACTAAGAAGGTTCATGCGTCAAGGTAAAACCAGCAAGCCAAAGAAGGTCAGCAACTACAGAAGCCAGAAGCAAATGAATGATCTATGCTACAACTACAAGAAGCCTGGCCAATTCATTGCCAACTACAACAAACCTCTCAGAGAAAAACTAAAGAAGAAATCACATGCAAAGAAGGAATACAAAGGCAACAAAAGGCCTCAGAAGAGAGACAAAGGCCTGGTAGTTGGAGGATCGTGGAGTGATTCAGACAATGACTCTAATCCTGACTCTAGAGATGATGAAGAACCACAAATGGCTAATCTGTGCCTAATGGCCAAACATGAAAATGGACAAACAAAACTTCAACATACATGATGTAAGTCTCGATGAGGAAAAGAGCTCCACGATCACTACATGGTATCTGGACAGTGGATGCTCAAGGCACATGGCCAGAAACAAAGCCCTTCTATCTAACTACATAGAGAATGAGGGTCCCTCAGTCATCTTTGGAGAAAATGGCTCGGGCAAGACAAGAGGATATGGCTCTGCTGGTAATGGTGCAGTATCGTTCAACAAAGTAGCATATGTGGAAGGTCTCCAACACAACCTTCTAAGCATCAGTCAACTCTGCGACAAGGGCCATCAAGTAACATTCCTCAACAACCAATGTCAAGTCAGAGATTTGAAGACATCTGCTGTAAAGCTAACCGGGACAAGAGAAGGAAATGTCTACACAGTGAATCTTGGTAAACTAAGCTCAGACGAGACAATATGTTTTCTGGCAAAAGCATCCAAGAAATGAGTCAAGCTATGGCATGACGCGTTGTCTCACTTAAACTTAAAAAGCATATCCAAACCGGCATCAAAAGTCTCTGCTGCTAGCCCTAACTAAGATCAACTTCGTAAAAGAAAGGCCATGCAATGCCTCGCTACCGGAAAGCAAACCAGAAGCTCATTCAAGAGCAAAACTGCCAACTCTATCGACATGCCCCTGCAGTTGCTCCATATGGATCTATTTAGGCCAATTCCAACAACTAGTCTTGGAGGAAAAAGATACTCTCTACTTATAGTCGACGACTACAGCAGATTCATATGGGTATTCTTCCTAACTTCAAAGGATGAAACGAGCTCCCATTTAATCAAAATGTTCAACTGGTGATGAACGAGAAAGGAGAGAAAATCAAGGTCATAAGAAGTGATCATGGAAGAGAATTTGACTTCTCAGAAATGGATCGATTCTGCCTGCATAATGGCATCATCGATCATAACTTTTCACTCCACGAACCGCTTCAACAAAATGGAGTAAATGAAAGAAAGAACGAACCTTGATAGAGGTTTGGAAGAACTATACTAGCAAGCACTCATCTCCGCTCAATACTTCAAGCGTAAGCCATCAACACTTTTGCATGCTACACGCAGTAATGTATCAACGATACACTCTACGATCAAAAAGATGCCCTACGAACTGTGGAAAGGAAGAAAGCCAAGTGTCAGCTAATTTCATGTTTTCGGTTGTGCATGCTACATTCTCAATAATGGAAAACAGTATCTGACAAAATTTCAGCCCAAGTCAGACGAAGGAATCTTTCTTGGATATGCCACAGACAGTAAGGCCTACAGAGTGTTCAACAAGAAGACACTGAGTGTTGAAGTCTCGATTCACATCATCTTTGATGAAACGGACTTAGACAACACAGTGCTTCAAAACACTACAACCGATAGTACAGACACTATGAATGAAGTCGTCGAGCTCAACACTACGATCGTAGTGCCAGATAGTGAAATCGTTGAGCAACAAAATGAGATCGTAGAGAGGTCTATGTAAGACAACGAACCTCCACACCAAGAAGAAGAAATAGATCTTGAAGACTTAAGACAAGAAGGCATCAGGACAGATGTACCAACTGGCAACAGATGGGCCAGAGATCACACTCAGGATCTAATCATTCGAGATCCGAGTGCTAGAGTCAAAACAAGAGCTGCCACTCAAAATGAATGCTTTTATCTAAGCTTTCTATCACAAGTAGAACCAAAGAAGATAGAGGATGCTATGGAAGACTCTAGTTAGATAGAAGCCATGCAGGAAGAACTCAACCAGTTTAAACAAAGCAAAGTATGGAGATTGGTACCAAGACCAAAAAGTTATCCTGTCATTGGAACCAAGTGGGTCTTCAGAAACAAAATGGATGAAGATGGAGTTATAACCAGGAACAAGGCAAGATTAGTGGCAAAGGGCTACTCTCAAGAAGAAGGCATTTACTATAATGAGACATTTGCACCTGTTGCCAGATTAGAAGCCATCAGAATCTTTCTTTCCTTTGTTGCTCATGTGAAGTTCAAAGTCTTTCAAATGGATGTCAAAATTGCATTCCTAAATGGAGAACTCCAAGAAGAAGTCTATGTAGAGCAACCTCCAGGTTTCATCAATCCATCTCTTTCCAATTATGTTTATAGATTAGACAAAACCTTATATGGTCTTAAACAAGCACCTAGAGCATGGTATGAAACACTAACTAACTTCTTAATTGAAAATGGGTTCACTAGAGGTAGAGTAGATACCACACTGTTTCTTAGAAAGTATAAAGACAAAGTCTTATTAGTTCAAATATATGTTGATGATATTATTTTTGGTTCTCTTGTGAAAAGTTATGCAAGAGATTCTCTAGCGTCGATACAGAGCAAGTTTAAAATGAGCATGATGGGTGAGCTGAATTTCTTCCTTGGACTGCAAGTAAAGCAGACTGATGAAGGAATTTTCATAAACCAAGCCAAGTACATCAAAGACCTACTCAAGAAGTATGGCGTGGAATCAGCCTCTCCCATGAAAACACCAATTGCTCCTGCAACCAAGCTTGACAAAGATGAAAAAGGTAAAAGTATTGATATAACTCAATACAGAGGTATGATAGGTTCTCTTTTATATCTAACTGCCAGTAGACCAGACATAATGTTTGCAACATGCATATGTGCTAGATTTCAAGCTAACCCTAAAGAGTCACATTTATCTGCTGTATAGAGGATCTTCAGGTATCTCAAGGGTACACCTTACTTGGGGCTTTGGTACCCCAAGGAATCCTCATTCGAACTAACAGGATACACAGATGCTGATTTTGCAGGATGAAAAATAGATAGAAAGAGTACCAGTGGCACCTGTCAATTGCTAGGAAATAGACTTGTGTCCTGGTTTAGCAAAAAGCAAAACTCAGTGTCTACATCAACTGCAGAAGCTGAATACATTGTTGTTGGTAGCTGCTGTGCTCAGATCCTATGGATGAAAAATCAGCTAGCTTACTATGGGTTTGATTTCAAATCTATTCCCATTCACTGTGATAACACAAGTGCCACAGCAATAACTCATAATCCTATTATGCATTCTAGGACTAAACATATAGAAATAAGGTATCACTTCATTAGGGACCATGTGTAAAATGGAACTATATCTTTACAATATATCCCTACTGAAAATCAACTTGCTGATGTTTTTACAAAACCTCTAGATGAATCCAGATTTAATAAGTTCATAAGTGAGCTAGGCATGCTAAATCTACAACCATAAAATACATGCTCTAGATTGTGCTAACCATAACAGAAACAAAGGCTAAACTCAAAATCGTAGACATGATCAAGGGAAGTCCACGATCGTAGAGCTGAAGAGACAACCACCTCAACGATCGTAGCAAAGACTCAACCATCGTAGTGCAGACTCAACGATGACAAAAGCCTCATCAAAAAAGCAAGAATGCAGCCCTGTGATGATAAGCTTCAAAACAAAGCAATCCCTCTGATAAGCGCCTCAAGAACAAACCTAACCCTTGATTCACTCTAAGAGGTTGGCCCTTCCTGAGTTACCTTAAAAGAATTCTATGTCAAAAACTCATCACAAGGATTCGGTCAGACTCAACGATCGAAGATCAGACTCGACTGTTGCTGAACATATTCGACGATCGTAGATCAGCACGGCGAATGCTGAACAGACTCGACGATCGTAGATCAGACATGACGAATGCTGGACAGACTCGTCGATCGTAGCCCAGACATAACGATCACAAAACTATCTCAACGATCGTAGTCCTCTCTAAGGACACATCAGCTCTGCAGGAGTAAAGGGCAAATCAGTACAATCCTCATCAGTCAAAATCCTAGAGCCAAGCAAAAGTCGACACCTGTCCCACTAAGCAAAAAGGAGAGAGGGAAGTTACATGTACTATTTGAAATCGTATTTTTGAAATCAAAAGTTCAAAAGATTATCTCTATCATCCTCTCTCAAAGAAGAAACCCTAAATCAGAAGAAAGCTCAGTCAAATCTCACTTCCAACTAGAAAATCAATGGCGGCTTCCAATGTTATCTCCTGCTACAGACTCAGTTTTGACGAGTTCAAAACAGCTCAACCCAAATTCCACAAGACTCGGCCTTCATCAAGAAGGCGGTCTCTCAAGAAGCCTTGAAACGCGCATACACATTGATCTATCCCATGTTAGTGAAAGAGTTCTACAGAAATGGTGTGTTTGAAAACAACACCATCACTACGAGAGTAAGGGAAGTGGAAATCAGACTGAAGGCCGAAGACATCAACCTCGCCCTAGGTCTCAAAAATGAAGGGCATCCAGTCATAGATAGCATAGACTTCCAAGAGGGACTTAGAAGAATGCATCACAAGAAACTCCCCTCTGTGAAAGGGTACAAGAAGAAGGAATTCCCACAGAGGTATGAATTTCTAGCCGATATAGTTGGGAAATGTATATGCTACAAGAGCTCAGGTCATGACTCTGTGAATGAAGTACAACTTAAGCTCATGACTGCCATGTGTTATGGAATACAACTCAACTATGGAGCCCTATTGCTTGAATGGATTGGGAAGTTGATTACCCAACTCAAAGAAGTGAAAAAGCCCTCAAAAGATGATATACGGGCGATTCATAAGTATCATTCTACAGTCAACCCTGGGTGACAAAATTGGGGATGAAGAGGAGAAGCTATCAACCCAAACAGACGAATGACCCAGAAATTGTTTGAAAATTGGAAGAGGAACCCAGCTGAGTATGTTCGAATGATGACCGAGTCCAGTGGAAGAACTGGTGATCTGAAGGACCCAGGCCTTCCAGGAAATATGTTTATTGTAAGGGAAATCGAAGAAGAAGAAGAAGAAGAAGAAGAAACCAACAAAGGAGAACCCTCTGTCCTTACCAGAAAAAGCAAGGGCAAGAGGAAGCTAAAGGCTAGACTGGTAGAAGAACCTCAAGGATCTACCATTGATATACCTGTAGAGTCCTCTGATATAAAAACTCTGAGGATGCTAAGAAGAAAGCAGCAGCAAGATGAAGCAGATGAAGATCAAGCTACCATATCCCAGATCCTAAAGAAGAACAAAGTTGGTCATAAGTCCAAAAGGCCATCAGTCTCCTCAATCGTAGAGTCTCTACTGTTCGTAGAGACCAGACCAAGCATATCAGGAAAGGAAGTACCTGCATCAAGCATAGTGGCTATTGAACAGGACAAAACTGAGGTTCAAAAAAGTCCTGAGGCTGTAGCTCAGCCTAAAAAAATAAAGAGAAAGCTGGTCAAGAAGTACATCCTTGAGAATGAAAAAGTGCTCAAGAAGGAAGACAAGAGCATGGTTGCCAAAGAGGAACTGTCCAAAGCAAGTCAAGAAGACAGTGCTTCAGCTGAGGGGGAGATCCCTGAGATTCTCATGATAGAGAATACACCAGCTGAGGGGGAGATGCCTGAAGCTCAAGAAGATGCTCCACTTGAGGGGGAGCTATTGATCGCACAAAAAGATGATCAAGTTGAGGGGGAGCCTTAGGATATCTCAATGGCAGAAGAAGAGGTACCTGCCAGAAATGAGGAAGAACCAGTGCAAGATCATCAAGAGACCATTGAGATAATGGAATCCTCCAATGAGAACAGAGAAGAGAAAGAAGATGATGATGATCTTGAGATCACTAGTGTGGGCAAAGATGGGTATAGAAGCTATCTCTACAATCAGATGTTCTCTTACCTACCCATGATGCCATATCATCAAGCCCAAATCCTAAACTCTTGGGATCACATGTTCTGGAGCTTCAAAGAGTATCCAGCCATCTCATTACTAGCCAATGGATTCCCAGGAAGATTCACCTTTGCCAAGAAGTTACTTACCAACAACTCTTCCTCAAAGGTTAATCACTTGCCATCATCGTCATTTAGTCAATTCTATGAATTCCCTCGATGGTTGGAAGTGATTCTTCACCCACTAAATCAATTTCCAGTTGCAGAATCCCAAAATTCTGTAACTGAGGAACCAAATGCAGTCAACTTCATTTTTCTCCCATAAACCACCATCTCTACGATCCCTGACTCTAGCCCCATCGTAGAGTCCCAAATAAAAATCGTAGAGCCACATATTACAAACATCGAAACTCAGGCCCCTCCATCAGACATACCATCCTCCTCCTCCAATGACTATTTTAGTCTTGAGCTCTCTACTCCCTGCAAAATCAATCCCAGAAAACATCCCCTCCACTCAACAATCCTCAACCCAGTGATCCACTCACAAATCTGCCCACCAAAGATGACTTGAATGAAGTGTCCAAGAACATGGTCAAAAAACATCGATGAGAGCCTGGAAACTCATTCAGAACACATTCATCTCAGGCTAACTCAAATGATCACTGCTGCAAATAATCTCCCAGGCACTCTGAACGTTGAACTTACAAAGAAGTTGAGGGAAATTATCAAGGAAATAATTCAAAGCATGAAGGACATAGATGATATTCACTTCTGGATAGCCACCAAACAAAGAGAAGATGTTCTTGCATTACAGAAATCTCAAGAAACCCAAAATAACCTTATGATGGAGAACATCATCAACCTGAAAGCTTTAGTCACAGAATTTCAGAAAGCCTATGTAAACCAGGAACAGAAAATTGACATTGTTCTCACTACCCTACGAAATAAAGAAGCTAGATCTGAAGCCCTGATCAAGGAAAGTCGAGAGGACATAGCTCAAACATAAAGTCAGCTAAACGAGCTTGTCCAAGGAGTAAATCGACTTTCTGCAGATATTTGAACCCTTGATGCTGACATAAAGGGGGAGAATAAAGGGAAAGGAGTTCAAGGAGGCCAGGGCAGAGGCAAAGCAGGTAAAGAAAGCCAGGGCAGAGGCAGAGCAGATCAAGAAAGCCAGGGAAGGGGTAGAGGACAATTTTACGCTCAAGTGTCAAGAAGCCCTCCTACAAGACAATTCCACCAACAGACTCCACGATCAAGCAATCAGACTCAACGATCTGATCAGCACAAAGTCTTGATGGCTCAGCCATTAAGAAGTTAAGGGCCAACTACCAGCTCACTAAATGTTACCACCACAGGCCTAAGAATGCCAATTGGAGATCCGGCATTCATGAATAGGCATGATCACAACCTGTGACGAACGAGATTTTTGTAATTTAATTCTTAATATTTATTGAAGTAGATAAATTTTTTCAATGATTTAATTATTAGATTAAATAATTAATTGATGCAATTGTGGTAGATTAATTGAATTATATGTGTTACATTTATTAAATTAATGTGGAGAATTTGTATTCGATATATGTAATTATGTGAGCTTATTGTACTAAAAGAAATACTAAATAAGCCTAATGTATTTTAATTAATTTAATTATTAATTAGAGAGTTAATAATTTGACATTATTTATTAATGAGAAATTTAATTATGTGACTATGTGAATTTATGAGAATTTATTATATTTTATTTAAAGTAAATTAAATAAAATATTGAATTATTTTATGAAGGAGTGTGACATTAATTAAACTATATGATAAAGATTTATTTAATTAAATAATTTTGAAATCTATTCTTGCTAGCCAAACATGGCCTTAGGGGGAGTTATGGGCAGTTAACCCATGATGGGTAACTGACCATAGTGCGCGTCAGTCGATTCTTATAATGCGTATTCTCTTTTCTCTTCTTCATTATTTTACTAAGTCTAATAAAACATCAAAGAGAAAAAATAAGAGAGAGTTTATTAGAGAGAAATTATAAGTCTGTGAAAGAGAATCGAGAGTGAGGAATCTAAGCCTACTAAATTATACTCTACAGGGTAATCTCCTCCTTCCCAAATTCTATTTTTACGTTATTTGAGTTTTATGAAAATGGCTTTCATTCATACTGTAAAGCCTCTGTAATTGGGATAGGAGTAACGATTATGGGTTTTGTATGTGTTATGGCACATCACATCGTATTTAATTATATATATTATGTAAACCATATCATCAGTTTCATGAAAACACATGTCGTATATGTTTTTCATAAATTACAGAGTTTGGGTTTTGGCCATATGGCCTTATACGTGATATTTCATGTGTTGATCGTATATTATCCCTAAATGTTACACTCGTATGTTGTTATGCATGTTGATACGAAGAGACCAAAGTAGAAATAAACGGATTCTAAGTTATAACGAATTCAGAGTGACAATTTTCATGTTTTATTTTCAAAACCTTCAAGAACATCAAAGTCGGTGAAATTGCATGCTTAAATTCGTAAATTAAGTGTTTACATTGGTTAAAGTCGTTATATAAATGTTGGGTTATGTTTATACATGAATTACATCATATGGGTATGTCTAATTTCGAGTAGAAAATAAGAAATTGGAAGAAATTTGCATGTTCTGCGATTTTTCGCGAAAGGCCATTTCTCAGATGTCTAATCGTCAAATGGGCCACCACCGCCTATTTCGTCATAGCTCCATCACACCACACCATGTCATGTCATGTCGTCTCATGCCACTAAGAGTCCGATCCGTAGCCAATAAGACCAGACCAGAATATAAATGGTAAATACATTACCACACTCCGTAAAAGTTCGAAAATGAGATTTTTAAATTTATTAAGTCTAGCAATGTGAAAGCAACTTAATGTAATGAACATGGACATATGTTAGAAGTATAATGAGATGTAAAATAGTTGTTTAACATGTAAATAACATAATTGCATGTGGATTGAATTATTGAATACATAATTGGCTTGTTATTCATGATGTGTAAATTATGTGACAAAGTGGTAATTTGACTAAGTATAGTCAATATTCAAATTAGGCAAAAGAATGAGTTTATGATGATTAGTTAAGTTATAATTAACTGGTATTGTGAATGTGAATGGTATGTAGGATTAAATTCAAAGAACGTGCTTAGTTAAAGTGTAATCTATGCACGAGGCAAGTTTCCTAACCCTACTTGTCATTATTGTTCAAGTTTATTATTTACCTCGAGTAAATTATCATTACTATTATTCAAGTTCGAATTATTATATTAAAGATTGATTATCTTTTCAAAGTATGATTTTGTTATACAATAATCGTTCTATTGTATACTTCTTGAGATTATTATTCAATTTGAATATCATTATTGTTGAACCTTGTTAGACTAGCGAATCCTTATTGATTCAACTAGTCCATAGTTGATGAACGTTCTAAATTTCAGAACCCTTATTGAATTATCCAAACCAAACTTCCTTTGGTGCGGACTCGAATGTCAAACTGAGATGAATAACCCTGCAAAGGGATTTACTTATTCGTTAGCGTTAAGATATTGTGCACAGTATGGTACTAAGGGTTGATCCCCCTAAGTACGAGCAGAAGGTCCATAGTTTTATGACTATTAAAGGTTTCAAGTATAACCCTTGATAAACTAGGACATAGTTCAAGGTCTTATGACCCTCAGAAATCTTTTGATTCTTGTTATTTATTCTTGATTCAAAAGTTGAGCTTTTATTCAGATGTCTTTGATTCACTCGCATGTTATTATTACTGTTATTTTATTGTTATACTTGTGGGCAATCGTGCTCACTCTTGCTTAATAATAACATTGCGATTAAGAACGAAAAGAACTGAATTTAACCTTCCACTAAGAAAGGCAAAGGCAAGGTTAACAAGTGATGAAGACTTGTTATTTTATTAGATGATGTATTTATGCTTAAGACTTGAGTTAATGATGTTGTTTAAGACTTATTTGTTTATAATTCAAGACATGATGTTTAAGGTTAGTTTAACTTTGGGATTGTATTATTATTCGGATGTTGTAACCCTTAAGGGAAGATTTTATTTCTATCTATTGCATGGTTTGCATTTATTATGGGTAGATAGATAGATGATATTTATCTGAGTGAACACCAAATCCCGTGGAATCAAGTACCTTGGATTTGGGGGTGTCACAGTTAGTATCAAAGTCAGAGGTTATGAACCTTAGGTGGGGAACAACCTTAGGTAGTAGCCTTATAGAAAGAACATAGTGATGAAAAAATCTTATCGAGTTCTAGGAAATGAATTTTTGTAATTCATTAAAGATAATAAAAGACTTTATGTGCTTATGTGTGAAATTATGTGCTCACTAGTACGACTTAGTAACTAAAACTCAAAATTTTGTTGTCAGGATGTCTGACGTTGGAGGAACTAGTCGAGCAGGGGAGGAGGAACCCCGAGTACCCACAGTACCTACAGAGGAGGAGCCCATGGACATTCATGTCGTTAGAGAACAGTCGGTAAAGAGGGAGTCATCTCCATTGATCACCGTTGTTGGTCAGGAGCATGAACCTGAGACAGATCCTGAGGAGGATCCTGAGGAGGAATTTGACAAGGAAGAGGAAGAAGAGGAGTTTCCACAGCATTCCATCGATGCTGAGATGTACGACACATTATACGACCGTAACGTGGAGTTACGAGATGAGGTGCAGGATCTAACTGAGCGAGCTATTATTCAGCAGATTACTTTAGAGCAGAAAGAGAGGGAGATTTTGACTCTTCACTCACGACTGGGAAATGTAGAATGGAATTTGGTCCACGAGAAAGGTCAAACCAAAGATAAGTCCACAGAAATAGAAAAGTTGAAGAAGGATCTGAAAGAGAGATCAGAGAGGCTTGCCATAGCAGAGGAGGGCTGGGTAAGAGAGTCACGTCATGCTGATCT
Source organism: Panax ginseng (assembly GCA_020205605.1). Taxonomy (NCBI): domain Eukaryota; kingdom Viridiplantae; phylum Streptophyta; class Magnoliopsida; order Apiales; family Araliaceae; genus Panax; species Panax ginseng. The sequence continues at coordinate 85,756,721 of CM035143.1, forward strand.
TGCGGAAGAGGATGGTCGTGCAAAGAAGGCAAAGCTTGGAGAGACATACTCTACACTTAATCAAGCACTAGATGAGGCCCAGGATCGAGTTTTGAGGTACCCCATCCAGTTCGAAGGACTTCCATCGTACATGCTGGATCGCAGGACGATGTCTCGTATCATGGAAGAGGAGCGTGGCAAGGCTATTCAGCACCTTGACAGACAATGATATAATCTATTTATATATGTGAAAGACTTAGTTAGTTTTTATATGTAAATTCCGATATGTTTATGAATGAAGGAATATTTTAAAATTTAAATCATGTGGATTCTTTATCTCAGAATGGTGTATGTAAATAGCAGCGATGCTATCGTTTGATGTTAAAACTTTTAGTTTGAATGAATATATATCAAGTTGTTTAAGATGATGTGTTAAATGATTATATTAAATTGTTGAGTTAAGTCTTAACTATTTAGAGAATTTAATAGAGATTTAATAAGCATATATCTTTTTAACAGAAATATGCCGCCACGAAGAAGACAACAACGTCAACCAGCTCAGGAAGAGTCTACCAATAATAATAATAACGTCAATGCTAATCCTGTTCAACAATTGGTTAACTTGCTAGCTGGAGCAATGAATAATCAACCTCAAGCTCCACCAAATACTACGTTTAAAGATTTCAAGGCGGTAAGACCGCCAGAATTTAAAGGTTCCATGAACCCGATCGAGGCTCAAACGTGGGTTATGGAAATGGAGAAGGTTTTCAACGTTGCTAGGGTTAGAAAAGACCAGAAGACCGCTTTTGCAACGTTTATGCTGAAGTCTGAGGCTAGCTATTGGTGGCAAGCATACAAAGTGCGAGGAGGTGAAGGTGTAATTACTTGGGAGAGATTTAAAGAAATTTTTTTCGAGATGTACTTCCCAACTAGCTCGCAGAACCAGATGGAGGTTAAATTTCTGGAATTGAAGCATGGAAATATGAGCGTAGCTGATTATGCGGCAAAATTCAACGAGTAAGCGAGGTTCGCCTCGTATCAAGTTCACACGGATGAGAGGAAGGCGAGACGGTTTGAGCAAGGACTAAAGCCTTGGGTGTACAGCAAGGTATCAATGGTTCAGCTAAACACGTTTGCTGGAGTACTGGAAAAGGCCATCCTCACTGAAGGTGGAAGCGATGTGGTGACCAAGTACACTCAAGATCAGAAGAAGAAGAAGAAGAGTGAAGGTGAAGGAAATAACAAGGTTAGTGGAAGTGGCACAGGAGGTGGAAATTTTAATCAGAAGAAAAGATGGAATGACAACTCATCGGGGAATCAGCAAGGTAGTCAGAAAAAAAGAATCAAATCATGCCTGTCCTGCGGGAAATCCCATCTGGGAGTTTGTATGAAAGGAAAAAGAGTGTGCTACAATTGTGGTAGGAAGGCCATATAGCACCAAACTGTCCAAACCCAAAGAAGGGTGCTTGTTTCACTTGTGGTTCGAAGGAACATCTGGCAAGAGACTGTCCCAAGAAGGGATCGGGAGGATCAGGATCAGGAGGAAACCAGGGAAACAACAGTAGAAATGCCTTAACTATCACCGAACCAACCGCAACAAACCGACCGACTGCCAGGACTTTCAATATGACGGTGAAGGATGCAGTTCAATCTCGTGATGTGGTGTCAGGTATCATTCCGATCAATAAAATTAATGCTTATGTTTTATTTGATTCGGGTGCTACTTGTTCCTTTATATCCGATGACTTTGCCAAGAATTTAGATTTGCCTAAGGATGAATTGGATTACCCCATGAACATAGAAATTGCGAATAGAGAAATAATCCCTTTTAAAATGCGTATAAGAAGCTGTAGAGTGGATATTAAGGGTAATATCATGAACGTAGATCTTATCCCTATTCGACTTGGGGAATTTGACGTTATATTGGGAATGGACTGGTTATTCAATTACGGCGCTGTAATTGATTGCCAAAAGAAGTGTATTAACCTTATGACCCCATCAAAGGTTGTGTTTTATGGTAACAAGCTGCCTAGACAAGCGAGTTGTCTAACGATGATGCAGGCCAGGAAGTTGTTAAGACAAGGCTGTGTAGGATACTTAGCTTACATAGTCGACAGTCGAAAAGAGAATCCGAAGGTAGAAGAAATACCAATTATGAGGGACTTCATCGACGTATTTCTAGACGATTTACCTGGACTTCCACCAGATAGAGAGGTAGATTTCGTGATCGATTTGGCGCCAGGAACTGCTCCAATATCGAAGGCACCATACCGAATAGCACCAGTAGAGATGAAAGAACTAATGGTACAACTACAAGAATTATTGGACAAGAAGTACATTCAACCGAGCGTATTGCAATGGGGAGCGCCGGTGTTATTTGTGAAAAAGAAGGATGGATCGATGCGGCTCTGCATTGACTATAGAGAACTGAATAAGGTCACGATTAAGAACAGATATCCATTACCGAGGATCGATGACCTGTTTGATCAATTGAAGGGAGCGAGATACTTTTCCAAGATAGACTGAGAAGCGGTTATCATCAACAAGGTGAGGCCGGAGGATGTACCAAGAAAACGCTCGTAACGCGATATATGGTCACTACGAATTTTTAGTAATGTCGTTTGGTCTTACGAATGCTCCTGCAGCATTTATGGGACTAATGAATGGTGTGTTCAAGCCGTTTTTGGATAAGTTCGTAGTGGTATTTATAGATGACATTTTGGTCTATTCGAAAACCAAGGAAGAACATGAAGAGCATTTGAGATTAACATTGGAAGTATTGAGAAGGGAAAAGTTATATGCCAAGTTTTCGAAATGCGAATTTTGGATTGAACGAGTACAATTTCTTGGGCAGGTGATCGATAAAAATGGAATTTTGGTAGATCCATCCAATGTCGAAACCGTGATCAACTGGGATCAGCCTAGGACGCCATCAGAAGTACGAAGTTTTCTTGGATTGGCATGGTATTATAGAAGATTCATTCAAGATTTTTCTAAGATCACAACTCCGCTAACGAATTTAACTCGAAAAGCTGTGAAATTTGTTTGGACGGAGAAGTGTGAAGAAAGTTTTCAAGAATTAAAAGAAGAGGTTGAGTCGACACTGTGTTATCTCTCCCGGATGATCAGAAATTTTGTTGTTAATATAGTGATGCGTCGTATAAAGGACTTGGTACGTGTCTTTGATGCAAAACAAAGAAAGTCATTATGTATGCATCACGACAATTGAAGGATTACGAGAAGGATATCCGACCCACGACTTGGAGTTAGTGCATAGTTTGTTTTTGCTTTGAAAATTTGGAGGCACTACCTCTCTACGGGAGAAGTGTGAAATATATCACGGACCATAAGAATCAAATATATTTTCACACAGAAGGATTTGAATATCGTCAAAGAAGATGGTTGGAATTAATTAAAGATTACGATTGTGAGATTTTATACCATCCGGGTAAAGCAATGTAGTTCTGTAGACGCCTTAAGTAGAAAGGGTCGTGAGAAATTGATGATGTTAACTACTCAGGAGGAGCTAATTTGAAATGGAGAAACCGGAGTTAGAGGTGAAGTATCCTATGGAAATTGATGAGAAGCTATTTCAGATGCAATCTGGTACAACCCTACTGAATAAAGTTAAGGAGGCTCAGCTTCAGGACGAAGAATGTAAAAAGGTGACAAAGAAGATATCTGAAGGAACTGAACCGAGATTTAAGATGGATAAGAAATGAATATTGAGGTTTGAGAGTAGAATTTGGATACCGCCAGTACAAGAAATTAAGGAAGATATTTTGAGCGAGGCTCATAGGTCACGATATTCGATTCACCCTGGTAGTACCAAAATGTACCAAGATCTTCGACAACATTTCTGGTGGCCGAATTTGAAACGTGATGTTGCAGAATGTGTTGCCAAGTGTCTGACCTGTCAGAAAGTAAAAGCAGAACATCAGAGACCAATTGGATTACTACAACCGTTGGAGATCCCAGAATGGAAATGGGAACATATTACAATGGACTTCGTGGTTGGCCTTCCGACGACTCAGAAAGGCTATGACGCAGTATGGGTTATCGTTGACTGACTGACGAAATCCGCACACTTCCTTCCAATCAAAATCAGATTCAACTTAGATCAGTTGGCGAGGCTATATGTAAAAGAAATTGTTTCGAGGCACGGAGTTCCGGTGTCAATTGTTTCTGATAGAGATCCACGCTTTACATCGAATTTCTGGAAACATCTTCAGGAATGCATGGGTACGCAATTGCGAATGAGTACAGCATACCACCCTAAAATAGACAGACAGAGCGAAAGAACGATTCAGACATTAGAAGATATGCTAAGAGCCTGTGTGATGGACTTTAAAGGAAATTGGGATGATCACCTACCGTAAGTAGAGTTCGGCTACAACAACAGTTACCACGCTAGTATTGGCAGGCCGCCTTATGAAGCGTTATACGATAGAAAGGGCAGAACTCCATTTTACTGGGATGAAGTTGGTGACAGGCAATTGCTAGGGCCAGAATTGGTACAGCAGACAGCAGAAATAGTCAAAGTGATCCGAGCACGACTGGTAGCAGCTCAAGATCGACAGAAGAAATACGCTGATCCACATCGTAAAAATATCGAATTTGAATCAGGTAGTTATGTTTTCTTAAAGGTCTCTCCTTGGAAGGGAAAGATCAGGTTCGAAAAGAAAGGGAAATTGAGCCCAAGATTCATTGGACCATTTGAAGTATTGCGTAGAATCGGAGAAGTCGCGTACGAGGTAGCCTTACCTCTAGCACTCGAGAATGTTCACAACGTCTTCCATGTTTCTATGTTACGACCCTACAAAGCCGATTACAAGCATGTAATTGAATACGAACCCCTGCATTTTAAAAAAGACTTATCTTACGAAGAAATTCCTGTTTAAATTGTCGACAGAAAAGAACAAGTTCTCAGAAATAAAATAATACCTTCTGTTAAGGTAATTTGGAGGAACTACAACGCTGAAGAAGCTACGTGGGAACTCGAAGAGAATATGTTAAAGAATTACCCTCATTTATCTACTTAATTATATGTAAGCGATTCTGGGGACAGAATCTTTGTAAATGGGGAGAATGTAATCAGCCCGAATTTATTGAGTCGTGATTACGGGGACGTAATCCTTTTAAGGGGAAAGATGTGACTTAACGAGATTTTTGTAATTTAATTTTTAATATTTATTGAAGTAGATAAATATTTTCAATAATTTAATTATTAGATTAAATAATTAATTGATGCATTGTGGTAGATTAATTTAATTATATGTGTTATATTTATTAAATTAATGTGGAAAATTTTTATTCGATATATGTAATTATGTGAGCTTATTGTACTAAAAGAAATACTAAATAAGCCTAATGTATTTTAATTAATTTAATTATTAATTAGAGAGTTAATAATTTGATATTATTTATTAATGAGAAATTTAATTATGTGACTATGTGAATTTATGAGAATTTATTATATTTTATTTAAAGTAAATTAAATAAAATATTGAATTATTTTATGAAGGAGTGTGATATTAATTAAACTATATGATAAAGCTTTATTTAATTAAATGGTTTTGAAATCTATTCTTGCTAGCCAAACATGGCCTTAGGGGAGTTATGGGCGCTTAACCCATGATGGGTAATCGACCATAGTCTTAGCATCGATCGATTCTTATAATCGTATTCTCTTTTCTCTTCTTTATTATTTTACTAAGTCTAATAAAACATCAAAGAGAAAAAAATAAGAGAGTTTATTAGAGAGAAATTATAAGTCCGTGAAAGAGAATCGAAAGTGAGGAATCTAAGCCTACTAAATTATACTCTACAGGGTAATCTCCTCCTTCCCAAATTCTATTTTTACGTTATTTGAGTTTTATGAAAATGGCTTTCATTCATACTGTAAAGCCTCTCTCGAATTGGGATAGAGTAACGATTATGGGTTTTGTATGTGTTATGGCACATCACATCGTATTTAATTATATATATTATGTAAACCATATCATCAGTTTCATGAAAACACATGTCGTATATGTTTTTCATAAATTACAGAGTTTGGGTTTTGGCCATATGGCCTTATACGTGATATTTCATGTGTTGATCGTATATTATCCCTAAATGTTACACTCGTATGTTGTTATGCATGTTGATACGAAGAGACCAAAGTAGAAATAAACGGATTCGGTGTTATAACGAATTCGTAGTGACAATTTTCATGTTTTATTTTCAAAACCTTCAAGAACATCAAAGTCAGTGAAATTGCATGCTTAAATTCTGTAATTAAGTGTTTACATTGGTTAAAGTCGTTATATAAATGTTGGGTTATGTTTATACATGAATTACATCATATGGGTATGTCTAATTTCGAGTAGAAAATAAGAAATTGGCATGTTCTGTGATTTTTTGCGAAATGCCATTTCTACGTATGGTAATACATGCAGCACAGCAATACGGCTTACTTTATTTATCTATTTGCCATGCCATGTCTTAACGCCATGTGCAACGCCATCGAGATATGACTCCAAAGACTAAGTGTGTAACATATGCCGATTACCACTCTCCAAAAAGTTCAGAAATGAGATTTTTAAATTGATTAAGTCTAGCAATGTGAAAGCAACTTAATGTAATGAACATGGACATATGTTAGAAGTATAATGAGATGTAAAATAGTTGTTTAACATGTAAATAACATAATTTCATGTGGATTGAATTATTAAATACATAATTAGCTTGTTATTCATGATGTGTAAAGTATGTGACAAATTGGTAATTTGACTAAGTATAGTCAATATTCGAATTAGGTAAAAGAATGAGTTTATGATGATTAGTTAAGTTATAATTAACTGGTATTGTGAATGTGAATGGTATGTAGGATTAAAGTCAAAGAACGTGCTTAGTTAAAGTGTAATCTACGCACGAGGCAAGTTTCCTAACCCTACTTGTCATTATTGTTCAAGTTTATTATTTACCTCGAGTAAATTATCATTACTATTATTCAAGTTTGAATTATTATATTAAAGATTGATTATCTTTTCAAAGTATGATTATGTTATACAATAATCGTTCTATTGTATACTTCTTGAGATTATTATTCAATTTGAATATCATTATTGTTGAACCTTGTTAGATTAGCGAATCCTTATTGATTCAACTAGTCCATAGTTGAGAAACGTTCTAAATTTCAGAACCCTTATTGAATTATCCAAACCAAACTTCCTTTAGTGCGGACTCGAATGTCAAACTGAGATGAACAACCTGCTGAGGGGATTTACTTATCGTTAGCGTTAAGATATTGTGCACAGTATGGTACTAAGGGTTGATCCTCCTAAGTATGAGTAGAAGGTCCATAGTCTTATGACTGTTAAAGGTTTCAAGTATAACCCTTGATAACCTAGGACATAGTTCAAGGTCTTATGACCCTCAGAAATCTTTTGATTCTTGTTATTTATTCTTGATTCAAAGGTTGAGCTTTTATTCGATGTCTTTGATTCACTCGCATGTTATTATTCTTTGTTATTTTATTGTTATACTTTGTGGGCAATCGTGCTCACTCTTGCTTAATAATAACATTACGATTAAGAACGAAAAGAACAAGCCGAACCTTCCACTAGTAAAGGCAAAGGCAAGGTTAACAAGTGATGAAGACTTGTTATTTTTATTAGATGATGTATTTATGCTTAAGACTTGAGTTAATGATGTTGTTTAAGACTTATTTGTTTATTATTCCACATACAGGATGTTTAAGGTTAGTTTAACACGGGATTGTATTATTATTCGGATGTTGTAACCCTTAAAGGGAAGATTTTATTTCTATCTATTGCATGGTTTGCATTTATTATGGGTAGATAGATAGATGATATTTATCTGAATGAACACCAAATCCCGTGGAATCGAAGTAGTAGGATTTGGGGTGTCTTGCTTCGGAAGGATGACGAGGAAAAGAAAGGTCGTCGAGCCTCACGATTTGTGTTGAGGCTTAAACTCTTATTGATGTACATAAATATTTCTTGAATGGATTCTAAATTCTCTTTTCAAAGAAATACTAAGTCTATTTAAATTCCCAAAGTTATCATGAAGAAATATCCTTCAGTATGCAAATGCATTAATTTGATGTTTTAATTTATATCGCATGTATTGAAGAAGGACTTAGGAAAGTAACATTGGTATCATTACTCAATAGAATGTATAGAAAACACCTTTTAGGTTGATCTTGAGATGTTAGGTGATTAATCGATCAAAGCGATCTACAAAGATGTCGATGGGCGTAATGCGATTCGGAAGATGTACAAAATGTCTCCATCAAAGATCGAGAAATGTCAAAGCGCATTTAATGCCTCAGACGGATGGATCCAATGGATAGTTTTTCAAACATCACATATATGCAAATCAAGCGTATGCAACAAAGATGAGAGAGACTGAAAGCGATCAAGCATTGAAAAACAAAACGTTAACAACTCTCAAAGCTCAACTCTACGATCACATATGAGAAATGAGAAAAAGCTTGAAAAATAACATTTACTCTCAAAGCTTCTTTACGAACAAATGCTTAAACAAATGAATAAACAAAGAGTAGCAACCATCAAGAACTCAACATCTACCAATCAATCGAAGAAGAGTACCAAGTCTGTTGGACTTGAAGAGTTCTAAGTGAACTGTAAAAGATCCAAGTCTGCTGGACTTGAAGAATTCAAGAGTGAACTAAGAAGTTCTGAGCTACCGCTGTGCAGAAGGAATCATGTGATTCAGAAGTTGTAAAAGACATCCTTAGTGGATTTCTTACTCGTTGAGTAGAAGAGTGGACTAGGAGCTTTAAGTGCTCTAAACCACTTAAAATGACTGTGTCTTTTACGTTCATACTATAACTGCTATATCTATCATAACTGTTATAACTGCCTCACTCTCATAACTCCACTACTTTGCAAAAGAGATTAAAACAAACATAAATTCCGCTAAGTTTTAATCATCATTAACTAACAAGTTTAAAACGAAAAGATTTTTTAAATATCTATTCAACCCCCCCCCCCCCTTCTAGATAACTATTGTGCCTACTAGAAATTAACAAGGTCAAATCCATCAAAAACAGCAGGGAAGTTAGAACTGGATGTCTTTATTGCCTTATTAGCACAAGTAGTCGCGTTAACTAAAAAGATTAATTCACGGGGACCACAGGGAAATCAAAAGGTTGCAATGGTATGTGAACTTTGTGCAGGTAATCATGCCACAGATCAATGCGCCATCAACATAGAGTCAGTGCATTTTTTGGGGAATCAAAATAGACCATAATAACCTTATCAGAATGTTTATAATCCGGGATGGAAGAATCATCCGAGTTTTTCTTGGAGTAATAATCCAGCACAAAACCAAGCTCCAAGGCCACAATATCCACCCGGATTTTAAAATCAAGCAGCCCCACAAACGGAAAAGCAACCAGCTCTAGAGAAGATCTTAGCAAAATTCATTACAGCTACATAAAGAAGAATAAATGATCAAGATAGGTTATTGAATCAAGTGGATTTAAATGTGAAGAGCCAAGCGGTATCAATAAGGAATTTGGAAAATTAGATGGTTCAGTTGCCTCAAGCTTTTAACAATCGACCTAAAGAAGCTTTGCCTAGTGACACGGAGATGAATTCAAAGGGGGAAAGAATGGAGCATTGCAAGGCGGTCACACTCCAGAGTGGAAAGATGTTGAATGAAACTGTTATGGGTAGAAACTCTAAACAAACATTATTAGAAGATAGCCGCGTCAAAAGGATGAAGGAAAGGTAATCGATCGCGAACTAGCAACAATAGATGAAAATTCAGTGGAATAGAAAGATATATTCAAACAAGACCCTAGTGTGCCCCCCATTCTCTTTCCACAGAGATTTCAGAAGTCAAAGGTGGAAAAATAGTTTGCAAAGTTTCTAGAAGTGTTCAAGAAACTGCACATTAACATCCCGTTTGCAGAGGCATTGGAGCAGATGCCAAGTTTTGTCAAGTTTGTGAAGGAGATTTTTGTCTAAGAAGCGAAGATTAGGGGATTTTGAGACAGTTGCATTGATAGACGAGTGCAGTGCCATACTATGATGATCTCAAGTCTAAAGATCACTTGTACTACTATCACTATAGGAATTCCTATTGACAGGCAAGTAAAACTCCATTAGGTATTCCTTAGCGAGTCACGTTCAGTGAACTTATTCTCCAATAAGCACCTACATACTTGTTTTAGTGTCTCCACACAAATGATCATGAGATCAATCATTCTCATCCAATGAGCAAGCAACATATATATCAATCTATCCGGGTTCACTAATCTCCTTTTTAGTAATCCATTAATTGAGAACATTTTAGTTTTAAGCTATCTAAGAATTTAGATCTCATTAGCATGATCTCATCATGATTCTAAAAGCATTGCTTAAAACTATGGGTTTATCACATATTTTTAAAACAACACCATGTAGATAATAAATGTCTTTAATAAATAATTTATTTATTAATAAATAAATAAGATTAATTACAACGTATATGCTTTATCATCATACATGATTGGCTTAGATGCATACTACTTTCAAATTCTTATTCCTGACAGGATTCTACTAAAAAAATATTGAAGGTTATAAATAGAGGGGAGTTGCATAGAGAATAAAAAAAACAAAACACAGAGACTTGGAGACAGAACTGAAGCTTGAGATTAGAGATTGCAGGTAAAGCATTACAAGGAGTTCAGATTGGAGATTAAAGACTGAAGACACTTATTGAGTTTTTTCTTTCCTTTTCTTTAGAATATGTAATTTAATTGTGATGGCTTATTTGGGATTTCTGGTGTTAATTTCCGGCATGAACTAACTTTTTAATTAAAGCTACAATTGAACCTTTTATACTTATGATTTGATTACACTAGTTACTCTAATTATTTATTCAAATTGAGTTGTCTATCATATTTTGTGCTTACTGATTAATTGTCTGATCAACAATTACCATGTTACACTAGATGAATTTAGGAGATGAAATTTAGGGTTAAAACTGAATGTGGTAGCATGTATTCTTAGTTATTTGCATGAGATAAATAATTAAGGTTGTGAATTGAATAGGGATATCTCTTTTCAATGCATGTAACAATTGAGAATTTATGCTTAATGGATTTAATTCCTTTATTTTGCATAGGAATATCGTAGAATTAATTGAATTAGATATTTTTATTTGATCACTTGGAAAAGGTTTTATAAATACTGTGAATTCCTGTTAACAACTCTGGTGGATTTAATAATTGGTTAAATTGGGTAATTGATTTATATTGTATAATTGGGGATATTTAGTCTTAAGCTTTTATTATCTGAATCAAATCTCCGTGTTAAAATTAGTTTTAGTTAATTTAATTTAGTTTTAATTGAAAAATCACAAAATTCGGCTGTTTAAATAAAATTGGATTGATATAAAAATAGTAGTTGGGATTTATTAAATAGGATTCCTCGTGAGTACGACGCTCTTTTTTATCACTTTATTATTTGATTGGCCGTTTATACTTGCATGTAATTGTTGATTGTGAAATCAGACAACATATTATGCCTCTGTCACTGAATCAGCAATTGTTTGTTGTTTGGAACTCTTCCAACTCACTGCGCCACCGTTTAGAGTTAACACATACCCCGAAACGAATTTATTGTCATCTTGGTCCGTTTGAAAGCTTGAGTCTGTGTAGCCCTTTAGCTTCAATTCAGACCCACCATAGACAAGAAACACATTTTTAGTTCTTCTTAAGTACTTTAGGATGCTTTTTACTGCTTTCTAGTGATCTTCTCCATGATTCGACTAATATCTGCTTGTTACACTAAGTGCATGAGCGACATCCGGTCTAGTACATATCATATCGTACATGATAGATCATATTGGTAAACCATAAGGAATCTTACTTATACGATCTCTCTCCTCAGGTGTCATTGGGGTCTGTTTCTTGGAAATATATAATATTCCATGGCTCATCGGCATAAGATATCTCTTGGAATTTAATGTTTTTGGCCTGGTACAAAGACGATATGTTTGTTGAATGTTTTTAGTCTGTGTAGCAAGGATACGTGGAGAAAAATCTTTTTTGCCTGGGTGCAAAGAAGAACTGTTGATTGAATTGATCATAACCATTTGTGTTACAGTTGATGAAATCTTAATAGTGAATTTTTTTAAAATTGGAGAAGATAATATACATTATGATCTATTTGACTCTTCTAATGGATTATTTATTCTACTGCAATTGTGCATTGAAAATTTATGTAGTCTATCATTTTCTAAATCTCTGATTTTGAAGGCTAATGATAACTTATTGTTCGTTATCTTAGTCATGATATTATTTATTGGGTTATTTGAGTTCATCTTTTTGTTTTATAATTCTTTACAGTAAATGAGAGTGTTATAATTCTTTTAAACAAACATAGCTTTAGTGTGTTGCTGTATTTTATACAATATTATAATAATTATAAATAAGAGAATTTATTTATATTGTTTGCATTTATGAATTTTTTATATGATTTTATGTGGATAGAATAATAAGATATGGTTGTTATGATAATAATGTATTAATGTTGCATAATTGCTTAGTTAAATAACTCTGCTTCTCTGGTGTCTTATAAATTATAATAATGGCCTAATGGGAACGACATGGCTCATTCAATAATAAGATTCTTAAGGAATCAGCCATGAAAACGAATATACTTTGACACGGACAATGAATCAAGTAAGACAAGTGTAATTAAATACGAGTATAAAGTTATTATGATTTGTGGGTGAAGAAAAATAACCTCCCAAGATAAAACAAACAATTAAATATTGATTAAATTAAATTGCAATCATATATAAAATATACGTCACAACATTATAATTCTAATCAATCACATGTATTAATATAGGTTAATTCGACAAAAATATTTCATAATACATAATGAACTCAATAATAATAAAACTCACATTCATGCTAGTAATATTTTATGGAAAAATCAAAGTTCTCTAATGAAAACACATTCAAATCCGTTCTCGTAATTAGTCATTTTTCAGCTTAATATTCTTTTCATTTAAAAATATATTTTCTCGTTCAAAAATAGATATTATTATTAAATTCTTAAGTTAATTAAAAAAATTAAATTTAAAGCTGATCTGATGTATTAAAAAAAAGAATACATTTTATAATTAATAATATATTTTAATTAATTTATAATATTCATCAATATATTAGTAATATATATATATATATATATATATATATATATAATTCTTGAATTATTACTCCATAAATCCCCTAGTGTAATAAAATGATTCATGTAAAGCACTCGGGTCAATTTTACAAGAGTGGCCCACCCCAACCGTCCAACAAAAAGGTACCAAAATAATTAAACTAAAAACTGAAAGGCATTAAAAACTGAAAGGCATTGACGTGATTTTACATTGTTGTCTTGGCTAGGCCTAAGCGCGTTTGCATGTACTACAATAAGAAGCAACTGTCAGGTCAACTAGATTTACCAAAGTACCATTGTCACTTCTAGATGTAACATGAGCTTTGTTTTGTATTTCATATTTCATATTTCATATATAAGAGATGCAATGTTTAGATGTCTTAATTAAAATATGATCTATTGAATTCCAACCTAGTTAAGGAAAAACTAATCCTAATTGAATTCAACCTTTAGACAAACCCCTACAAATGCCTCCTACTAATCACAAGTGAGTCATAGCGTTATTTCGAGTCATAATACAAGTCTGCCATTGAAATTTGGGTCTATTTCATTGGGTAAATTTTTTGTAGGCCTTTAAATTTAAACTAACGTGAACTAGGCTCTTTTGTTTTGGATATATATATATACATAACACAAATATCTTTTGGGGGCCCTAAAAATTTATAAATTTTAGTGGGCCTAAAGCCCAGACACCTTAAGCTTTAGCCCAGGGCCGGTACTGAATCCGGTTAACATGAAGTGAACTTCCAGTGCTGACACGCAGGTGGACACCTGTGTGTTAACAATATATTGGACATGAAGTTCACATGCTAATCACTCCCATAGATATTGTGCTTGTTAGGTGCTCGCCAAATTAAAAGCTGCGTTTTGAGCCTAAACGCAGTTGCCAGATTGTTGGTTAAGAAATCGCATATATTCAAACGCAATATTCCGGCGTTTGCGAACGTTTTTGTCCAAAACGCAACGTAAGAAAATCGACCAAATTAAATGTACTTGCCTTATTCGCCCTTTCTATCTATGTATGTATCCTAACTAGGTCTGGCAAAATATGGTTATGGGTTGTTTTGGTTTTTAAAATATGGTTATGGTTCCATTTAAGAACTAAAACCATATTAACCATTTTTAATATGGGTTATGTGGGTTGGAACCATATGGTTATGGTTAAAAACCATATTAACCATATTAACCATTTTAAGATGTTTTGACTTTTAAACAAAATTTTAAAAAAATAAAATTAATATATACTATAGATAGAGAGACGGATATAAGGGGTGGAATTTAGGCTCCTTAAATAATGCTATGAGATATACATAATCACATAATAATATTTTTTTTTTTGTGGGTAGGGGTGTGGGCGAGTGGAGGGTGGGGGGTGGGGGTAAGGGGTGTATACATAATCACATAATATTATTTTTTGGAGGGTGGGGTGGGATGGGGTAAGGGATGTATACATAATCACATAATATTTTTTTTGGTGAGGTGGGGGTGGGGGTGGAGGTACGGGGTGTATACATATCACATAATATTATTTTTTTGGGGGGTGGGGTGGGGATAAGGGGTGTATCACATAATATTATTATTTTTTTTTTTTGGGGGGGGGGTGCGTGGCGTAACGTGGGGTGGGGGTGAGTGGTTGAGCTTCTTGAATATGTAAATATGGATGAAAAAAACTTTTGATTTGGATTTGGAATAAAATATGAGTCGAAAAATGGTTAACCGGGTTGAAACTATATTTCTTTTTAAAAATATGGTTCCAAACTTTAACTAACCCAAATAAATAAAAATAGTTAACCAATTTATTTGGTTCCAGTTAATATGGATTGACCCGACAGTTAATCAACTATATTGTCGGGTCTAATCTTAACCTGTGGACTTTGGCCCCTAACCAATAATAATCTTTTTGAAAATTTTAAAAAATGGTTCGTAATAATTATTAAATAATCTTATTGTATTTCAAATATAAATTAATAAGTTAAAAATTAACTGACACATCCTCTAGCTGCCACGTGGAGTATGGCGATTCCAAATGGTCAACGTGTCCCCCTCACCATCGACCGTTCGGTTCCTCCACGTTTCGTCCCACCATTTCATCTTTTTCGCCCACATTACGGTACCTGTTATGTGTGGCTTGGATTTTTCGACGATAAAAGTTAAGAAAAAGGACAAAAGTAATCCGACGGTCTGGATACTGAATACGCACATAAATACAATGGTCATTAATACAGGTGATAGTATGATACGTCTTTCTAGTTCCGCTCACGTCTTTGATTCTCTTCCTCACCAAAACAAAAAACAGCCCCTTCTATGATAGAGATATATCACGCGGAAATATTAATTACTCTCACTTAGAGGTGGGACCTATTAATTATTTATATGAGAGAGATCTTGTGGAAAATCAATTTTTTAATGTCAAAACATTAGTTTCCTCGTTTATTATACTATGATTTCTTATTTATATGCGATATGTTACACAATTTATTTTAGACTTAAATATAATTTATACCTCAAAGTTTATAAGATTGTTGAGGAATATT
This sequence comes from Panax ginseng, assembly GCA_020205605.1. Taxonomy (NCBI): domain Eukaryota; kingdom Viridiplantae; phylum Streptophyta; class Magnoliopsida; order Apiales; family Araliaceae; genus Panax; species Panax ginseng. Next base: position 85,772,433 of record CM035143.1, read on the forward strand.
TTAAAATATCTTAAAGTTCTTTCTAACTAAATAAAATGTAAGTTTTAACCGGTCAAAATATATTTCATAATTTTTTTCGTTAAACAAAATACACCCTCACTTTTTAACATTGAAATCTCGAAGAGAACTTTGAATTGCACTTAAATATATTTTAAATATTGAGATGTAAATTATATTTTGGTCTTCATTTTATCCAATTAGGTTGTAATAAAAAATTCTTAATTAGATTACACAATTTTAGCACCCTTTTTAGGTTATTAATAATGTCAAAATAATGGTTATATTGCCAAAATAAATATGCATTTATAAAAATCAAGGAGTACAAGAGTCCATTAATAATATATATTATTTATTTTTCATTGTTTTATTCCAAGTTTGTCTTTCCAATATTTATAAACACAATTATTTTATTTAAAAGTAAAAAGTAAAATGGTGGATTTTATTGGATATTATATCACCATTTTACTTTAAATAAATGAAAAAAAATAATTAGACTGTAATATAATGACAAATATAAATGTTGTACACGTTAATAGATGTATTCTAATAGGAAATTGTTATTTTCACATGATTTTTTAATATTTTTATATGAAAAGTGTCATTATAGATGTATAGTAACAATAAAAATCGTCGTTATAATATAATTTATAGCGACGATTTTAATATAAAAATATCACAAAATCATGTGAAAATATCAGTTTCATTCTACTAAAGCATCCTTACAAACGGACTATACGTGTGGACTGGAGTTTAAAAAAAATTCAAAAAGCCTTGGTGAGAGAAAATAAATAAAAAAGACCGGGAAGATAAGGAATAAAAAGGTGTGAATAAGAGAGAAGTTATGTGACTGTGACGCCCCCAAATCCGGATACTTGAAACCCGAACTCAGTGCTTCACGATACCATTTCTATAAGCTGAATAATACAGTAGTAATATTACATTTAAACTTAATTTACATACATCAAAGTTTACTTCCCAGGTACGAGACCTTTAAATACATTCCTTACAATACTTGAATAGATATCCATACAGCTATAACCATTAACTCATAATACACACTTATTCGATCGAACTTTCCTTTTCCTTTTTGTTCGTGCTCGAGCCTTGAAGTTGCTTCATACATAATCGAAAACATTTGATTTAAGCGAGGATGAGCATTTGAGTGCCCAAAGAAGTAATAGCAATTATATATATATAATTTGAAAGAATATAAGTATTCCTTTACATAACACTTCTACAAAATCGAATCAAAAGTTGTGAAGTAATCTGTCTTGATAAAAGATTCACATAACAACTCTCTTTCAAATTCTTGAAATGAGGCTCTACCCATGAATAGGGTTTAAGAAACATACTATGAACATTCTTTTCATTTTCGAAAAGGTTTAGCGAGAATTCATCAAAGAAACCGTCATAACTTACGAACACGGAGAGGTGATCGACCCGTTGTACCTTGTATTGATCAATACTACATAACTAGAACGACATTCATCGCTCATCCTTTGTCCGTAAAAGCGTAAAAATTTTCCCATTATCGGGATGTTCATACATTACACAGTTCCAAACCCGGTTTTTAATCTTGCTTTCAACAATAATATGTAATTCAACATATATGTATACGGGTAATTGACATGGTATATCAACATGTGAATAAATGCCATGATTATCAGTGGGGACACTTTTATAACCATTTAGAAATCAACTTAACGTAATATATATCCGAGCTAACATGTTGATAATCAAAGCGTACATAATGCATGCGGGAATAGAATAATTAAAAACTTCTTACTCATGTCCATTGCATAAAGGAAATGCAAAGGTAGGATACTTGCACGATTTGGTTGATTACAAATCTCAACTTAGATCTTATCTCTTTATCACAACCTATCAATAAATGGTCATTTGTCCGATTAGAACAATATATCATAACACATAAATCTTTGTCGATTATCATTACACATGTCGCAGATGATCATACTTTTAGTTCACATTCTATACTTTTATACATTTTCAAATATCTCATCCATGTTTCTTACAAAGTAGTCTTTTCTTTTTCTATTATAGGGTCCGACAAATTGGGTTGTCGCATCTTTAAACGACTTTATCGGGTACATACCGAGTCTAAGACTCTTATTCTATACCTCAACATCTCAGAAATATCGGACATTTTACTTTTAATTATTTTCAATTTTTTCCGAAAATTGAAAAATTTAAAATAAATTAAATCATCACTCAAGGCTTATAGTGATATAAGCTGTTACTATGGGTGCTCTTTCACCAAATCTCGGACTTCATAACCTTAGGTTCTCTAAATCAATAGTTTGACCGGATATCACTTTCAAACATCTAATTATAATTACATGATTTAAAAATTAAACAATTCATTTATCATTAATAATTTATTTATATTAAACTATTAATGAAACCATTGCCAAAATATAAAAGTTATTTATAATAACTCAAACTATTTTTAAAACATTTATTTTACCCTTAAATGATTTTTAAAATAATTTAAATCATTTTAAATAATCACCATTAATATATAAATATTAATGTACTATTTATCCAAATATTAAAAGTTATTAATTATAACTTAAGATATTTTTAAATCCTTAATATCCTCTTTAAATGATTTTAAATAAATAAAACCATTTTTAAACTATTTATTTAATATAAATATTAAATAAACTTAATATCACAATTCATTAACTAAATATCATTAATATATAATTATTAATGAAATTATCTTCTAAATATTAAAAGTTATATTTTATAACTCAAAATATTTTCTTATACCATAAAATAATTTTTCATGATTTTTCGTGAATTAAAACTATTTTTAAATCATTTATTTAATATTATAATTAAATAAATAAATACCTTTATATTCCAAAATATTAAATATTTATGAAATATACTCAAAATAATTAAAAACTATTTTTCGGACTTTAAAATAATTTTTCATAATTTATTTGGTATTTTAATAATTAAAACTAATTTTTCTAATTTTTAAATTAATTTCCTAAAAATAAAAGATAAGCGTCGCTAAAAGGCATCTATAGCGGCAGGCAACTGCCATATAGGTGTTCTTGAGCTTCATGTCGATTGCCTGAAGGTGCTAGTTTGACCGAGCCTTGATCCACGATCTAAATGTTTTCTGGACTTAAAAGCTTGATGTTGTAGTACTAGTGTAATACTACAACTACATACTCATTTCATGACCAAATAACAACAAATCATGAGATATGATCAACGAAAACCTTGTCGGGGCGTGTTCTTCATGTTTACGGGTTGCCCGAAACCTCCAATCAACACCGCAAACGACGCCTGAATGGTCTTATTACGAGTCGATCCGTACATGTTATAAGTGTTTTATCGCTTCAGCTATGTAGTACAACTTACAGAGAACATGATTAAATCAAGTTTCAAGTCTAAACATTAACAATACCAAAGATATAAATCATCAAACTCTCTCGACAAAACTTGCATACCAATTACGGGTTTTCGAATTTCAAAAGCAGAATCGTGCGTCTTTACTTTGGATCTTTATATCTTTCATTCGAGTTTGATCTAAGTGATCTATTGATTCCGGTTGTAGATAACATGTAATACTACAACTCTATTACATATAAGACATATAACAACAACAGATCCAAGAGATGAGGTGGGTCGTTAAGGTGACCTCAACAAGCTGTTCTTGAACATTTCGGAAAACCCGAAATGTTCTTGAAAGATTCGGTCGATAGTAGTTTGACCATAAATAACTTCTAATCTATAATGATATGACCATGATTCCTTTTGCGAGAATAAAGACAACATACCAAAGGCTACACATAGCAAAGCTTTAATCATCAAAAACGCTTAACAGATGAGATCTACGACCTCGACATTCGTTGTCGAAACACAAAAATTAAAATTTCAGTTTTGAAGATCTTCAAATCCGAAACTTACGAATGTTATGGAATCAACATCAAGCAACCCAGATCATCCTTAGACACTATAATCAACATGTTTTAACATTTAAACATAACATCTAACACCAAAAAGTTTAAGAAAAATCAAGCTAGGGTTTATACCTTTTTAAGCTTTGATTACGATTTTTGCTCTTGATTTGTTATTGGTGTGAATGGGGCTTGTTTATAGGTGATATAATGAGAGAATTTTAGTAGGTTTAAGCATTGGGAGAATGAAGCTAAGTGCTTGGGTATAAATAGGCCAAAATGTTGCATTTCTCTCTCTTGAATCCATAAATTAATGCATGAATTGATTCTAGTGGCTGATTGATGGTAATACTACAACCCATAGGTAATTTCTAGATGGATTGGCCGGATTTTGTGGACAAGTGGTAGCAATAAGACATAAATAATGCATTTTCCCCTCTTCTTTAATTTTAAAAAAATATTTTAAATATCTTGGATGCTAAAGTGGAATGATTCCCTTGTTTGAGAGCTGATAGCATGTAGGGTAAACATGTTGGGCATCCTTGTTGCAAGATCCTATCAACAATGTAAGTAATAATACACTAAAATGACAAAAGGGTATTTTGGTCATTTCACATATAATTCAAAGGGCATTTTGTAAAAGGCCATTAAATGTAATATTTAACCATTAGATTATAATTCTTACCATTTACCAATTAATTTCTATCATTTGGAAATTTAAAACATTTATATAATAACATCGTAACTAAACCCGATAATTTTAAATTAGGGTTTTCTATAGAAAATTAGGGTTTTCTAATTAGGGTTTCTTAACGTTATCAATTAGGGTTTTCTAATTGATCATTAGGTTCTCTAATTATCGTGTGTGATGATCTAACACAGTCATTACGGTTTCTAACTTCAACCGATTAGGGTTGTAATAATTAGGGTTTGTCTGCTTTATCGGTAGTAAAAGTAGTAATTAGGGTTTTTCTTCAATTCACAGGCATTCGTGTACACACATAACTTCATATACACGGTAACTTCATATACTACTCACCATTTATCATAACCGAGTTTAATAATTAGGGTTTCACAAACACGGTAATATGCTATGACCTAATTGGTAGTCATTCTTCTTCAATAATATCATCATTCGCATACACACAAATACATAATTATTATCAGAAAATCATTATAATAATAATATAATATTATTATTATCATCTCTTGATCATAATCCCAATTCGGGGTTTGGATCTCATATCTGGACTTCTCTTTCGCATATCAAGTTAAAATACTTGATTTAAATATTCGAACAATTTATATAATAAAATATATATTATATAAGTTCTAATTATCACTTCATATATTATTTCCAATCATGTTATCATGGAAAACATTTCTGCCAAAATTATTTCTAATTTTTCTAGTAATAAATATATTCATATTTATCGTTCACATTACTAGACACTTATTCTCGTCATTAAATAATAAAAAAAATTTATACGCAAATTTTCTTACTTATTTTATTTAGGAAATCTCGGGTTATTACAGTGACGCCCCCAAAATAGGTATACATCACCTATTCGAAATTAAATCAAATAAATGGTATGTAATACAAATACAACTTAATAATACAACCGCATATGCATGTACAATACGACAAAACATAAGTTGTGAGTTTGAATACAAATATTGTCTACTAGAGATTATACAAACTCAAAAGGAGTCCTCATTACAATTATTATCACACTATTTCACGGGATATAGTGAGGACTATTAATGCTATCATCGGCCGTCACTCCGCTTTCCCACTAGTCCTCTTTACGTTCTCATTTCCTGAAGAGAACAATGAAAGTAAAAGGTGAGCTCAACTAGCCCGATGAAAATATTATGACTAAGATAATGCGAGAATATATTATCGTTAGCCTTCAACAAAGGTGTTAAGCGATACAATATAACAACCATCAAGTTTAAGCTGCGGTGAAACAAACAATCCATTAAAAGAGTTAAGTAGAGAATAAAATCTACTATCTTTTATGATTTAAAAGGTTTTCATCACGTTTATCATTTGGGACTCAACTTAATAAATAATCCACATCATCGAATCATCCTCGCACTACGCCGAGGATATTCTTTTTAGTATCACGACCACAATTATCCATGCACTACGGGCCAAAAATATTTGTGTATTCAATAATGGTCATGATCATGCCAACAATCATCCATCAATGCACTACGGGCCAATTTGGACTTTTACCACATCATTTGTAACATTACGGTCATGATTACAAAGAATAATCCTCGTCATAATCATACCAAGTCCATCTATGCCTTATAGGCCATAGATGACTTTCAACAAAATATAAACATGAGGATGATGACAATGATATAAGAATTCAATAAAACAAGTTCAAGAATTATTTTATCCGAACTAATAACGTCCAAATTGTCAACATGATAATCTTGCTTTGTAGAGTAAAATTCAAGAATGCTCGGAAGAATATTTCCATGAAAAGATCTTTGGATGAAGCGTAAATATCGAGGATATTCCACTAATTTCATGGAGTATAGAAGTCAAAACTTTAACCAACCGAGTATAATAAGGAATGGAATAACAAAAAAAATCACCAGCATACGATAGATCGCACATGCAGAGTTATTCCAACGAGAATAATAAATAACGGAATCAGTCCGTACAGAAAACGCATGATAGGATATTCCAAAAGAATAATAAAGAGGCGGAATCGGTCCCATGTAAACGCATGACGAGATATTCCAATGTAATAATAAAGACGGAACCAGTCCAACGTAGAATGCATGCAGACGGGATGTTCCAACGTAATAATAAAAGATTTTAATCGGTCCGGCGTAGAAACGCATGTGAACATGATATTTCAACATAATAATAAAGATTTTAAACCCGTCCCATGCGTAGAAACGCCTGATGCATGGATGTTCCAATGAGAATGATAAAAATGGAACAATGAAGAATTTCACCAAGTATAGGGTAGCCTCATGATATCGAGTTATTCAAATGAATAATAAAAAGAATGGAATAACAAAAGTTCTTTTCATAGATAAGAAAGAAATAATACTCCCTACCTTTAGAAAAACTGGATACTAGAATAGTGAGGTAGCAGACTTCTCTTCTTCTTTCTATAATTTTTCTCTATAATAATCGCTCTAAAGCTTTTATGAATTGGTGATAAATGAAGAAAGAATGAGTTTCTATTTATAGAAAAATATAGTTTTGATAATTGCACGTTTTGGGGCTCGAAAAATTTCAGTACAATACCTCCAACTTTTCCTTTATTTTTAATTTAGTCATGGAAGTATTATCAAACTTGCACCACCTCCCCTAATAGTAAATAATGTGATTCAATAGTAAATTATGTGAATCAATAGTTCTAGACATGTGAAAATACGAATTACAGTATAGTACTTCCATCTATACCTCCATTTTTAACTTAGTCATGCAAGTATTATCAATCTTGCACCAACTCCCCTAATAGTAACAAGAATGTGAAACAATAGTATACACATGTGAACAAATAGTTATAATCATGTGAAATAATAGCAATCAATTGCTCATTTATCCTGTTAAATACTGGAATTGGTCAATATAACCTCCGGACATCAATTATTATCGAAATAATTGTCGATTTTCACTAACACAAATAATTCCAACACAATAAAACCATTTTTATCAAAAATATAAATTTTGAAATTTGAAGTTTGATTTTTCCCCAAAAAAGTCAATGTTGACTTTTTTCGACCAAATAGTGAATTACGAAAAATTTGTGTTTATAGACTATTTTTACTAATTTCATCGTTCCGGACTCAAATATCACGTCCGCGTCTCCAAATTCAACTCCGAACACAATTTTAATTTTAATAACATTTATCATTAATATTATAACTCACAATATTTATCAACCAGGTCGTTCCCAAGAAAGAGGGGGCTTTTTCAATAAGGATTTCTCCTATTGGCGCCGTAATTAGGTGACCAAACCTCTCCTGGAAGAACTTCTAGACATTGTAAATATTGCAATTTAATAATATGAATAACTTTGTCGTCTCAATTATTAATTTAATAAAATAACATATTATGCAGATGATACTACGACAATAATCGAATCAATAATATGAGAGATATGATGCAGCAATTACTGTATCAATAATTGAGTATAACTGAGTGACTTCTCACGTAAGCATCAATAATTAATATCGTATGCTACTATGCAACCACGCCAGACATCGTACTTTTTTTTACTCTGGGTAGTTCAACAGCTTAACAGTAAAACTTTCGTAGTTATTTTCATAAAAGTATTTTTATCGTTTTCTCAATCCGATAATAATTCCGTTATGGGGGGTCCACTAATGATTGTCTTGGTTATACGAATATTCCCTCGTTAAAACGAATATTCCTCAATTAATCGAATATTATATAACAACTTGCGTACTTTGCAAAATTTATAAATATTACCCACAACTATAACATTATATCAAATCCACACCATAATATTCAAAAATATATTTCAAGAAAATTTAATCTTTATTCAAAAAGTTGGGTCACATTATATAAAAAGGAATACATTTTTGATACTTTTACATGGTTCGAGCATACAGCGAGTCATACTTTCGTGTAAAAAAAAATTATATGAAAATATAAAAAATACATGTGAAAATAGATAAAAAAAACCGAAAAAATAGGGAATAAAAAGGTGTGAATAAGAGAGAAGTTGAGGGGTAAAATTTATTTTATTTTAGTGTTAAATTACAATCACATTATATAAAAGGGAATGCATTTTTGATACTTTTACATGGTTCGAGCATATAGTGAGTCATACCTTCGTGTAAAAAAAATTATGTGAAAATATAAAAAATACATGTGAAAATAGTGTTCTCGGGTTTAAAAAGCTAAACATTCGGCAGTACATGCGAGACGTGTATAATATTCGGTAATTTTTTTATAAATTTAGAAGATTAAATAAAAATATATAAAAATTTAATATTAAAAAAATAAAACAATATTATAATTAAATTTATAAAAAAAAAGAGAAAAAAATATTGTGACAAAAATTTATCTATGTTGTCAAATGTAAACTCCTCAAGGGAGCCAGCTGCTTTATAAATACAGTAAAACATCTATTTAGGAATACTCTATATAAGAATAACCTCTATAATATTATAAAAAAAAAATTGGTCCCAATTTGGGCCAGTTATAAATAGAAATAACCTCTAAATTGTAATATGTTATATATTTTTTAAGTCACGTATTAAGAAATTATACCTCTATATAGTAATAATTTCATATATATATATATATATATATATATATATATATATAAGATACAATATTAATTTTAAAAGACTACATTTTCTATAAAAGACTACATTTCCTATAAAGAACTATATTTTCTATAAAAGATCACATTTTTCTATAAAAGACTACTTTGCATAAATATTTTTTGAATAATAATTATTAGGGAGTTCTTATTGATATTTTTGTTAAAGTGGATAATTTTGGGTGTTCGAAAAATATTTTATATTAATACCTCTATAGTAATAACCTCTCACTTAGAATACAAATAGTTTAGTCCTAAGTCTATTTTTAAATAGAGGTTTTAGTGTAGCAGGAGATTAGTAGATTACATTATGGGTGAACCTAACCGGATAGAATTTGGTGGAGCATCGAAACGACGCGTTTAAGAGGCCGGCAGGCGTTTCGTTGAACCAACCCAACAACCACCACTTTCCTTCACACTTCTTAGCCTTTTCGAGTATTTTATTAGTAATAAACTTAATTTAAAATTTTGCCAGAAGGAAAAAGAATATAATTTCTACAGTAAAATATATTAAAAAAGTATAAATTATCCACCCCTTTCTTCTTTTTGGGTTTTCCCAAAGCCATCCTTGTGGATTTCGTCTATTCTACTATTCCTCTCTCTCTCTCTCTAGCACTTTCTCTCTCTACACCCATATCTCGGCATTATCGCTTCTTCAACCGGAAAACCTCGTATTCTCGCCGGAAAATCGCTTGTTCGCCGGCTAACTCTGGAGAATTGGCCCGCAATGTTACTGTTTCCTTGATTTGTTTTTTATTTTCTGTCTACTCGGTGGTCGTGACTTGATCAGTTGAATCTCCGATCTCTGAGTCGGACTCGGTACCACGTCGTGCACGAGAATGTGGCGAAATTGAGTGCGTGTTTGTGGTCATTAATGGTCGAGATCGTGATCTAGGGCTTTGTTTGCTGATTTCATGGTTTCTTCGGTTTTGTTTTGTTTTAGTGAAGTGAGAAACGACGGGGACCGGTAGAGAAGAAATTCGGAATGAGATGGTATGAACATTGATTTTTAAATTAATATATACTATAATATTACATTATTGGTGCATTGTTGGTCTACGTTCATCTTCTTCGGATCTCAGTTTGTGTGAATTTTTTAATTCTTCTCTTGGTTGTCTTAGAAATCAATCTGGATAGTTATGAAAAAATTGTGGATAAAGGTGGCTAATTGAGGACAATTTTTATTTCTTTTCGCTAGAGCTCTGGTTGATTTTCGGTCCCCCAAATGGAAGAATTCTCTGTTTTAAATTTTAAGTGATATATAACCTTTTAATTTGGGGTCATGATTTCATATTTTGCCTAATCTGGGTTATGTAATTTTTACTTTCATTGTGTTTCTCATTTAGGTGTTAGTCAACGAAATTGTATGTGGTAGTCAACCAAATTGTATGTGGACCAGGCTGTTATTTATATGTCGTGTTAAGTTACTCAAGAAATTTGTGAAAGTAATTATACTTCTGTGTTTGGATATACAATGATTGTATTGTATGGTTGGAGAATTGTTGCACGTACCTAAGTTGAATTTACTGAAGGGTGAAATTAAGGCTTGGATTCACTCTGATTTACTGTTTTGTATCACTGCTGTGTTATATTTAAATATCGTGTTCTTAAATGCTTAAGATAATATATGTAGGGGATCTATTTTTTCTTTTCTTACCTCAGTTTAATCATTTAGATGTCTAATGTTGTAATTTAAATAAATATGTATGAGATTAGTTTTGATTCTGCAAGTTCGCCAACAAAAGTAAATTGGACTCGCCAAAAAAAGTAAAACGGACTTGCCAAAAAAAGTAGTTTGCAAAAAATGGGATTGTGGGGTATCTTACATGCATGTATTATCAGTAAGTAGAGTGGTCACACATTCTAGCACACATATTTACTTTGTTAGGAAAATGTAGGAAAAGATTAGCTGCTTCAGCTGTAATAATTAATGAGATCAATTTCTTTGGCTTGTGGTAATGTTTGTCTTTGGATTTCTATATCCTGTGCTTAGCAATCTTAATAAAATGGTTGTTACGCTTTTATTTTATGAATGCCCCACTTTTGGAGGGATATAATTATGGGTATAAATGAATTTCTAGTCAACATCAAAAACAGGAATAACTAGCGTCCCAATAAGGAGGAAGAAAAATCCCACCAAAAGGTAAAGAAACTTAGCAATAAAGATGAACTATAGTTCAACCAATAACGGTGTAGCGTTTCTTTTACCATCTCACTGAATTATCTCAGTTCGCTACTTGATTAGAGACTTTCGATCTGGACCATTCATTCAGGATTGTGGATCCTTTGCAATTTGGAACCTTGATTTTGGTGTTCCACTATCATAACTCGAAGTTGAAAAAACATGCTTATCAAGTTGATACAGTACCTCTTCTGTGTGATAATGGATTTTAAAACCGGTTGATCCTTTTGTTTTCACAAATAACAATCTGAGATGAATTATTCACACGGGCTTTGAGAGTCCTTGTCAACATAGAATTGTATCCACCTCATCGTTGTTTTAGGTTGACCTGCAGAATTTTTTCAAGCATATAGTACTGTTGGAGAAGGGAGAGAAAGGGAAAGCAAATATGGAGAAAGAGGAAACAAAGGATTCCAATATAGACTGAGAAAGAGAGGGAAATAAGGAGTCATTTTTGGTCGTAATAATTGCGGAGGAGACTAAAATTACTATAGAGAGAAGAAGAGTGATAAGAATTGTGAGTTTTTACTTTTTTGGTAACTAGATAAGCATTTTAAAAAGTAAAAGCCAATCAGGTAATGCTTTTATTTTGTGTAAATACAATTGTTACCCAGCAGCTACGAAGCAGGGAGTTTTCATTATCCTGGCGGCGAACTGCCGTATCCCCGCACTTCTCTGGGATTCTTTCCTCCTTTATAACGTCTGTGTTTTGAATTATCTTTTTATTTTCGTTTTTGTTTGACTTCATGTGTATAGAAACATGAAACTTTGTTATATGCTTGTCGTTTTTCTCTTTCAGTATCTCGTTTGTTGAATGTTTATCTCATTCACACACACATACAAAAAAACACAAATATATGCATATTTATTATTAAAATATGCGCTGAATCCCTCCGCACCCGAATCTCCATCTTTTAAGATTTGGTGAATCGTCGTATTAAGAATGCTTATTAAGAAATGCTTTCAAAATGTTAAAAAATAATAATTTTAAAAAGTTACTTGCGTTCTGACTGAGCATTGTACCCTTTCCATACGAAGTTGCGAATTATGTTCCCATTCCAGTTGCTGTTTTACTGCTGTAGTGATCTGCTTTCTTGGTAGCATTGGCATCTTAGGGCTCAATTACATTAACTGCTTAAGTTATTAGGGTTAGTTTCCTAGAAATTTTGTCCATCAGACTTTTGAGTTACTTTGTTTAATTGTTTTCTGATCTGCTTGTAATTTAAAGAAAAAAAGGCTGCTGTTACAGGTTTATAAAGTCTTACACAGTATACACCTTCCATCCCAATATAGGTTGCTGTTGCAGGTTTCTATAGTCTTATATAGTACACTCCTTCCATGCCTATATAGTTGAACCCTCTTTTGATTTGTGATGTCCCAAATTAATTGTTCCCATTTGATAATATTACCTTTATTATATATGAAAATTGTAAAAAAAATGTTTTTGAAAATTTAGGGACCTCACAAGTCACAATACCTTACTTTTATTTTCTGTAAGGGTATAATAGGATTCATAGGAAGCTACTTGAAGTAATGTTCATTTATCTTCTAAATTATGTACCATTTGTTACATGGTCTTTTTAATTAGGCTGGTGGCAGTATTAAATTTCTATGCATAGTGTTTTTGTTTTCTGGTTTCAAATTCGATGTGTGCATCTCACTATAGGTGGTGGCCTTCTCTTTGCGTAGTTTGCCTTAATTTTAACCTGGAAGAAAGATATTTTAACCAGCAAGGCCAAAGGAGAATGTTGCCATAAAAGGTTCATCCCATTGAAAAGATGGACCAACCAAAAAATAATTTGGTTGATACTTTGTGTAGGAATTGGGTTCTCTTTTCTTTCTTCCTTCAATTCTGGATATATTTTCTGATTCTGTCCTCTTAACTGAGTTCTGTTTGATCTGTGCTATTGAAAGGTGGAAGGAAGGGTTTGTTTTTCAAGGGAGGCTAAATTGGAATTTCTGAAGCGAAAGAGGCTTCAGCGGATGAAAACAGAAACTACTAATGATATGTTACATGTCACAGATATGATGACTAGAAGTGGAGCAGGTGTTTTAAGAGCTTCGTCATCATGTGGCATGGGATTACTGGGTAATGCATTTCATCGATCAGGTGATGCTTCAGATGGGAAGGATGTATTCTCAAAGCGCAAGGTTGCTAAGTTTGACACAACCGATCTTGAATGGACGGATAAGATTCCAGAGTGCCCTGTTTACTTTCCAAGTAAAGACGAGTTTGAGGATCCTTTGGTTTATCTTCAAAAGATAGCTCCAGAAGCTTCAAGATATGGTAATGGCCTTGCACTTCACATTTTTTCTTTAGTGTAATGTGTCATAATCAGCAAGCCCTGCATTAAGATTGCTACTTGTCCACATTTATTTTACCTTTGTGGTTTTTATGGCACTGTATGGCTCACTATGTTACCTATGAACTCATTTCTTTTTATCTGTTATCATAATTTTTTTTAAAAAAGAACATGAAATGTAGGGATTTATTATTTATTCTTAGATTGTGTTGACTTCCCTGGGGATTAGGGGGATTTTACAGAACTTCCACAATTGTTTTTATTCAAGCATACTGTATAATACATCCAATCCATCTTGTTGAAGGTTACATAGTCACCCTCCTCATACACCATGCTGTTTGTCTGTTACTAGCCCTTAAATAACTTAAGATGGCAAATGATGTTCAAATTAGTAAACTTCAATTCTACAATATTTGTAAGGTAAATGTAATGGTGATTACTTTAGTCGATTTCTCACTCTCTTAAATTCTTTCATGTTTCTAATAATCTATTTTGTACTTCTGCATATCCTGCATGTTGGGAGTTTTTTTTAGTTGAAGTGTTATACTAAATCAGCGAATCACATTGGTTATTCTCCTTGCTCATCATACTCCTGCACATTGAACAGTCCTTGTGTTGGTTGGTTTATGTTCCAACAACAATATTAGTAGCTTGGAACACTTTTGTCATTACATTGCGTTCAACTTTTTCTTAGTCTTTGTTGCTAATAATATATGATTGTTTCCACATTTTGGAGATTCCACCCCCCCCCCCCCCCAAATTTTTTTTAGAGCTTCACTTTATCCATCAGTTTAATATATTTTGCTAAATGTTTAAAGTTTTTGCTTTTGCTTGAACTAAACTTGTGATATTTTTCTGTTGGAACCTGCGCTTCCAATTTTCAGGTATGTGCAAGATTGTTTCCCCCCTGAATGCATCTGTTCCTGCTGGTGTTGTGTTGATGAAAGAAAAAGTAGGTTTCAAGTTTACCACTAGAGTACAACCCTTTCGTCTTGCTGAGTGGGATAGTGATGATAGAGTTACTTTTTTCATGAGTGGAAGGTGAGTTTAAATACAAAATTGATATCTTAAATCTTTCAATAGTTTCTTATTTCTTCAGGCTTTGATATGGTAATGGTCCTTCAGGAATTATACATTTCGTGATTTCGAGAAAATGGCAAACAAGGTTTTTGCTCGTCGATATTATAGTACCGGATGTCTTCCTGCCACATACTTGGAAAAAGAATTTTGGCATGAAATAGCATGTGGGAAGACAGAAAGTGTTGAATATGCATGCGATGTTGATGGTAGTGCGTTTTCATCTTCTCCCGGCGATGAACTTGGCAAAAGCAAATGGAACCTTAAGGTTTGTTCTCGTTACAATTATTTTCACATTATCTGTATCTGTATTGTGGTGGATTTCTTGTGAATTCAATATGTGACCTGGGGTATTTTAGGTAGGAAAAAAATTTGTCTGGTCTCAATCTATTATTATCCTTTTTCACCAGTAGTTATTTATAAATGTATAGTTGAAGGATCTCAGGTGCTAATGTTTGGCATCTTTATTACGATGCTTCCTTGTGTACTATTTCTTAAAAATTTGTCTTATTGATTGTTAAACTGGTCTCTGCTCATAAACATTTCTCCTGGATGCATTGTTTGTTTAAACTTGTTCTTTTATATTTTTTGTTCTTAGTTCCACGTTTTATTCCTCACTAAACTTTAAATTCTATTTCCCATAGCATATATTCTGCATTAACTCCTTTTTCTCCCTTGAAAAAATTGTACTCACTTCTCCCTTGTCAAGTGATACACAAACAGTCTGAGACTCTGAGTAATAAATAATGCTTTTATCTTTGTTCAGCATCAAATCATAAACTTCTGATTCTATTGCCCTGTTTTTTGTTTTGTTTTTGTTTTTGGTTACATTTAAACAGCCCACCCCACCTAGCACCTCCATTTAAATGACACTGTACTGAGACCTATACTGTTGGGAGGGTTTGATCCCTCACTCTCTTGGTAAGCAAGGAGTGAGGATTACCATTGGACCGAGCGCTTTGCATTTCTTTTACTTCTATCTTATTTTATCCATCAACTGATGGTGTTATGCATTCCTAATCTGTGGTTTCAGAAACTATCTCGGCTGGCCAAGTCTATTTTGCGACTGCTTGAAACAGTTATTCCGGTAATGAGATAACTTTTTCCTTTCCGATTTTAATTTCTTTTTCATTTTTTCTTTACAACCATGTGGTACTCATCGTGAGGATTATTTCAGGGAGTTACTGAGCCAATGCTCTATATTGGGATGCTATTTAGTATGTTTGCTTGGCACGTGGAAGATCATTACTTGTATAGGTATTATCTTATTCAAACCAACTTTTAGTGTGGGGTGTAGTCCTAGGCATGTGATGACCATCATCTCATATATATTATGTTATCTTTTCTATGTGCAGTATCAACTATCATCACTGTGGGGCAGCAAAAACTTGGTATGGCATTCCTGGTCATGCAGCTTTGGATTTTGAGAATGTGGTCCGGGAGCATGTGTATGCCCATGATATTCTATCAACTAATGGAGAGGATGGAGCTTTTGATGTGCTTTTGGGGAAGACTACATTGTTTCCTCCTAGTATTCTGTTAGAACATAATGTACCAGTTTACAAAGCTGTGCAGAAGCCTGGAGAATTTATAATAACATTTCCTAGAGCATATCATTCAGGATTTAGTCATGGTAAGTCTTTCAAATCATTCCTGTTATAAGAAATAAGAAACAAAATATTTATTTCTTATATTCCATCTTTTTCAAAATGAGGCCCACTTATAAAAAGTTAAAAAAATTGATTTTAATATAATTAATGACTAATATTTCAACTTGCTTAAATACAATATGATTTGGTATATTGATTTTGGAAGTGGACTTGCATTTTCAGGATTTCCTAGAAAAAGAAAATGGACAAATAGTATTTATATTTTCCTACTATTATTTATAATTTTTTCCTTCTTTTTGACTTCTATTATATTCTTGGGTGACTTTGAGATTTCAATTTGTTTATTTCTCAGGTTTCAATTGTGGCGAGGCTGTGAACTTTGCAATTGGTGATTGGTTCCCTTTGGGATCAATCGCTAGCCGTCGTTATGCACTTCTTAACAGGATGCCACTGCTTCCTCATGAGGAGCTGCTCTGCAAAGAAGCAATGATGCTATATATGAGTTTGGAACTTGAAGATCCAGATTATTCTTCTGCAGATTTGATTTCTCACCTTAGTGTTAAGGCTTCTTTTGTAAATTTGATGCGATTCCAACATCGCGCTCGTTGGTGTCTAATAAAATCAAGAGCATGCACTGTTGTTTCTCCAAATCCATACGGAACTATTCTCTGCAGCATCTGCAAACGCGATTGTTATTTAGCATATCTTAATTGCAGTTGCAACTTGCATCCTGTTTGCTTTCGCCACGGTCTGTGATTCTATATCAATCCTTAGTTGATTTGATTTGCATGTCTTTTATGTAGTTATCATTTGCTGAATAATTTTTGTTATCATGATTGTCCAATCCAGATATGAAGTCGCCTGACTTACCTTGTGGTGCCCATCAAACACTCTTCGTAAGGGAGAATATCTCAGATATGGAAGCTGCAGCCAAAAAGTTTGAGCAGGAGGAGATTGTATTACTTGAAGTACAACGTCATTGTAGAAAAGGTGACGACATGTATCTGCTATATAAGATGTTTCCAAGAGCAGAAGAGAATGGATACACTCCCTATTGCAAAATAAACTTTGATTTATATTCAGAAATTCCCAAAGCAAATGATCAGACACAAGAGCCAGCATGTAATAGTTCTCCCCAACTGTCTATGTTGTGCAGTGGCACAGAAAGTTGTAGGAGAGAAGTGTCTGATGTTTCCCTTTCTCGTGCGTCATCTGCTGCATCAAATCCTTATTCTTTGATGGAACCCCTTGAAAACTTTTCTGCATCTCAAAAAGTAAGATTTTGCTCACTATACTCTTTGTGGTCTCCTTTCGTGTTCTTTTGTGACCATTTTATAGTTAAATGAAGCTTGTGTAAAGAGTTTTAAGTACCTATTTAGAGAAAAAGTATCTTGGGTTTATGTTAAGTTCTAATCTCTACATCTTTTTAGAAGGTACAGGGGCATGATAACTATAGCTTAGGAAAGCTGGTATCTCCACAGTCATCTGACGAAGCACCTCGTCACAATCATGAAGCTTCAGTCTCCTCTTTGACTGATGAACGTTGGGTTTCCCGCCAAGGCAATATTCATGTATCCAAGGTCAGACCTATTGTCGATCAGGAAAGTGACGATTCTGAATCGGAGATATTCAGGGTTAAACGTCGCTCTTCTGCAAAATTGGAGAACGGAAATGTGAATGAAGATATCTCTCTGAATTCAGAACATCAGGTATCATTGACAATTATATATTTTTCATTTGTACTACATGATTACGTTCTTGTTCTTTCTATCACATTTTATTAATTTCACAATAGTTTACTTGCATGTTTGTGTACTCGGTACTTGTCAAACTTCTAAATACCACTTGGACATCATGTATTCATGTTTAAGACTTGAATTTGTACAAGTTCTTTGAAAAGATAATGCAATCTAGAAACCATGAACTCATTTTGTTCCAAAGATTGATTGTGGACTAGTCGTTTGACTAAATGTTACCCTTCTAAAATATACTTATAATTGCAATGATTATGGAAACAACCTTGTCGTCGTTACCTTATAAAAATTACGGATTCACACGTTTTTGCTCTGCGTAATTTTGTATTTTGTACTGGAGACAAAATCTTGATATAATCAAGTAACAAAGATTGCAGTCTGTTCTAAGAGCATACTAAAGTTTCTCGTTGTTGGAACCCCAAGGGGCAGAAAAAACGGCACAGGCCTGAGGAATAACCTCATGGCTCAATAAATCCCCTTATACTTGGGACCAAAACTTACCTATAAAAAAAAAGTCTCTCTTTGTTGGGTTATATAGTTGATGGTTATTACCTACAACTACCTCTAGTCCCAATTTTTGGACGAGTAAAATGATATTCAAATTGACACCAAGATGAGTGCCATCTGAGTATATGCAAGCTAGATCTAGTCTCATCGAGGAAAGAAACTGATTCACTAGTAGGAAAACCCTAATGAAGATTGTTGTACAATAATGAAACAGTTATCATATTTAACCTAGAAGACTAGAATATAGATATTTTTAGTTTGCAATTTTAGGTACTTTGACCAGACCAGACTGCTAGTAAAAGAATGTAAAGAGAGGAAAAAATAAAACACAAGCTGTAACACAAGATATGGTCTTGAATGTTGTAGGAGTATTGCTCTAAAACAGCAAAGCTTGTACTTGCTTTTATTGTTGTTGCACTCTTGCATTCCTATCCTTATTTTACTAGACAAGTTAGATTACAGTATCGAGAATGAACAATATTGTTCCATTTCTTTGTGGGGGAATTTAAAAATCCTTAGTGGCACAATCTCTTACTACCAGAACTTTTAATGACAAGTGCCGAGTAGTATACTAAGGACCATAGTTTGACTTTTGAAAGACTGGGATTCTAGGTTGTCTATTTATGGTCATATGGTGTGGTCACTAGCTTCTCTGTCTGCCAACCAAGGCATTCCTTTTCCAGTTTTTATTTTTTGACATTTATATTCTGATTCTACTTATTAGTGCAATTGCAATATACTCCCTCCATTCCAAATGATAAGATTGTTGATTTATTAAAGTCAATTTGAATCATTTTTCAAACTCAAAATTGAGATGATTCATTAAAAATCATGAACTAATAAATCTTACAATTAGTAGTACTTTTTGGATAGTTCACAACATTCATAGTTGTATAGACTAAAACTAAAAAAATTCATGTCAATTTTGAATTTGAAAATATCTTGAGTTGACGTTAAAAAGGTCAATAATGATATTTTATATTTTAGAGCGGAGCCATTGCATATAACAGAAGTTCTATGGTTGGGTTCTGGTGACTTTACCTTTCTTTATTGAGTATATCACTTGTATGAAAATGAAATTATTGTGTTGCTATCAGTTAAACCTGTAATGAGTCTGAAGGCACTGTAACACGAAGAAACATCAGACGTGATTTGAGCTCCTGGTTTTGATAATTGAATAGTCAGACATTTGTTTATGGGGAGCAAGTTTATTTAGGATAACCTTTTGGGCCAAGATAGTGGAAACCATAAACCATATTTGTCGAGCCGAAAACAAAAATGATTTATATTCAGTCACTTCTGGGTTGTGATTTATATTCTGATATTGGTTCTACTTGCTCTCTGATTACCTGATTGTGTTGTTTAGGTTCCTTCTAAGTTACAAATCTTTGTCATATTTGTTCTCGCAGGGGCTTAAGCGACTAAAGAAGCTTCAACCTAACGGAAGGTGTGGGCAAGTACCATCATCCGAGTGTACCACACCTGAATATTCAGGCAATAATTCTAGTCTAATTACAACCCATTCGAAAGAAACTCCTGATAGTACTTTGTGGGACAGATTTGCTAAAGGAACCACCCTTCCCATCTCCATTAAGAACAAGAAAGTGGCACATGAAGAAGCGGTGAGTAAACATAGAGGAGAACACCAGAAAGATGACAGGATCCGGCATCACGAATTGGTAAAAGGCATTAGGGAGCCATCCCCCATAGAGATGGCCCCTAAGCGTCTTAAAATTAGAGGCCCCTCATTTTTTGGGGTTTGAGAGCAGGTTGGATTGAAAGATTATTCAACCAGCATCTGAAGCATCTTCTTGAGCTCTCGACTTTGCTAACTTTAATTTCTTTAATGGGGATTCTAACAACAGAGGATAAATTACACGATTTAATCCTGGGAGCAGCAACAAAAATTAACCAGCTTTAGATGAAAGAAGTTATATTCTTTGTGCAGGCCTCGAAATTGGGGCAATTAGCACGGTGGGTTCTCAAGGCCAGGGAGCATTTCGTCGTCTTTGGCAGAAGAATCCTAATTCTTCTTCTTCTTCTTCTTCCTGCAAGTAGTAGAAAATAGATGTTGGGTTAGGGGCTTCTTTCCATGTAAATTTGCTTCTCTTATTTTTTTTAACAGTTAATCAATTCTTGTTAGGTAATTTGGGTATTCCCATTAGCCTCTCACATTTAGCGTCAATTGTCTGCTGCTTCCCTTGTTAGTGGTTCTTTATTCTTTTTGTAGCAATGGCTGTGCATGTGCCGTTGACTACTTGAATAAAAGTTCAGCAATGGTCTGGTAGTTACTTTATTGTCT
This sequence comes from Panax ginseng, assembly GCA_020205605.1. Taxonomy (NCBI): domain Eukaryota; kingdom Viridiplantae; phylum Streptophyta; class Magnoliopsida; order Apiales; family Araliaceae; genus Panax; species Panax ginseng. The sequence goes on from CM035143.1 coordinate 85,793,439, forward strand.
CTTCTCCATTGATTTATGTTGGCCTCATTATTTATGTTTGTGTTCTAAATACACTTGATGCATGTCCCTCCATTCAGAATATAAATGGTTAATATTTTGCTTGAAATCTTGTGGATTTCGCCAGAATATTGTGGCTGCAGGTGTTTTTCATATTTCAACTTTCTATTTCCTGCACCAGTCTTTTCTTTTTCTCCTTCCAATGACGACACATTGAAGCTCATTCCATTCCATTCCATTCTCGTTAGAATAAGTTATTTTATATGCTCTCTCTTTCCTTCTTCCAAGGAACCAAACACAAATTTTTTCATTCCATAAGAATGAGTCAATTCTATTCCCATCTTTATTACTCCAATTCAAACGTATCACAAGAGTTTGCAATGACAATTAGCTAATGGATGGCAAATAACACATGTTGGCATGGACTCTTGGCATTTTGTTTATCTTCTTCAGAGAATCAGAATCCACATGCCAAATCTCATGTTTTGCTCCTATAACTAATACTTGACTTCATTTTAATGTTTGTAACAATGTTTTTAAAGCCGTACCGTTCATCGAATCGAAAAAGAGTCCAATCAGTGGTCGAATCGTTATTGATTCAGTGACATCATCAATATATAAATATATATATTATCAGTAATTAATAATTTTTTAAAAAATATCGTTTTTTATGAACTAAAACATAATAAAGGTGAGTTACAATATTAATAAAAGTGGTTAATTTTAATATTACAATTTTCCGGGTTAATTAATCGGGTTTACCGGTTGGACCACTGGTAGAACCGGTGGTCAACGGACCAACCCGAATTTTGACCAAAATCGGGTAATTGGTCCAAACCGAACCAAAAGACGGATCGATTCTGATTTTTACCGATCCGATCCAGATTTTAAAACACTGGTTTGTAATTTCTATCTTTCTATATTATAAAAACAACTCTCGTGGTATCACATTTTAGAATAAAGACAAATTTACTTGTTTCTTTTCTCTCTTCCACTTTCTATCTCTATTTTTAATCTCCCACTTTCTATTCTTATTTTCTCTCTTCTTTACTCTTTTTCAAGTTTTATCAAAAAAAAATTCCTTACTTGCACACATAGTGTGTGCCGCATAGACTAGTATTTATAATGTATCTAAGAATGTTGTTTTGTAGGCGCATGACCTTGCAACTAAAGCTTGTAAACTCCGAAATTTCTGTTTTTATTTAATTCATTAATATTCCTAACCAACAAAAAAATATATTCAAAAATCCTTTTTGCTATTTTATTTTTTTATCCAAACCTTATTTCATATTGTTTTTCTTGAAAAGCCATCTTCCTATATAAAAAACTTGACAGTCAAATTTGAGCGCCAATTGAGCTTTTCATTTAGAACTGTCCACAGTCCATACCAACCTAAGAAATTTAAGCCTTTTGTTTACATTGGACTGTGTAGCCCAATTTGAAGTCAAAGCCCATTTAACCCTTAAACAACCACATTGATTTTCAAAAAAAATCACAAGATCAATCAAGAATCACAAGTTCAATGAGATTCATGGTTGGACTCATTCTTAAAATAAAAGGGATAAATCAACTTTTGGTGTCTGTACTGGGACACGACTTACAATTTGGTACTTGAAGTGAAAAAAGTTATAAACTGGTGATTGTACTCGAAAAATGTTACACTCCGTTAAACATTAGGGACATAACTTACAATTTGGTACCCGAAGTGAAAAAAGTTACAAATTGGTGATTGTACTCGAAAAATGTTACACTCCGTTAAACAGTAGGGTTTCATCTTTATTCTGTTTGAAAATTAGGGTTCTCTTCTTCTCTCCTTCTTCTTCTCTCATTCTTCTTGTCTCGATTCTCCATTGATTACTAGTTCCCATATATTTATTAAAGGGTTTTCAGTGTTTAATTGAAGGGATGAGCTCGTCTTGGAGTGGAATCGTAAATGAAATCGGGGAAGAAAATTGTAGTTCATGCAATAAAAATGAATGGATTACACCAGAGTTTTCAAGTCGGTGCCACTGTGGAGCAATGGTATGAATGTGGGAGGCAAGGAAAAATAGAACAAAACATCAAAGATCTTCTTCGCGTCGACTTCGCTTCTCTATCTGTATGTTTGTCTCTCCCGTTGGATCAATTTTAATGATTATTTAAAAATTAGAAAGTACAAGCACCAGATTTCAACATTTTTCGAGTACAATCACCAGTTTGTAACTTTTTTCACTTCAGGTACCAAATTGTAAGTCGTGTCTCTAATGTTTAACGAAGTGTAACATTTTTTGAGTACAATCACCAGTTTATAACTTTTTTCACTTCTAATTAAATTGTAAATCATGGCCTAAGACAAGTGTACCAAAAAATTGATTTATCCCTAAAATAAAATATAAAAAAAATAAAATAATAATAATATAAGATATGACTGCTTTACATGTACCCCACAAGATGTGTGGGACCATTTCTCTACTACTGTCATTTCCAACTTTAATAGAAGAGAATTAGTAGAAGAATGAAATTTAGGAAAAGAGACAACAAAATATAGTGAGAATATAACAAAGAACGGAACATACTAAACAAAGGGAAATAAAGCTATATATATATATATATATATATATATATATGTATGTATCTTTCTTTCACTCAATTGTTCTCAAATATACGTAGGACACTAAAATGAGCTTCCCCTGACTCAAAGTCGTTGAAAAGATTCATTATGTTTTCAACTTTTTTATATAATTCATGGACTTTTAGGCACTTACCATACTTTAAAATGGCGTGTGTATTGATTTGGAATAAAAGGAAATTTTTAACTTTACAACTAATATGGTCAAGTTTCTTAAGAATATATATATATATATATATATATATATATATATATATAGAGAGAGAGAGAGAGAGAGAGAGAGAGAGTTTTACATGGGTGGACGCAGCATGCGACCACCTTTAAATGACAATGATAAAACTCATTCAAATCCGTTGTCATAGATCTCGAACTGGCCATCATAGTCCAAAGTCTATCGTTATATTTCAGCTTCGAATTCTATGATTTACGAGCTTTAATGACAATTTTGTTCATCGCTAAAGGTGATTCGCATGCAGACCACCCACATAGGAAGCGACTTATATATATACTTTGCATCATTTCCCTATTGGTGAATTAAAGGTATTATATGTTAGAAAATTTGACAAAGTTTAATTGGTCAAACGAATTTTTTGTAGGATGGGCGAATAAGTTGGACAAATTTCTTATTAATTTTGTGTTTTTATTGAATTTTAAAGCCGTTATATACAGAAATTTACATCTTGAATATTATATTTATTTTTTGTAATTGGCAATTTTAATAATTTCACTTTTTTTATACCAGTATATATTTTGATACCATTCATAATGCATAATGCATAATGCATAATACATAATAAAACTCGTGTGAAAATAAAAGTATCAAAAATTCATGAGAAAATAAATCACCCTAAAAGAAAATGACATATCAATCATACATCTTGTGATAACACAAGACTACTTATAAAAATGTGTTTATTTTTTCCCATGTATTCTCTAAATGATACAAAATAAAAAAATAGGTAATTTATTTTTTGTTGAACATATTACAATCATTCAAGCAATTGCGGCACTAGGATTTTGATTTTGATTTTGATTTTGAGTCGGGAGGGGCCAAAATAATTAAGATATAGTTAATATTATTTGAATAAGAAATATAAATAAAATTTTATGCCGACTTTTATATAAACACCGATTTAAATCAAAAAATTTATCTTTAAATTGGATTCGTAGTGAAATTAAAAGTAATTTATTTTAATGTTCAACATTAAAGAGCGATAAGATTTTTATTTTTACTTTTTATAAGTTACATAAAGTCCACAACAAAATAATTTTTATTTATAGTTCTCAAAAAGAAAATACTTTTCATTTATATGTTAAACCTTAAAGGAGGGTAACTTATTTATGGTATAGGTTGCAGTTAAACAAGCAAAAGAGGGTAAATTTCTTTATTGAAGAGAAGAATTCAGTACCATTGTCAGTTCTAAGAACTTTTACTTGACAACTAAACTGTGTATTGACATGGGGAAGAAAGCTTTTAATCAACTGAAACACTTGAGATTTGTGTTGAAACAGGTAATCGATCAGCCACAAGAGTGATCAGAAAGTAACTATTTTTACTCCACACACATCACAATGAACCAGCTAGGTGAAAAACAGAAGTAGAAACACTAGTGCTTAAAGTGCACAAAAATCTTTCTTGTTTAGCTAGAGAGCTGATATCACAATGTGAGACATTAATATCATTAAGAGATAATTGTTTTAAAATTTTGTTAGCAACATGTCCAAGCCTAGCATGCCATACATTGGATGAGGAAACATTAACATTAGTTTTGGAAACTATAGTTGGATTGTCTAGATTATTAGAATTGTCAGGAGAAGAACACAAAGATGTTGAGTGTGTGAAGAATCACTACAAGAAAAAGGTTTATTTCTGTTTCGTCGGAATAAGCATAATTTCGACAGAAATTTTGTTAGATTAAATCTTGTTGAAAATTAGTCCGTCAAAAATTAGGTCGAAATTAATTATTGTCAACGGACTTGTAATCGATGCACAATTCATCTGAGGTAACCTATTTCCGATGGAAATAATTCCAACAGAATTAGTTCGTCGATAATAAGATGTACACGTGTCACATTTTTGTTGTGTTGGGAATTCATAATTCCGACAGAACTTCTGTCGGAGATAAAGGCCATTCTGTTGGAAATGTATTTTCTTATAATTAGTTATAAATCATTATTTCCGACGGAAGTTCTGTCGGTTTTACCCTATTCCGTCAGAAATATATACTTTGTTTTTTTTAAAATAAATTTTTTTGTTTTTGCAGTTTTCAGGTTCCTAAACCTCATTTTTGTACCTGTAACCTGTTTTATCTCAACAAGAAATACAATAATCAACTAATAACTACATCCAACAACATATATCGTAATCAACCAATAATATAATGTAACTACTTTGAAGAACAACATCTACACACGTTTTCACATGTATATATAACTACTTTTTCAATAACATATAACGTGTATATATATGATACGTTATAAACTATAAAGTAACTTCAATGATTTACACAATTAAACTAAAATACATTGATCATCAAAGAATCAATCTAAACTACAATGATATAACCTATAAACTAGAAAGAATAAAGATAACTTCAATGATTTACAAAACTAAAGTAAAATACATTGATTTACAAAGAATCAAGTTAAACTACAATGATTTACATAAAACCAAGCAACCATACAATGTTTTACAAAACATCTAATTAAATGCTATACAAAATATCAACCTAAGCTAGTAGTACCACCATTAGAAGGATCGAGAATCATTGGGAGGGGGTCGACGTCGCTGCTGTGGTGTCCAAAAATCATTGTTATCACCCCCGTCATGATCTTCATCGTCAAAGCGTTTCAAGATCGCCACCATATTGATAGAATTACAAATATAACTCATTAGTTCGTATAAGAAAAGTAAAGAGACAACTAAATGAAAATTAAATAACATACATAATAATCAACTTAAAATAAATAGAATACCTGAGTAGTCGGGGGATGACTCAGTATCGGCCCAAAAGCCTCCGTGAGTAGGGTAACCACCATCCAGACCACCTCGTCGCGTATCATGACGAACTGCTCGGGAGGGATACCCATACTTTCACAAGGATATTTTTCTGAACATTCTTGTTAAATTTTGATCTTTTCATGCCGGAGTACTATTTACAGGGTACTATTCACGAATTACTATTCACCCGGAAAATTAATTTCTTTTCTGTCCAAATTATTTTTGATACATAGATATTATTCTTGAATTTTACTCCACAAAACAGTTATCATGTTGTCAATTTGGACATTTTTAAACTCTGGATAAATTAAAAATCTTTAAAATTTATCCTTGCTCTCATTTAATTGAATTCTTATATCATTGTCATCATCCTCATGCTTATATTGTGATGAAAGTCATATTTGGCCCGTAGTGCATAGATGGACTGTTGATTGGTATGATTATAACCAGGAATTATTCGGTATAATCATGACCTGTAGTGCATTGATGGACATTTGTTGGTATGATCATGACCATGGGTTCTCTTCGGCCAAGGGTGCAAAGATGAATTATTGTTTGGCATGATCATGACCATTGGTGATAACACGAATATCCTTGGCCCGTAGTGCATGTATAATTCATGGATGTGATACTAATGAATACCCTTGGCTCGTAGTGCATGGATAATTCAGTGATGTGGATTATTTATTAAGCTGAGTCTCAACGATAAAATTGATGATAAACTTTTAAATCATAGAAGATAATAGATATTATGCTCTACTTGACTCTTCTAATGGATTGTTTGTTCCGCTGCAGTTAAACTTTTTATTTATTATATTCTATTAGTTTAACACTGTTGAAGGCTAACGATAATTTATTCTGTATTATCTTAGTCATAATATTTTTTACTGGGCTAGTTGAGCTCACCCTTTTGCTTTCATTGTTCTCTTTAGGAAATGAAAACGTAGCCGGAACTAGTCGGAGAATGGAGTGACGGTCCGAGATGGTGGCTGTAGTAGTCCTCACTATTTTATAAAATAGTGTGATAATAATTTTAATGAGAACTCCATTTGAGTTTGGATATTGTCTAGAAGACAATATTCGTGTTAAAACTCTCAGCTTATGTTACACGACAGTTGTATAATTAAGTTTGTATTTGTATTCTGTACCATGTATTTGGCAACTCAGAATGGGTGATGTATACCTATTTTGGGGGCGTCACACTCATAGTTCAATGGTTATAATTATAACCATTCAAGGGTAAATTTGTAAAAGTGATATTTTTTTCTTTTCATTGGAACTCAAAAATACAAGAAAAGAAATTTTTTAAATTTTCTATTAAAAACTCATAAACAACACAAAAGAAAATTTTAAGTTTTCTATTCTTTTCTTTTACGTCCAAAACTCAGAAACAAAGTGTTAAGGAAACTTAGTCCTATTCTATTTAGTTTTCATAAACAAAATCACTGGTGAAGCTACATATAACATTGTGGGCTCAATTGACCCCACTAAAAAATATTTGATTTATAATGTAAAGTAAATTTTAAATTTTTTAAGTATTATATATAAATTGACCCCACTAAAATGTTATAAATTTTCTACTATACGAGATCAAATTAAAAATTTATAATTTTTTCAATCAAATTTTAACCACATACGACTCATATCCTCTCAATATATGTATATCTCTTTATAATATTTTAAACTAAATAATAATATAATTTATATTATTTTTAAAAATAATGAATGAGTTAATTACTTATGAACAATTGTGATTAAAAAATCTATTATAAGTCAATATAATGTATATATACGGTCCGGATATTAAGTTTACCCCTTATCTAACATACCTTATATTCCCCCCTTTAGCGGCGGACCGGGCGACAATTCGGTCCGTCGCTATAGGTTTGGTCCGTCGCTATATGTTGTCCGTCGCTAAAAGTTAAGACGATGATTCTATATATAGCGACGGAGCAAATCGTCGCCCGGTCCATCGCTAAAGGGGGGTATGCAAGGTATATTAGATAAGGGGTAAATTTAAGATCCGGACCGTATATATATATACAGTCTATTTCAACGGCTCACCCCCTTATTTTACATATCATGCTCACCTCCTTTAGTGACGAACAGGGCGACGGTTTGGTCCGTTGCTATATCAGAGAGAACCTTCGTCTTAGCTTTTAGCGACAGACAACATATAGCGATGGACCGAACCGTCGCCCGGTCCGTCGCTAAATGGGATATGTAATGTATGTAGGATATCAAGGGGTATGTCCTTGATCCTTTCCATATATATATATATATATATATATATATATATATTGTAAGACCCCAAATAATTAATAAATAAAATTTAATTTCCTCTAATTATTATTTTGAAATAGTAAGGGTTGATGTGATTAATGTGGATAGTTATGGATAAAATACGCAAATATTTCAAAATAAGCAAGTGGTTATAAAATATTCATTGTTGTCGGAGAATATTCGTTTGGTCGTGGAATATTCGTAATGTCGGGGAATATTCGTATTTGCATTGCCAGCGACCATGTGTGGGCCCCATAACGAAAAAGCGATTGGAGGAAGAAAATGACAAATATAAGTTGTTTAAAAATAACGGGCGAAGTTGTTACTGGTTTACATCGTTGGAATACCCGGTGGTTAAAACACGAGAATACACGCTTGTTGCACAAGAAGACACTTGCAGATTGCACCAATTATTGATTCTTACGTAAGAAGGCACTACTCAATAATGGTTACGATAAATCTTCGCTCAAGATTTTATTTTATTGATTCAATAATTGCTTTGCGTTGATATTTTATATTGTCATTGTTTCAATAATTATCATTACACAAGATTTTTTCATTATCGAAGCAATAATTAATATTATCTCAATAATATTATTAGATAACATTATTGGCAATGTCTAGAAAGTTCTGTCTAAGGAGAGGTTTGGTCACCTAATTGCGGCTAGCGATGAGAAGAGAAATTCTTATTGAAAGCCCCTCTTCCTGGAACCGCACTGGTTGTCAATATTGTGATTCTCAGAACATTATTTGTGAATAATTAATTATTGATTCATATGATGAGGAAAATATTAATTTTATATGGATATAGATGGAGAAAATTTTTAATGTGACAATTGTTGAAAATTAAAATTTATCTTTTTCGATAAAATAATTCATTTAAATATATTATTATATTTTAATAATATAATAATGGTGATATTTTTACAATGAATGTGTGATATACTGATATACGAGGAGAAAGAGTATTTTGTTGCAATAAATATTTAAAACATGTTAAACATGTCTGTGGACCCATTTATTGATCGAAATTTGATTATAGCCAAAAATCGCTTCGCTTATGGATTTCGATCATTTTCTATTGGGAATTTGGAAAAACTTTCTTCTGCAAAGTTGTAGAGAATTGAATTTTCTATAAAAATTCGCGAGATTCGATTTTTCTGACAAAAGAGCTATTTATTATGAATTATTGAAGTTCCGGAGAACCGAAATAATTGATTTTTGGAAGTTTAAAATATTTAAAATAGAAAAAACGTTTTTTGTGTTGATTAGCCTCATTAAACACATGCTAGTGGCTGAATTCAGATGATTCAAAGTGTGCGTAGGAAATTGTAATATATATAATATTATTATATTAAATGTTCTGCTTTGGTGTTCTAAGCATTTTCCTATAAATAGGGTGCTTAGGTTAGAATTGAAAATTACACCAGAAACTAAAGTTTTCTCTCTCTATATTATCGAGCGTATTCTTGTGAGTATTTTGAGTATACTATCTTAGTCATAATATTCTTTACTGGGCTAGTCAAGCTCACCCTTTTTCTTTTTTGTTCCATTTTTCTTCTCAGGAGGCGAGAATATAGCGAGTACGAGTCGGGGTATGGAATGAAGGTTCTAGGGAGAGTTGTTTAGTAGTCCTCACCATTGTTGTAAAATAATGTATCAATAATTATGATGAGAATTTATTTATATGTGGATATTGTCTAGATGGCAATATCTGTATTTAAACTCACAGTTTTACTATTGTAATAATAAAGTTGTAGTTGTTTCTGTACCGTATATTGACAACTCAGAATGGGTGATGTATATCTATTTTGGGGGTGTCACATATATATATATATCTATCTATATATATATGGAAAAGATTCATGAAAAACGTTAGTTCTGAGCACTGTTTCAACTAACTATTATCCAGCCGTCCAAAATTAGATCGAATGGATGAGATGAGGGCCCAGCCGCTAGAGGGAGTAGCTGCCATCAATAATTTAATTAGTTTTCTATGCTGGCTGCTAGAGGGAGTAGCGTCCAGTCAAAACGTTGTCATTTTTGACTGCCCGCTACTCCCTCTAGTGGTCAACATAGAAAATTAATTAAATTAAGGGTGGTTTGAGGATTTGGTCCAGCCGCTAGAGGGAGTAGCGACCAGATTGACTAGATTTTAGGACATAGATCTAACATTTTACTCCATTCCCATCCATATGCTAAACAGCTGCAAAAATTTAGCTTTGGAGAGAATTTGTTAGTTCTGAAGGTAGAAGAAATCACTTGTTTGTGCAATCAATTTTTGGTAAGTCTTCATCAATGGCTTTCATGCCTGTTACAAATATATTTTTATCTAGCTCTTCCGAATCTCTTGGTAGTTTAGAATGTAGAAATGAATCAAAGTATGTTAATGATGGTAAAAGTTGTAGTACAAAGGTAATGGTTCCTTATATTGGTCAATTATTTTCTAAATTGGAAGAAGCTGAAAATTTTTATAGATCTTATGCCCAAAAAAGTGGATTTGAGATTAGGATTGCTAATAGTCGTAAACATGCTCACAGTAATGATTTGACGTCAAGGTTATATGTGTATAAAAAAGTTGGTAGACCAATTGTTGTAAAGAGTTCATTAGATGATGAATGTGATAACGATAAGAAAACAAGACAACAAGACACAATTGGTCAAACACTATGCAAAGTTAGGATGTATGTTGTCCACGGTAAGAAAGAAGATAAATGGCGTATTTCAATTATTGAGTTGGATCACAATCATCATTTAGTGACACCTACTAAAGTAGATTTGATTGAGACACATAGAAATATTATGCTGGTAAAATTAATTGACACATTAAATAAGGCGGGTATTGGACCAAGTAAGATGATGAATGTTTTGAGCACAATGGGTGGAGTAATGTAAAATGTAGGTTTTATTGACAAAGATGTTCGTAATGTAGTTAGAGATTTAAGGCGTGACTTGGAGGATGAAAATGATGCACAAACAGCAATCAATTATCTGAAACAATTTGATTCTAGCAGTGCGTGTAAATTTTCTTTCGTGTCAAATCAGGTGAAGACGATCGCATAGCTTCTATCTTATGGGTAGGCGCCCGATTAAAATTTACCTATCAATGTTTCGGAGACGTGGTTACATTTGAAACTACATATATGACAAATGCCATTTGTTCCATTTACCGGGGTCAACCACCATTATCACTCTTTTTTATTTGGATTTGCTCTGTTAAGGGATGAGACATAAGACACTTTCAGTTGGGTCTTAGAGACGTGGCTTGAAGCCATGTACTACAAGGCTCTTGTAACCATCATCATTGACCAAGATAAAGCCATGAGCAATGTTATTGGTAGGGTACTCCCATCCACTCAACATTTATTATGTTCTTGGCATATTAGCAATAAAGTTCCAGAAAAATTACATCATGTTTATGTGGAACACCCATCGTTCAAAGATGATTTTAACAACTGTGTGTATAATTCATATTCCATCGACGAGTTTGAAGAGCGTTGGGAAATACTTGTGAGAATATTATTTGTCTCAAAATGAATGGATCATAAGTTTGTATGGTGTGAAAGAGAAATGGATAAGTGCATATACAAAGAGATATTTTGTTGCGGGAATGATAACCACCGAAAGAAGCAAAAGTATGAATCATTTTTTTTATTCATATATGAATGTTTCAACATACATGAAAGATTTTGTCGTCAAGACTCAGAAGACTATTGAAAAATAATTTAATAGAGAGAGAAAGGCTGATTACGTAACAAAGCATCAAAAACGTAGTTTGGTTTTAGGAACATCGTTAGAAATACATGCTTCTGATTGTTATACAAAAGAGATGTTTAGACGTTTTCAAAAAGAGCTCATGGATTCTTTAAAGTATAACATCAAAAAAGTTAGCGAGTTGTGCATTATTGATACAAAGGTCTATGTAGTGTACAGAGAAGAAGCAATCGAAAATAGTCGGAGATATCGGCAAGTTGTCAATAATTGTCAGGGGGGTCGATAACATGTACTTGTCAAATGTTCTCACATTCTGGTCAGATTTGCAGGCACATAATGAGATTCTTAAGCTTTAAGAGTATTGTACGAATACCTGCTGACATGATCGTTCCTCGATGGATAAGAAATGCTAATAGGAGTAATGGTGAAGAGGAAATGGTTTTTCCAATGAGTGCAGACTTTGAACAAAACCAATCAATGCGGTATAATCATTTGATGAGTGATTTTCAAGAGTTAGCTAGTAAAGCTTTTTGGTTAGTTCGAGGCTACAAGGCAATACTATAACAGAATGCACGGGGAAAAGCCCTTGTTGATCAATATGACCCGGATGAGACATATATAATAGACGATGATAATGACTGCACAGAAGAATGTGCAACTCAGGATATGGGATTACAAGATGATGATGATGAGTATAAGGTTGTTGAGGAAGCACTACAAAAAAATAGGCCATTGCCGATGGACCATGCCGTCGCTAATGACCTTATTTCCGTTGGCAATGAGGTCATTGACGGCAGCATAGTCCTTCGCCGTATTGGTCATCCCCCCTGGTTCCCGTCGCTCGCCGTCGGCAAGTGTGTCATTACCGATGGGGTCATTAGCGACTACCGTCCATCCAAGAATGACTCATCACACTAACAAACAACGAGAATTATAACCACTTCAGAAAATTAAATTTAGTCATTGCCGATAGCATAACCGTCGCCAATGACCCACTTCTCCCGTCGCCTATGAGTTTTTTTTTTAAAAAAATTGCAAAATACCCCTGTTCATTTACATATACATAATTATACCTGTTATAAACTAAAGAAAAATAAATAATTCTTCACGAACGCATATCAATAACAATAATAGCTTTTGCTATATCAACCATCAAATATGTAAATAACGTAATGACTTATAGATAAAAGTCGTACGATGTAAATACAAAATGTAATCATAAACAATCAATATAGTTAGATACATATACCATCAACCTAATTAGATACTAAACTCTAGTCTCAGATAACTCAAAAGTCAGATAAATATACATATATGAAAGTAAAAATATAAACATAATGGGTACTACAACCCAAGATCAGGAATGCTAGTATCATCATCGCCACGGCCCCATCACGGGTCCCACCTTCAATCCCATCACGGCCTCACCTCCTGGCTTCATCACCATCCCACCCTCCATAGTCTTATCAGCATCAGCCCGGCGGTCATCACCATCTCCACCATGGGAATCTCTCGTGTTGCATGCACCTCCACCACCAAGTCTCATCAACAAGACCCTAAAAAATTAAAATATTAATAACGAATTCGAAAATAAAGCATATTTAAATTAGTTTTGTTTGTGTTCTTCAAGTGTTGGCGAGTTTTGTCTTTGGGCTGATAACTCGACCTTCGTATGTTGGAATCGAGTCCCGTAAATTATAATGTGTGTCTAATACCTACGCGGTACTATGTGCGTATATACGTGGCATTTGGGTGGCCGATGCGATTTTTGGGCTCTTTTTCGACTTTTCGCATAAGTGCTGGCGAGTTTTGAAAACTGAGCGATAACTCAGTCTCCATATATCAGAATCGATTAACGTAAGTTGTAACGCGTGTCTAATACCTACGCGGTGCTATGTGCGTGTTTGCGTGACATTTGGACGGCCAAGGTGAGTTTTAGGCTCTTTTTTGGCTTTTTGCCTAAGTGTGGGCGAGTTTTGCAAACTAGGTGATAACTCGGTCTTCATATATCGGAATCGATTCCCATAAATTATAACGTGTGTCTAATACCTACGCGGTGCTATGTCCGTGTTTGTGTGGCGTTTGGACGACCGAGCCGAGTTTTGGGCTATTTTTTAACTTTTTGCCTAAGTTTGGGTGAGTTTTGAAAACTGGACGATAACTTGGTCTTCGTATATCAGAATCTAGTCACGTAAGTTGTAACGCATGTCTAATACCTACGCGGTGCTATGTGCGTGTTTGCGTGACGTTTGGACTACCGATGTAAGTTTTGGGATTTTTTTGGCTTTTTGCCTAAGTGTGGACGAGTTTTGCAAACTGGGCGATAACTTATTTTCGTATATCAGAATCGAGTCCCATAAGTTGTAACACATGTCTAATACCTACACGGTGCTATGTCCGTATTTGCGTGGCGTTTGGTTGGTCGAAGCGGGTTTTGGGCTCTTTTTCGGCTTTTTGCCTAAGTGTTGGCGAGTTTTGCAAACTGGGTGATAACTCAGTCTCCGTATATCAGAATTGAGTCCCATAAGTTGTAATGCGTGTCTAATACCTAAACGGTGCTATGTGCGTGTTTGTGTGGCGTTTGGACATCCGAGGCGGGTTTTGGGCTCTTTTTCGACTTTTTGCCTAAGTGTTGGCGAGTTTTGCAAACTGGGCGATAAACTCGGTCTCCGTATATCAAAATCGAGTCACGTAAGTTATAACGCGTGTCTAATACCTACGCGGTGCTATGCGTATGTTTTGCGTGGCGTTTGGACCGCTGAAGCAGGTTTTGGGATCTTTTTTGGCTTTTTGCCTAAGTGTGGGCGCGTTTTATAAACTGGGCGATAACTCAGTCTCCGTATATTGAAATCGAGTCCTGTAAGTTGTAACACATGTCTAATAACTATGCGGTGCTATGTGCATGGTTGCGTCGCATTTGGATGGCCGGGGCGGATTTTGGGCTCTTTTTCGACTTTTTGCCTAAGTGTGAGTGAGTTTTGCAAACTGGGCGATAACTCGGTCTCTGTATATCGGAGTCAAATCCCGTAAGTTGTAACGCGTGTCTAATACCTATGCGGTGCAATGTTCATGTTTGCGTGGCGTTTGGAAGACCGAAGTGGGTTTTGGGCTCTTTTTCGGCTTTTTACCTAAGTGTTGGTGAGTTTTGCAAACTGGGCGATAAATCGGTCTCTGTATGTCAGAATTGAGTCCCGTATATTGTAATGCGTGTCTAATACCTACGTAGTGCTATGTGCGTGTTTGTGTGGCGTTTGGACGGCTGAAGCGGGTTTTTAACTCTTTTTTGGCTTTTTACCTAAGTGTTGACGAGTTTTGTAAACTTGGCAATAACTCGGTCTTCGAATATCATAATCGAGTCACGTAAGTTGTAACGCGTGTCTTATACCTACGCGGTGCTATGTGCGTGTTGCGTGGTGTTTGGACGACCGAATCGGGTTTTGGGCTTTTTTTCGGCTTTTTGCCTAAGTGTGGTTGAGTTTTACAAACTGGGCGATAACTCGGTCTCTGTATATCGGAATTGAGTCCTATAAGTTGTAACATGTGTCTAATATCTACGGGTGCTATATACGTGTTTGCGTGGCGTTTCGACGGCCAAGGCGGGTTTTGGGCTCTTTTTTGGCTTTTTGCCTAAGTGTTGGCGAGTTTTGCAAACTGGGCGATAACTCGGTCTCCGTATGTCAGAATTGAGTCCCGTAAGTTGTAACACGTGTCTAATATATACGCGGTACTATGTGCGTGTTTACGTGGTATTTCGACGGCCGATGCGGGTTTTTGGCTCTTTTTCGGCTTTTTACCTAAGTATTGGCGAGTTTTACAAACTGGGTGATAAGTCGGTCTCCGTATATCAGAATCGAGTCACGTAAGTTGTAATGCGTGTCTAATACCTACGCGGTGCTATGTGCGTGTTTGCGTGGCATTTGAATGGGTGAAGCAGGTTTTGGGTTCTTTTACGGCTTTTTGCCTAAGTGTGGGCGAGTTTTGCAAATTGGGCGAAAACTCGGTCTCTATATATCGGAATCATGTCCCGTAAGTTATAACGCGTGTCTAATACCTACGCGATGCTA
Source organism: Panax ginseng (assembly GCA_020205605.1). Lineage (NCBI taxonomy): Eukaryota > Viridiplantae > Streptophyta > Magnoliopsida > Apiales > Araliaceae > Panax > Panax ginseng. Next base: position 85,809,106 of record CM035143.1, read on the forward strand.
TGTGCGTGTTTGCGTAGCGTGAGTGTGTGTTTTAGGGTTTTATCTTAAGTTTATCTAAGCAATACAATTACAAATTACATAAATTAAATAAGGAAGTACAAAATTTAATTGTTTTTACCAGTAGATTAATTACGCCATAAGAATAAATCTATGATGGTAGATTCATTGAACTTATAAAGGTTAGACTTACATGATCTTTAAACCATTGCACAAATTGTCCATTTCTCAAATTTTGCAAATCCCCGTCCGATATACTCGGATTCGCTTCACGTACTTCAGCATCATATTGACTGTAGCACAGTTATATACTCAATGTGTTTGTAAAGGAACTTGACACAGTTACACCAATATATATAGTTATGACTACTTACTTAATGTATGGCGCTACTTCATTCATGTTGACAAGTGCATACAATGTGGCAGCTGCATACTCCCTATCGGTCAAGAATCGCCTTTTTTTACCGCCGAATGGGCGTACAGGATAACTAAAGGCCGTTAATTCTCCATTTTCTCATCTGCCAAGAATAACCTGATTCCGACGTAGCGATTGTGTCTTCAATGAACATTCTACCAAAGTACAACAAGCAGAAATTAACAAGTTCCTCCATAACATACCTTTTAGCAATTGACCCCTCTACATGGGCTCTATTCTTCACATTTTGCTTTAGACGTCGCATATACCTATGTGATATATAGATTAACAAAAAAGAATGAACATTTTACCGTATTAAAAATATTAATGTCATTACCTCTCAAATGGATACATCCATCTATATTGTACGGGACCGCCAAACTTAGCTTCGTATGGCAAGTGAATAGGTAAATGCTCTATTGAATCAAAAAACGATGGAGGGAAGATCATTTCTAACTTGCACATTATTTCCACTATGTGCATCTCCATTTTATCTATGTCTTTGAGCTGAAGCTCCGTCAAGCATAGATCTCTGAAGAAATTAGAAAGCACTATCAGTGCTTCAACCACACGTTTTGGTAACAAGTCGATAAATGCCACAGGGATCAACTTTTGCATGAATACGTGACAATCATGACTTTTGAGACCCCGAAACTTTAGCTCTTCAACTTTACAACACCTTGCTATATTCGAAGAATATCCATCTGAGAGCTTCAGTCCACTGATCCAATTACATATCAATATCAACTGTTCCCTAGTCAAAGTATATTCAGCTCTAGGCGTTACCATCTTACTACCCTCCTGATACATCCACATATCTTCCCTAATGTTCATTTCTACCAAATCAAGACTCGACTTGTTGTTGTCCTTTGTTCTACCACTGGCATCTAGAACTGTATAAAAATGTTATCAAATACGTTCTTCTCAGTATGCATTGGATCTAAACAATGACAGATGCAGAGTGTAGCCCAATAAGGCAGGTTAAAGAACATGGATCTGTGTGTCCAGTTGTGAACCTTGTCGTAACCATAAGCTCGCTCTAATCTGTGATTTTTCCCTAGAGGTGGAAACTTCAAATGACTAATCTAACTCAACACTACTGACCCAGAAAGACGGCCAGGTACTTGAAGTTTCTCTGTTTTTTGATTGAATTGTCTACTCATCCGTCGATAACGATATTCAATCGGCAAAAACTGTCTGGATGTTGCAAAGAAACTCATTTCCCCCCCCATGTTTGAGCCGCATAGCTTTAACTGACCCCATGCACACGGGACATGACAAGCCCCCGTGAGTCGACCATCATTCCTAACGCCGGGAAGTCATTTATTGTCCATAGTAAAGCTGCCCTCATGTCAAAGTTCTGCTTAAGAGATACATCATAAGTTTGAACCCCTTTTTCCTATAACATCTTCAACTCATCAACTAACGGCCTGAGGTATACATTGATGTCTTTACTCGGACTCTTATCACCCGGAATCAGTAAAGGCATGAACATGTAGGGATCTTTCATGCACATTAAAGGCGGGAGGTTATACACAACAATAATCATCGACCAAGTTGAGTAGGGCTTTGTGTAAGGCCCGTTAAACGGATTAAACCCATCCGTAGCAAGTCCAAGCCTAACATTGCGAACCTTTTCAGCAAATGAGGGGTGCTTGCTATCAAAAATTTTCCACTCAAGCCCATCTGCCGGGTGCGTCAGTTGACCTTCGACTATGTCCCATGTAGAGTGCCACCTCATATCCTCAGCGGTATGTGTTGACATGAACAACTGATGAAGCCTCGGGGTAATGGGAAAGTAACGTAAGATCTTTCTCGGCACGTCTTTTTCCTTTTTCTTGCAATGTTCATAGTATCTACTTGTACCACAAATATCACATGACCTCTTATCTTTATTGACATCATCGTAATACAACATACAGTCATTCTTACAAGCATCAATCTTCTCATACCCTAGATTGAGCCTTTTGACCATTTTCTTCACATCATAGTACGACTCAAAGAACTTATTGCACAGAGGTAAGCACTCCTTCACAATGCTTAACAGCTTCATTAAAACCTCTCTCGCTTCTGATTATGCTCGTTCTTGAAGTGTAAAAACTTAGTCACTACAGAGAGATAAGATGGTGCGCTTTTCCGTGCCCATCAAACAGTGGTGTCACTGGTTCATGCAATAACTTATAGAAACCCTTAGCCCCGTCATTCGTCTCTTGCTCAATGCTACTGCCATCCCTGTCTATATTCCACTGGAAGTATGAACCAAAGCCAGCCGACTATCATGTTAAGATACGATCAAAGGTTTCACACCTCTGGATTCCGGTTCTGATTCATGTTCATCCAACTAGGTTTCCCCATGATAGATCTATGTCGTATAACCCTGCTTGAACCCATACACAAATAAGTCGCACATGACATCACTCATTTCCTTTCACACTTCAGTCACACACCTCTTACAAGGACATCTGATCTCATCATCGCTGACTTGCTCAAACGCAAAGTTGAGAAACTGTTCAACCCCAATACGATACTCAGAGCTAAGCCCACTCTTATCAGTAGCTACCCTACGTTCCATCCAACTTCGATCAACAGAGTACATATCGGACAATTGTATGCTATATATATGGAAAGTCAAACAAACACAATTAAGTCTCCAAGTAAATGTATATGCAAGCTTATGAGTTTCCTAACTTCATCTCCACCTCTAACGGGTCAGGCTTCTATCCCATTCCCGGATGTGTCGCCTCATTGATGCCAACAACTTGAACACATCTTTAAATTTTTCAAAAATTTTGGCAGCACCTCCCCATGGTCTTCAAGTACACGAAATAGACCAACTCATCGTAGTCTAAATATGCACCCGAAGAACATCAAGAGATATATACTGACCGAAAATTCAAAAAATATAAAGACGTGCTCAAGTCGTTAACACCGACCTAAGTGAGATCGAAACATACAGGAACAATCCCAAAACGGGGACTATTTGAGATTCACTCCTACTAAGTGAATCTCAAACGGGTTTCTAAGCTTCCTAAACTATATAAAAATATATGTGCATGTGAAAATAAAGATTATTCTATATAACTACACATTCACCTTTCAAACCATTAATGCCAACAATGTGAAGCAAAATAAGTTTCATTATGTGAGAGATTACAAAAACTCCATTTATTTTCTTTCCTTTTCTGTTCATTAAAAAATACAAATAGCAACACTATTCAAATATTATCTCTTTCATTTTGTTTATCTGGTAAAAATCTCTGAACCCAACAATGCTAACTGTCTGCAGAACATAACCGACCTATCAAAACCTAAAATCATTCAACAAATCAAAACACAAATGTATGAGCATATGTATCATCATTCAATACTCAAAAAAGATAAGGAAAAAAATACATTCAGCAAAGGTAAATCAACATTGGATATAAATTTAAACGTTGACTTTTACTTTTGTTCCTATGTTAAGACAAGCAAACACACAATGTAGGAAGCAAGAAAGTAAATAAGTGCACTAACTAAACTATCTACTTCACATGTATGCATTCAATACTTCCTTCTTAATCTACCTAAAATTGCTGCCTTGTATTAGTGACTTCATACAACTACGTTTGTGAAATGAACAAGAAGCTAAGTTTAGCCTCCAAGAGCACCAAACCTGAACTTGGTGCAAGTAGGCTGTTGTAGGTACAAGAGTTTTGCATTGATAGCAGGCCTAGCTAGACAAAGCTATACAAACACTTTGGACAAGCAAAAGGTAGAGAGAGTTAAACCAAATCATCTATCAGAGTATTTATTTCTTGCTTCCTCCCTCCTTCCATGCATCCAACTTAACTATTCACGTCAATCATAATATGCAATTGTATTAGTGCATTAGCACGTAACATGAGTGAAGTTCAAGGTCTAAATTCAGAATGTATATCCATTTTCTGAACCAATATATATTGAAACAATATCTTTCAGATGCGTCTACCAAGTACTATTTAGGAAACAACACCTTCCTTGAACACAACTTCGAAAACCAAACAAATGCAGTTTGAACAAATGGTAAACATTTATAGTCCTAATAATATACTTATGACAGATGCTAAATTGGGTCACTTTAATCACTAATTCAATATCGTCTCTTGGGTCATAATATATGCAATCTTCAGGAGAGCAAGTATAGAGATTCAAATTGATAATAGAAATAGTTTTAATATATATAATTACCAAGTAAATATATACAGATGCAATATTTCTCCATATGCAATATACTCCATATAGAGACCAAATTTTGTACCTCGAAAGGCAACGGCAGTGACAGTGGCGACTGGGAAATGGCAACAATAGAGAGATGGAGGAACGGTACCTCTAGAAGCTCAGCAATACGCCTCTCTACACACACATACAGTGGGAACATATGATGAAATGGTGAGCGAGAAGTGGGCAAACTGCAGCGGCCGGGAAATGAAACGGGCGAGATGATGAAGGTGAAATGATAATCGATGGGGTGACAATCAATTCGGCAAATCAATTGAAAGTGGGCAATAATCAATGGCGAGAAGTGGGCAAACTGGAGAGGGAAAAATCAAAAATAGAAAGGGAACAAAGTTAGAGTCGTTGTCGTCGTGGGTATGGCTTAAAATAGAATGTCATTCTCGACGGCAATGTCGTCACCCTTAACCCCGTCGATATTGACTAATTGGCGACGACAACCCCATCACCATTCATTCAAGTCCCCGTTGCTAGTGACTTTTTCCTCCACTGCGAAATTTTCCCACCAAATAATACCTCATTACCGACTGGACCCATTAGTGACGGCTACCCCGTCAACATTGATCATATTATCGACGGTAACACTGCCGTCGACAATGACCCTTTTTTTGTAGTGATGAACAAGAGTATTTGCCACCAATTGCTTCTCAAACAAAGGGCCAAAAAAAATAATCAAGATTAAAAAGTGCCCTTGAAAGATTTATGGGTAGTAAGTCTCACCAAAAATGTGCAATATGTGGATTCGAAACTAACCATGACAAGCACAATCATTATAGAGTGTTAGGACTTCTTGAATCTAAAGATAATTAGTCTCTATATGTGTTTATTTGGAATGTTGGTGTTTTTTTCTTGAATGATTATGGAGATGTAATTTAATCAGAATGTTTAAATCTTTGTAATTTAATTAGAATGTTGAAATGTTTGTGTTTTTCTGGACTAGACATATTGTGATGCGCCAAAAATAGGTCCACACGACCCATTCTGAGTCTCCAGATATCACACTACAGAAATCAAATATAAACTTCATTTATACAACTGTTGAACTGTCGTGTAGAGTACGACAACACATAAGCTATGAGTTTTAATATAAATATATGTAACTCTCATGGTGTCTCGGCCACAACACCTTACAATGGTACTTTACATAAAAGTACAGTCAATAACTATTTTAGAAATTAAAATCTTTGGAAAATGCTCAAGAAAACCTTCGTACATGGGAGGCCATGCATCTAAGTTATGATAGATATCATATGACTCGAGAATTATCCTTAGTTAACCCAATAGACCCCAAAGAAAAATGAGAAGATTACTATCATGTTCTTTCCAATGGTGAGTCTTCTCTTGACATATACTTATCTCCATTATCTCCAATTGAGAATTATATTTCAATCAAACTCCGAGATTATATAGATAGTGCTCATAGATATAATCAGTAAGTGCATGAGCACAACCCTGTCTTATGATAACACGAAGTCGTATGTCATTAGACATCTTGTATGATAGTGGCAAAAATGCCCTTACAAAGTTGGGTTCACCTCACCCTATTCAGTTCACCAAAATCAACGGTTAAAATGACGTATAAAATACGACATACTTATCTATAATTCTAAATAAAATTATTTCTATACTATTTTAGGGGAAACCTCAAAATCTATAGACCATCGTTCTATTCCCCTGTTACCCCTGCTCGACCCAGCTACACTCTTATTACCTGAAAGGAATTGTGATGCAAAATGGTGAGCACAACTAGCCCAATAAAGAGTATCATGACTAAAGATAAATAAATTATTAGTAGCCTTCGTCAGTAATAAATTAGAGATTTAGAACATATGGTAGATGATAAAACTTTTCAACCATAGTGGCAGCGGAACGAGCAATCCATTAGAAGAGTCAAATATACCATAAAGTCTATTATCTTCTCCATGTTAAAAGTCCACCAACAATGTGTTATCCCTATAACATCAATCAACAGTTCCTGTCCACAATTATGTAAATAACTCATAATCATAATTGTGATTCTAAATTCCTCTTCGAATCCAGGACGAAGATAATTTTCATCACATGTCTTTACCTGAAACATCAAAGATCATGGTTATACCAAATCACAGTTCTGTTCATAATCATACTAATAAATTCATCTTTGCACTACGGGCCAAAGATATTCATTAACAGTTCATCTTTGCACTACAGGCCAAAGACATACAACTGTATTTTAGAAGAGTTAAGTAGAGCATGATATCTATTATCTTCTACAAATTAAAAGTTTATTATCAATATTTTATCGCTAAGACTCATCTCAATACATCACCGAATTATCTATGCACTACGGCCAAGGATATTCGTTAGTATTACAACCATGAATTATCCATGCACTACGGGCCAAGGATATTCGTGTTTTCACCAATGGTCATGATCATACCAAACAATAATTCATCTTTGCACCCTTAGCCGAAGAGAACGCATGGTTATGATCATACCAACATATGTCCATCAATGCACTACGGGCCAATGAGAACTTTTATCACATCATTTGTAACATTAAGGTCATGATTATACCGAATAATCCTTGGTCATAATCATACCAATCAACAGTCCATCTATGCATTTAAGCCACAGATGACTTTCATTACAATATAAGCATAAGGATGATGACAATGATATAAGCATTAATCTAACGAAATCAATGATAAACATTAAAGACTTTAAATTTATCCAGAGTTTAAAAATATCCAAATTGTCAACATGATACTGCTTTGTGGAGTAAAATTCAAGAATAATATTCATGTATCAAAAATAATTTGGACAGAAAAGAAATATATTTTTCGGGTGAATAGTACCCCGTGAATAGTACCCTATGAATAGTACTTTGGGAATAGTACCTCGTGAATAGTACCCCAACATAAAAAGTGCCCCAAATACCTGAGTGAATAGTAACTGGGTGAATAGTAACTCGTGAATAGTATTCCAGCACGAAAAGTGCCCCGAATACCCGAGTGAATAATATTCAAGTGAATAGTAACTGGGTGAATAGTAACTCGTGAATAGTATTCTGGCATGAAAAGATCAATAATTATCAAGAAAGCTTAGAATAATATTTCCATGAAAAGATACTGGATGAATCGCAAATATCAATGATATTCTACTAATTTCACGGAGTATAGAAGCAATACTTCAACAAAATGAGTGTAGAAGTAAGAATACAAAACGAAATAATATTACTTACATACTACAGAGTATGGAAGAAAATATTATTTCATATGAATATTGAACGAAGATAATATCCATACGAATACGAAAAATAATATCTCTTCTGAATATGAAATAAATAATACCCCTTACCTCAGAAGAAGACTGGATACTGGAATAGTGAAGTATCAGACTTCTCTTCTTCTTTCTCTCTATAGCTTCTCTCTTTATAATTGCTCTTGTGAGTCTTAGTGAATTAGTGAGAATGAAAGAAGAATGAGCTTCTATTTATAGGAAAATATAGTTTCAATAATTGCACGTTTTGGGGCTCAAAATATTACAGTATAATACCTTCATCTTTTCCTCCATTTTTAATTTAGTCATGCAAGTATTATCAAACTTGCACCACCTCCTCTAATAGTACATCATGTGAATCAATAGTTCAGTCATGTGAATCAATAGTTCTATACATGTGAAAAAAAATAGTTACAGTATAGTACCTTCATCTATACATCTATTTTTAATTTAGTCATACAAGTATTATCAATCTTGCACGACATCCCCTAATAGTACATACATGTGAATCAATAGTACATACATGTGAACAAATAGTTATAAGCATGTGAATTAATAGCAATTAATTGCTTTTTTATCTGATTAATTACCCGATTGGTCAATATAACCTTATCGAAATAAATGATAATTTCCACTAACACTAATAATTCCAACACAATGGAAATATTAATTTCATCTTTAATAAACACGAACTTATTCATCATTAATATTATAACTCATAATATTTAACAACCAGATCATTCACAGTAAAGAGGGGGCTTTCCGATAAGGATTTCTCCCTATTGGCGCGCAATTAGGTGACCAAACATCTCCTCGACAGAACTTTCTAGACATTGTTAATATTACAAATAATAATATGAATAACTTTGTCGTCTCAATTATTAATTTAATAATAAAAAATATTATGCAGATGATACTGTGACAATAATTGAATCAAACTGAGTGACTTCTCACGTAAGCATCAATAATCAAAGATATTGTACAATACCGTGTGCTACTATGCAACCAGGCATATTACTGTACTTTTATCATCGATTATTTTATGACAACTTGTTTACTTTGAAAATTTTTCACACATCACCCTTAACTTTAATCTTTTATCAATTTAACCATTTACTAAATAGAATAATAATTATCAAAAAAATTGAATACTTTCATTTCGTAAAATTCGGGGTCTTACAACATATACTTTGTTTCTCCATGTAAATGTTTGCATGTTATTGTTGAGCAGACATGGTCTTAAGGGTTGGTATCATGCTAATGAGATTGGTGCCAATTCCCTATATGCTGACCGCTAGAGGGAGTAGTGGCCAACACTTTTTAACCAAAGTCCTGGCCCCTACTCCCTCTAGCAGCCAACATACATGGAATTGTATTCTGACCGTTAGAAGGAGTAGCGACCAGGACTTTGGTTAAAAAGTCGAGCGCAAGCGCAGGGGTGGGCCTCTATGTCTCCTCCCCCACCCTGACATCCGCATCATATAACTCATACAATTGATCCCAACCCTCTTTCATGTGATTGTATTCGGGAGGAAAGTCTTGCTTGAACTTAAAAATTTTATCGAAGAGAGAGTTTGTGCCCTCAATTTATGCAAAAAATAACATAAATAAGAAAACAAACAAACAAATTAGTATCGAAGGATACAACAAATTATATTAAATAAACAAGCAATATATTATATTAATTGAATAATTTGTAAAACTTTAACTTGCTTACCATGCTAACCATACGATGTTGATTATATACAGAACGAGGCTCGTAGGTAGTGTTGGGATCTCCTTCGCGTCGAGGGCGGTGCAATTGTCGAGTAATTTTTTTTGTACCACTTGAAGTACGTATCCATAGGGATAGTTTTTGCAACCTCCTGGACTTCTCCCTCGAAAGTTTCCATATATAGCTCCCACTCATCAATGTATTTTCTTCTCATTTGTATGTAATTCGGTGGCTCAAATGACTGTTCCATGAGTTGTCTCAAAACATCATTTCTCTCAGCCAGAGACGAAATGCCTTTGATATTCCTATATTGCCTCATTACCCGGTCTGGCATTTGATACTCGACAATATGAAAATGAATCAATGGGACCCAGCCGGATCATGCCAATCTAGCCTCATAGTTATAGTACCTCCAATCATTATCCCATCGCTGGTATGGCCTCCATACTACCTCCCACTGAGGTACCCTATCAAATTCGCCCCGGTAGAAAGATAGATGGTGATGGGGATCGTTTCGCCTATCACCATATTGATGTAGGCCTTCCAACCAAAAAATAGGTGTATGCCCAAATTTGTAAAAAGGTCACACAACCATTGACATAATTACTCTCTCTCATAGATGTTGTGAACAGACCCCGATATAAATATGATAAACATGTGGCACCCCATGCATATGTGGCAGTCTTATTTGAATCATAAATAAAATACATATACCTAAGGTGTACAATATTTTTTGACCTTGTGGGAAATAACCCCCCGCCCCGCATAGCCAAAGGACATGCCTTTGTATACATACCAACCGCATCTCTACTTGCATTGTCTGGGCACTTAGAAAAAATTTGATGCAACCAAACTAAGGAAATACCATGTCTTTTTTTGATATTATTCCATTCCCCAACCCATTCATCCCAAAAAATTTCCCTAAAATAACTTAATGGAGCATTAAATGAAGGACAAGTTAAGGGATTACTCAATACTGGCAAACGAAAAATAAAATGGACATCCTCCAATGTTACTGTTATTTCACCACATTTCATATGAAATATATTTGTCTCTGGCCGTCATTTCTCAATTAAGACATATATAAGACTGGCATATGTTCTCGTTACTACTGTCGGATAACTAAACCCCTTAAACCCCCACGCCTCTAATAATTTTGTTTGTAGGCTGGTTAATTCCCATTTGTCATATATAATTGAAGTCAATTGGCTTGACATCAGTGTACCCCTTTCAATTCCATTCCACACATCCTCCGATACATGCTTTTCTTGAGTATAAAGGACACTGCGATTAATGGGTCCAAACAGCCAATTGTCCATATTTACCTAAAAATATCAACAACAATAAAACTATCATTCAATGTCTAAATATATAAATGACCAAAAATAATGCAAAACAACAACAATAATATTTCATACATGTAAGTCTGTTTACATTTTATAACAAAATGACAATTTTTGCGAAAAATAACCAACAACAACAATAAAACATTTAACACAATTTATGCATATATAATATTCAAAAATATACATACTAATATTATATATATATATATATATATATATATATACCCAATTTATTCACATAATTTGTATACATAAATACATACCTACCACCCAATTTGTATCCATACATATAATAATACTAAATTTGTCACTTATATGTCATGCTTTAATATACCAATAATTTTCAAGATATTTAGCAAAAAAACTATCATTCAATGTCTATTTTGTTTCTCAAGATATTTACAAAAAAAAATAGATTGAAAGATACTTACTTGACTTTACTTTAGAATCGATTAACCGGTTGAAGTTGAGATTGATGTAACAAATTCGAAGCAATCACAACAGCAAACCCTTCTCTTTGTGCAACGCCTTCTGTCTATAGCAGCAAACGCAAGCAGTATGCATCAATTAGTTTAGATCTAAAAACCTCTTGGCCGCTACTCTGTCTAGCGGCTGGGTCAAATCCCCAAACCACCCTTAATTTAAATAATTTTCTATGTTGGCCGCTACAGGGAGTAGCGGCTAGCATAGAAAATTAATTAAATTATTGATGGCCGCTACTTCCTCTAGCAGCTGGGCCCTTATCTCAGTCATTCGATCTAATTTTGGACGATTATATAATAGTTAGTTGAAACAGTGTCCAAAATTAACGTTTTTCATGGATCATTTCGTTTATATATATATATATATATAACCCTTTCAACCCCAAAAATTTGGTTTATAAAGGAGGAAGAAAATTTTTTCACCGAAAAATTGGTCATAATCTTCAAAATTTCTTAGATTTTGTAAAAAAATTTTGTTTAAAAACAAATCAGACTGAAATCTGAAACAAAGGATCACTCGATTGGTCCTGATCTGTCAGTACAATCGATCTAAACATGAGACTTCTTTGTTACTTGTTTAAATAAAAATTCTTTCTTCGATCATTCTGACTTAAACTCAAACCGTTCTTGCATGAGTAAACTCATACCGTAAGATCTAATGATACCCTTAGCCTAAACTGCTCTCTTACTAGAGTCTTACAACGGCGTAACGGGTCTTATGACGATCTTAGGTGGTTTACGGCAAGTCAGGCGATTGAAAGTGGAGCCAAAGAAATTGAAGGTTTGAAGAAACATTTAAAAATAAATCAAACTGTTTTTAATCGAAACCACTAACAGAATCAAGAACCAACCATGTGGCTTTGATACCATATAACAGCGGCGATTAAGTTTTAAAAAGAAAAACTTTAACAGAAAAGAAAAGATTAAGAAGATGGTCAATCGGTAAAGTAATCTCTTTCTTTTATTTATAAACATTTGAGGAAGGGATTACAGTATATCCTGAATCTAATGTTTGAGGGAAGATCGAAGTACGAAGGACTTCGTCTTCATCTAACTAGAAGAAGGAAGCAACAAGTTTCTTCTTCGTCTAACTCTAGAGAGAAGGGAGAGAGCGGACCTCAGGTGAGGTTTTCTTACAAAAGAAAAGTCTGAGTAACTCTAACACTTCGAGTTACTTAAATAGAAAAACTGAAAAGTAAATTACTGTTGAATCACGCAGGATTCACTATTACATTAACTAGTAAAAGTAATTTACTTAAGTAAAAGTAAAACGTAAGAAATATTTTACATATAAAGTGTGTATTTGTAATCCGAAAGTACGAAAATATTAAAAAAAATTGGCTCGAAAGCATTGCTCTAAACCCCTGCTAAATTATTTATAATTTAGTAATAATTTTGACCTCGTCAAAAATTTTTCCTGACTTCACCGCCGGACAAAATAACATACTAGAATGAGAGATTACATGATTAGAATGATATTGTACTGTTTTAACTAATAATACGCACGGTTATCACTATGCGGTGCCGCCAGTGCTTTCAAGAACGCAGCTGCATGTTTGAACGAGCATGATAAAAAATGCATGGTCTTCTCAACGAGACGACGATATAAAATATTCATGTGATTAAGCAACCAGCCACAAATTGATTTGATAATCTACTGCTAGTCTGCTACTTATTATTTTGTCAAAATCTTTAGGTGTAATAGTTAAAGTACTTTAATTATATTACACGCTCAAATTCTGCAATTCCGATATTATTGTTTGCTTTTATTTCACTCAAATAAAATTAATAACAAAAATGTGTGATCCTATCATTATTATGGAGTGTTTATTCATTCTACATAGGCAGTGACGGATCTACTCGAGGAGCACCTGTTTCTGCTATAATTTTTTTTTATAAGTATAGTGGTATGACTAATATATAAATTAATAAATTTAAGAGGATAGATTAATAAACTAAATACAAGTACAAAAATATTTTTAGTTTTAAAACTTGGTAAAATCTTAATAATATTTTTTATATAATTTTTGGTTCTGAATGTTTATCAGGGTGTGAACTGTGAAAGATTGTTTGATTCAAGTTTGATTTTTTTTTTTGTTATTGATTTAGTTGACTGTGGTTACTGTTTGTTTGGTCTGATTGAGTTTTTATTTTTGGGTTTTCGATCTTCGATTGAAAATAAGATCATTTTGAGAAGTAATTTATGTATTTTATTGTAACGGCTTACAATGATTTTGTCTTATTTTATAATGATAATAGAAAATAAAAAATGACTATGAGTCTTTAGTAACCCCTCATTTCGATTTATAAATACTTTATTTGTATGTATCTAACTAATGAAACATGTATAATTTTTGGTGTTCTGAGTATAAATTTTAGATGATTTGTTTCTCTTATTTCAAGTAAAAGTTAACTTATTTGAAACTTATAAAAAGATACGAAAACTAGTTTATGCTTTGAAACTAATTCATGATTTTGTTTGAATATAGAAAATAAATTTGATTTGAGGTTTTGAGTATTTGGAGAATCATTTAAATTGAACTATGACAAGTAACCGAAATAAGTTTCTAAATTATATCTAAATATTTTTTATTTGAAATTTAAAACTTTTTTAGTTTGGATTATAAATATTTATTACAATTTGTAAACATTATTATGATTACTTAATATTATGATTAGTTCAAGTTTTTTTTTTATTTAAATTCAACAAAAAAAATAATTAAAATTCGTTCCTGCTGGGAAAAATTCCTAGATCCGCCTCAATACATAAGTGGACTTAGTGATAGCAACCAACCACAACCAGCCACATCATTTTATAAGTAACTTTTTATAAAATTCTTTTGTCATTAAAATACTATTGTGGTCTCAAATTATTGGGATAATTAATTATTATTTGACGTGTGCATAGATTTATTGATTTTTGATTTGGATTGTAATTAAAATGAACTCTATTCTTGATTTTATGTTTTATATTTGTAGGTTATTACTTTATTGTCCTCATAATTAATAATATTCTTTAGAAGAAATTAAAGTATTTTTTGGAAAACTTATATGGTTAAAATAAGGTCAATATACATTATTGATAGTCAAATCATATTTCAAGAGAAAAATTGATCCACCCGGTCCAAAGGGAACAAGACTGCCTTTTTAAAGAACTTTGAGGTAATGGTATATTGTTTATTCTCCAATGTTGAGATGAAAATTGTAATGTGTATACTTTGGAGGACACACCTTGCCTTTTCAAAAAACTTAGGTAAAATGATATATTGTTGGTTTCTAAACTTTGAGATGAAAATTGTAATAAATGTATATTTTGGAGGACACACTTGTAAATTACGTTTAAAAGTCAGTCCCTAACCAAAAATTGATTGGTCAGCAATTATATTTGTAAACTGAATTATGTGCATTCATAATTATATTTTATTTAAATATACTATATATAATATAATATTGTATGTATGAAAAAAAAATATTTTTTCAAAGAACTGCTGAACTCCCGTAAATTTAAAGGAATAAAAAGGTCTAATATAATTCTTCCATATCAGTTATTATTTGGGGACAATATATAGTCACGATACATGCTGTTGATAAGAAATAATTAGTAGGGTTGAGTAAAAAATCAAATTAGAATTAAAATTGTATTAAAAATTGTATAAACTTCATCAATTAAAATCGCACTGAACGATTTGGTATGTGTTTATGTGACGCCTCAAAATAAGTATACAACACTCATTCTGAGTCGCCAAAATATATGGTATAGAAAGCAAACTACAACTTTGATAATACTGGATGTAAATGTGTAGAATACGACAATACAACCTATGAGTTTAAATACAAATATTGTCTTCTGATAATATACACACCCAAATAAGTCCTCATTAATTATTCATACACTATTTTACGTAAATAGTGAGGGACAATTAAAACATCTTCCTGTAACCATCACTCCATACCCCAACTTTCGATCCTGCTATGTTCTCACCTCCACGAGAAGAAAAATGGAACAAAAAGGAAAAGGGTGAGCTCAACTAGCCCGTAAAAGAACATTATGACTAAGATAATATACAACAAATTATCGTTAGTCTTCAACAGGAAAAATCGATAAATTATAATAGACAACAAGTTTTAGATCAATAAATGCAATGAACGACAATCCATTAGAAGAGTCACGTAGAGAAGAATTCTCACTGTCTTCTAAGGTTTAAAAGTCCATCATCAATATTTTATCCTCCAGAATAACAATCAATATTCATCTTTGCACTACTGTGGTAAAGAAGATATTCATTTAAATCACCAAATTGGTCATGTTCATCTCAACACTGCTCATCTTGCACTCTGGGCCAAAGATATTCATCGATTAATCGTTCATCTTTTGCACTACTGGCCAAAGATATTCATTTATATCATCATTTAAGACCGAGGATGATGAAAAATATTTTTAAAAGAAACGAATCCAAAGGAAACAAAATGACAAGGATTAAGGATTAAGGATTCGTACTTTGTTTTACCCATGTCCAAAAATACCTCAAAAATAATCATATTGGTGTAAAATTCAAGAATGATCAAAACATGGATACAATCAAAGCTAGTATCCGAATAGATTTTTTTGGCAAAAGAAAAATTTTTATTTTTCTATGAATGAATAGTCTTGAGATTCGTGAATAGTCACGTGAGTATCGTGAATAATAACTTAAGCACAACAAGTTCCAAATTTGATAAAAAGTTCAACAAAGATTTTGGCATAATGATATTGAAGAAAATAATATCATTTCATGAAAGAAATAACATCCCTTACCTCAAAATAACCGTATTTCCGATCGAATTTCGGATAGTCTTTGAGAAGAAACTACATAGATATAAGAACACTCAAAATATACTCACAAGAATACGTTCGACAATATAGAGAGAGAGAGAGAAAACTTTGTTTACGGTGTGATTTTAATTCTAACTTAACCTCTATTTATAGGAAAATGCTAGAAACACGCCAAAGGAGACTAAAATAATAAAATATATTATTTCTTTACCAATTTATCTACGCATGCTAGGTTGGAATCAGCCATCTTTGAATAAAATTAGCAGCCCATGTGCATATTCCACCAACCAAAAGTGGGTCCCCCCATAAATTTAATAAAAACCATTTTATTTTTCTAAAACTTCGACAATTCATAGAAAATAGCTCGGTTATCAGAAAAATTCAAAACTCACGACTTTTCATGGAAAATTTCATTCTCTACAACTTTGCGAGTAAGAAAGTTTTTCCAAATTCCAAATGAAATTGATCAAAATCCATAAACAGACGATTTTATAATACATAATAAATTTTCTATCAAGAATTGTGTCCATTTAAACACACAAAAACATGTGTTAAACATTTAATGCCACAAAATACTCTACCTCCTCATATACTCATATATCCCACATTCATTATAAAAATATCACTGCTAATATATTATTAAAATAATATATTTAAATGAATTATTTTATCGTAAAAAGATAAAATATTAATTTTCAACAATTGTCACATTAAAAATTTTCTCCATCTATATCCACATAAAATAAATATTTTCTTTATCATAATAATCAATAATTAATTATTTTAAAAATAATATTACAAAATCACAAAGATCTTGTGACAACCGTGCCGCTCTCCCGAAGAAAGAGGGCTTTCGAATAATGATTTCTCCTTCTTCTTGGCGCAATTAGGTGACCAAACCTCTCCTTAGATGTAACTTTCTAGACATTGCCAATAATGTTATCTCGATAATATTATTCAAATAATATGAATTATTGATTTGATAATGGAAAATACCGTAAATGACAATTATCAAACAACAACAACGATACAAAATATTAACGAACAATTATTGAATCAATATAATATTGAATAATAATTCATGTAACAATTATTGAGTAGTGCCTTCTTACGTAAGGATCAATAATTCAACAATCTTGCGGCAATACCATGTCTTTCTTTGTCAACCACGCATATTCAGATTTTAACCACCGGGTAACCCAACAATGGTGTTAATTCGGTAACAATTTACGTAGATTATTTATAAAACTCAATCTTTGTCGCTTTCTTTCATCCAACCGTTTTTTTTAGTTATGGGGCCCACCAATGATCACTAGGCAAATATCTTAGGAGATTCCCGACAAAAAAGAATATTCCACGACCAAACGAATATTCCCCATAATAATGAATATTTTATAACCACTTGCTTATTTTGTAAACTTTGCACATTTCACCCATAATTAGAGAATTATATCAAATTAATACCTTATTATTCACAAATATAATTAGAGGAAATTCAATTTTATTTATAATAAGTTGGGGTCTTACAGTGGCGGTTTTAGGTGGGTTGAAAAATCAAATTTACGGTTCCAATTTGGTTACTAGTCAAAACCGCACGCATAAAATCGAAAGCACACCATGTTAGTAGAGTAATTAACAAAGATTGTATTTAGCTTTTGTTTACTCTACTATATTCTACTCTAATAATTTACATCGTATTATTCTATTATATTTAGCTTTTGTTTAGACAAAACATTATAAGTAAAATTGTGTGTGTTATCAAAGTGATATTTAATATTGTGTGATGCTAAATTGTTAATTTAAATTGCATAAAATTTTGTTGTTTCAATTGGTTTTGAAACAAAAACCGCACCAAATCAAACCGCACCGCACTAATCACAAGCGGTTTTGAATTTACCAAACTGTATCTAAGCGATTTTGTATGCGATTTAGACTTTAAACTGCACCAAACTGTACTATGCTCGCCCCTAATAATTAGTTGTAGTAGTTTGAGTTGGGGATCCTGTTAGTATGAAGTTTATTTTTTGGTAAGTTGGTCAACTGGCCAATAAAATACTGACACACATATTGTCACACTTACGTGTCAGTACTCTATTAATCAATTAACCAACTTACCTAAAAATAAACTTCATATTAACTACTTCCTTAAATCGGTGTTGATTGTCATTTTCAGTGCCAAGTTGTGGTTTAAATCTTGAGTAGTAATGGACAACATAAATCTTGTCTCTTGAGACCCATATTTATGCATTTATAAATCACAAAACAATTAATGTCAT